>OY757032.1:9795597-10159099 GCA_963582015.1 Xanthorhoe designata
AATTAATAAACAAATACAAGAATTATGTGATAATGACATCATTGAGAAAACAGCGAGTGACTGGTCAAGTCCATTACTTATAGTTCCAAAGAAGTTAGATAGAACAGGAGAACGTAAATGGAGAGTTGTTGTTGATTATAGAAAGTTAAATAATAGTATTCAAGATGATAAATTTCCATTGCCTAACATTACAGATATTTTAGATTCACTTTCAGGATATGTATATTTTTCACATTTAGATTTATCTCAAAGCTATTACCAAGTAGAATTAGAGCCAAACAGCCGGAAATATACATCATTCACTACAGATGAAGGGCAATTCCAAATGAAAAGGTTGCCGATGGGCTTAAAAATTAGTCCTAGTGCTTTTTCAAGAGCAATGACTGTTGCTATGGCTGGATTAAACTACGAGAACTGTTTAATATATTTAGATGACCTTATTGTTTTAGGAAGAAATTTAACAGATCACAAAAATTTAATTATGGTATTTGAAAGACTTCGTAAAGTTTGCTTAAAACTTAACCCGTCCAAATGTGAATTTTTGAAAAAGGAGCTTTTATATTTAGGACATGTTGTTTCAGAAAACGGAGTATTACCAAACCCAGAAAAGATTGAAGTAGTTAAAAACTACCCAACACCAAAATCTTTAGAGGAAGTTAAACGTTTTATTGCTTTTGCAAACTAGGTATTACCGAAAATTTGTCAAAAATTTTGCTTTGATTGTCTTGCCATTAAATAAATTATGTAAGAAGGATGTAGAGTTTATTTGGACTGTAGAATGTGAGGAAGCTTTTCAAACTTTAAAGGAATGCCTAATAAATCCTCCAATACTAGATTATCCAGATTATATCCAGATTTTTCTAAGGATAACGAATTTATTTTACAGACTGATAGTTCAGGCTTAGCAATAGGAAGCGTGCTTTCGAACAAAAATGGTAAACCAATAGCTTATTCTAGTAGAAATCTCAATAAGGCAGAGCTTAATTATCCAATTATAGAAAAAGAACTTCTAGCTATCGTTTGGTCCATTAAATATTTTAGACCTTATTTATATGGTCGTAAATTTTTAGTTAGGACAGACCATAAACCACTGATTTACCTTTTTAGTATGAAAGATCCTTCTAGTCGTCTTACTAAGTTTAGACTTTGCCTAGAAGAATACAATTTTAATGTGGAGTATGTTAGAGGAAAAGACAATGCGCCAGCAGACGCATTATCTCGTTTAGTTGTGACATGTGAGGAATTAAAGAGAATGAATGATGAATGTTTCCCGCCTCTATATGTAAGTATTTACTTTATATAGACGGGAATTCAAATGTCCTATCTGTAGATGGAAGTTCAAATAAAGATTATCAGTTCAGAACACTTGAATTTATTTATCACGTTACATGTCCAGTATGCACTATACATAAAACAAGTATCACTACGTGAGCCTGGTTAATTTCCTACCTATGCTACACGTAAAAGTTGTATGAATGACTTGAGCGGCGGATAGTGACTGGCTGCCCTACCGGCATTTGGCTAAACAAGCGAAATATGAATAGGTAGTTACTATTAGTACAAACTGTGTCGCTACAAATGTATGAATGTGATGACGCGTGCACAATGTAAGAAAGCGAGAGAGTGTAAAGAACCACAAAATGACATGAATGAGACGAATGACGACAACGTCAGGCCTGATCAACCTAACGTAGTTGTTCAAAAATTCAATTCGATCAAAGGCTTTGCTATAATCGGTATAGATAACGTCCACCGGTAGACCGTTATCCATACCGACTGTTATGTAGTCATTAAGCAAGATTAAGTTAGAGACTGTTGAGCGACCCCTAACAAACCCATGTTGTGACGGATGAAAGGAGTCCTTCAAAGCTGAGTAAACCTGGTCATGAACTATACTTTCTAGTACCTTAGCAATGACACACAACTTAGAAATCGGTCTATAGTTCATGACTTCGGTTTTAGACCCTTTTTTGTGGATTGGGGTCACAAAAGCCGACTTCCAGACGTCTGGTACAATACCCTGAGCAAAGGATTTTTTAAAGAGGATAGTTAAAGGAATCGATAGATTGTTAGCACACTCGATAAGAAATACAGGAGGAATAAGGTCAGGTCCAGCCGATTTATTAGGGTCGAGTTTACTAAGTTTATTAAATACAATAGTAGGTGTAACTTCAACAGTGGCAATATCGCCATTAAGAATAGGTTCGTTATAAGGTTGAGAATTTAAATTTGTTGTTGGGTAGCTACATGAATCTTTAGAAAAGGTAGAATAAAAGTATTTCGAAAAAAGCTGACAGACATCATTACCCGTAACTGCCGTTTGACCAGATAAAGTCATATTCATGGGTAAGGATGAGGACTTAGATTTACTTTTTACATAAGACCAGAATGATTTAGGGTTATGCTTAATAGATTCCTCAATATTAGCAATGTAGTAGTTGAAACATTCATTTTCAAGAGTTTTCATTTTATTACGCAGAAACAAAAAAGAATTGTAGTCGGATTTGTTACCATAAATTTTATATTTACGGAAAAATTTAAACTTTTCTCTTATTACCTTGCACAGGGCAGAAGAATACCAAGGCGGATAGTTATTAGGTGAAAAACTTTTAGATGGTACATACTTGTTACGAAGATCATAAAGAGTTTGATAAAATACCTGTAGGCACTCACTTAAAGAATCAGAGAATAGTTTTGAACTCCAGTCAATAGCTTCCAGTTCCATATTTAAGTCAGTGAAGTTAGCACGATGATAAAGAAACTTAGTACGCCTTGCCGGTTCCAAGGTTTTGTAGCTTATAAATGTGGGTGAAATAATAATAGGCACGTGGTTGTCATCAATCGTAACCATTGGTTGAGTACACTTTGAGATATTAAGTGAGTCGTTACATAAAACCAGGTCCAAATAGCGTCCGAATACATTAGGTATACCATTATATTGACATAGATCATGCATAATCATGTGGTTAAAAAGTTCATGTTCGTCGTTAGAGCATACGTTAGCTGGTACAAAAGATTTATTTATGGGGTCAAAGACCCATTGCAATTTTGATAAATTAAAATCACCTAAAATCATAAACTTGTCAGTGGGATTCAATATTATGATTTCATTCATCATCTCAAGAAAATTACTAAGCTGTTGCGAGAAGGAATTGCCTAGGTTTTCACTGCACAGGTACAGTAGTCCAATGTGAAGCTTTGTGGGTGGTTGGGAGTCATTTCTAGGCAAGTGAACGGTAACCCATATATCCTCCGCACTAGAACTCCAGTCAGACCGTGGCACGACGTGAAGATCGTTTCGTGTAGCAATAAGAACTCCCCCACCAAGTTTTTGTTGCGTTTTAGCGTAATCTCGATCACGACGCCATACCATATATCTATTATCGAAAAGCTCTGAATCACTGATAGCCTCCAATAACCAGGACTCGGTAATGCATAAAATATCATAATTATTTAAACACAAATTTCTATAGAATTCCGAAGTTTTGGTACGTAGGCCACGCACATTCTGATAGTATATATTAAAAGCATAGGTAGCCATCATTAAAACTGAGATAATATAATAGCATAATAAAAAAACATATTAATAATCAACTTTATAAACTTTACAATTATATTTAAAATCGAGTGTGCGATCATACGTAGGCTGCAAAGAGATATTGAGATTATATATCGAGTAGTTATTACCGTAAAATAGAGGAAAATTGATTTATATAGGTAGACTAAAAGTATTAATAGTAAGATAGTAGATCTCTTATGTTTACGTGATTCGTACAAAATAATAATTAGTGAGCAGTGGCGATAAGGCAAGGCTCCACATTCCAGGCGCAAGGGAGTGAGAAGGCTTAATGAATTTGGCGTGTGTGAAAGATAGACAGCAATAGTAAATGAGTACCTAGTTCAGCAAAATAATAGGCACGGAGCAGGTAGCAATCGGGTTCAAGTTCAATGCATAAAAAATGCAACATGTGTTTTTTGACATTGCAATCATTATGATTAGGTTATATAAACTTATTTGTCCATAATATGAATAAGTAATATTATTATTAAGGGCGAATAGCACATGAATTAAGGCACAAAAATCAAGTAAACAACATATTATGTTAGCTTGTTTAAATCAAGGGCCGAGTGGATGGTTATGACTGGGGATGAATCGCTTTTACGCACATGTATTTTAGCATAGCGAACCCAGACGTAGCTATAGTACTTTTCCTTAGCGATTAATTTCACTTGGTTTAGAAGATTTTTGTTCTGAGGCGTGAGATGATCATTCACATAGATACGGCGGTCATCACCGGGATAACCCAGATTGGATGCTGTAATCATCTTTTTTCCTCGTGCAGCAGCCACAAAGTCTTCTTTCACGTATCTGTTCACGAAGCTAAGCAGAATCGATTTA
Source organism: Xanthorhoe designata (assembly GCA_963582015.1). NCBI lineage: Eukaryota > Metazoa > Arthropoda > Insecta > Lepidoptera > Geometridae > Xanthorhoe > Xanthorhoe designata. The sequence continues at coordinate 9,799,997 of OY757032.1, forward strand.
TCCTTTGAATTAAATGTTGGGATCCTGGAGACGTAGTTTATAAGTGATTTAGAAACTTGATAGCCTGTGTAATCGCCAAGTTTTTCAATGACCTGGAACAGATTTTCATCTTTTTTCATAGGAATTCCACGAATCTCAACATTGTTCATCCTGGTCCACTGATCTTGATTGTAGAACTGAGATTTTACACTATCCACCGAGGTAATGGCAGCTTGGACTTCGACCCCAGCGGTCTCGAGCGTCGAAACACGGTCGCCTAGCTCCTTTAACTTAGAAGAGAACTCATCAATCCTGTTGCTCATAAATTCACATGAATTTCTAATCTCTTGCAAGTCCGATTTCAAGTCCACGATGTCGGCTGAGAGTTTGGGTAGACATCCCACTGAGCGTTGGTGCTGGAACCAGAAATTCAAAGCGTTCACGGAGGTACAGCGGAGAAAGAGGACTATGAAGCGTATTATAAAGAAGCGTCAAAACGTGAAGGTCACGCTGACGACGAATAGGAAGCCATTTCAGTTGGGATCTGAACTCAGAGACGTGATCAAACTTGCGCAACCCAAAAATGAATCGAATACACAAGTTTTGAAGACGCTTGAGTTTGTTCAGAAGTTCCTCAGTGGCATCAAGAAAACAGATGCCAGCATAGTCCAGAAGGGGCAGTAGCAAAGTCTGAGCAAGAGTTATTTTGGTCGCATGGGGGAGAAATTTCTGGAGGCGCTTGAAGGATTGAAAAGAAAAATGAATCTTTTTACTAATATCATTGATGTGACTGACCCATGAGAGCTGGCAATCAAAAATGACACCAAGATTTTTGGCTTTACTAGAATAAGGAATCGGCACACCATCGAATAAGACAGAGGGAACAGAACTTTCTCTTACAATACCAAGCATATACGGATTACCAATAATTAAAGCCTGAGACTTTGATGGGTTAACTATAAGACCGAAAGTTTTGGCCCAAGCAACGATATTGTTTAAATCTGAATTAATAGAATTAACCCCCTCTAATAACTCGTCGGCCTTAAAGTGGCGATAAATTTTGTACGTCGTCCGCGTAAAGATGACAGTTAGAGGCAATGACTTTAGTTATAGAATTTATAAATATAGAAAATAGAAGAGGAGAAAGGACACTGCCTTGTGGTACGCCGGCAGTAATATCACACCAATCAGACAAAGTATCATCCAGGCGAATACACTGCGAGCGTCCAAAGAGGTAAGAATTAAACCAGGAGGTGACGTCGAGAGAAATATTAAGGGAGGAAAGGATGGAAAGAAGGATGTCATAATCAACAGAGTTAAAAGCACTACTGAAGTCTAAAAGTACTAATAAAGTAAGACATTTATTATCCATGGCCCAGCGAATATCATCCGTAACCTTAGTAAGAGACTTACTGTACTATGACCAGGACGGAATCCGGATTGGAAAGGACTCAGGAGGCTGTGTTTGGTGAGAAAAAGGGACAGTTGCCTATTAACAACATTTTCAAGGACTTTGGAGAGGACAGGTAAAATGGATATAGGGCGAAAGTGAGAGACAGATGAGGTGTTGGGAATTTTAGGAAGGGGCAATACGTAGGCTTGTTTCCAAGCAGAAGGGAAGGAGCTAGTAGAGAGAGAGTGATTAAGGATGTGGGAGAGGGCAGGAGCAAGCTCAGAAGACAAATGTTGCAGCATTTGCACATTTATACCATCCGTGCCTACAGCTTTTGTTGAAATAGTTTTAAGACACAACAACACTTCTCTCTCGGTAACCTCACTAAAGACAAAAACAAGGGCAGTCAGGCATGGGTAAACGGGAAATGTGTCCAGAGTGGACAGTTTACAAGAGTTATTAAAACAAAAGGGAGAACTAGAAAAATGGGTATTAATATGATTTAAGTCAAAGGAAATATTAGGAGAATCAGACGAGCTTTGCCCAAACCAAGAGATTTTAAAAATTTCCACATTTGAGTGGTATTACAATTTAGAATTGAGTTATAAATATGGCGCCTCTTAGCATCTCTACACATTTTTGTGCACCGATTGCGAAGTTTTTTGTAGGAGGCCAGGTTCTCGTCTGTGGGAAACCTCTTCTAAGTCCTTTTCATTTTATCACGCTTAGACATAGCATTTCTCAAAGACTGCGATAACCACGGAGGTGGGGGATGTTTTACTTTAACACGTTTAATAATAATCAGAATAATCAGAATAATCAATTTATTGGTAAATGTCAGTTTACAGGTCTATAACAATTAGGTGCTTATTTAGACAAGTCACAGCATAGGACCGCTACTTGGTACCTCCTTTCACAAGCCTCCATCACCCGTCGGATGACCTCACGAGTAAGCGAGGTAGTTGAGCAGCCGGCACGGTACGCGTATTGGCGCTCAGATAATACCTCCGTCATCAAAAGATAATCAGTATAGATAGAATAGATAGTAATAATAATAATAATAAATCTTTATTGAGGACACAATTTGTACAGGTATTAGTAAATATGCTTTTACAATTACTGTATCCTACAATCGGCGGTCTTATCGCTCATGGCGATTTCTTCCAGACAACCGTAAACTATAACTAAAGAGAAATGCCAAACAACATTCAACGAGCTTGACGCACGTTGGGTATTCACCAGCCCCCGAACTAGTTTAAGGGGAGCGTGAAAGTCATAAAGGGAAATCAGAATAAAATTAAAAGCCTTGTCATCAATACTAACCGCATCTATAACAGGAGACCAATCTATATTACTAAAGTCTTCCCTCAAGCGTTCCAGATCAATAACCTTAAAACTACGAAGAAGAAGAGATTTAGGCTGGCGCCTCGGACAACTAACTTTATAGGAGATAAAAAGGAGGTCATGATAAGAGAAGGGGGCAGTAAGTTGTCCATGTGTGGCTACGCGGTCAGGATCAGAAACAAGAATCAAGTCGAGGAGAGAAGGAATACAGTGAGGAGCAAAGTGAGTAGCGGAGAGAGGAAGTATATGCAAATTTAGAGAAGATGCAAGAGAAACGAGTTTTTCAGAGCGCGTATCTTCCTTTAGTAAACAAGTATTAAAATCGCCTAGAATAAGAACATGATCAAAAAGAGGAATAAAAGTCTCTAGTTTAGACTCGAGAGAAGAGAAATAATCAATAGTGAGAGACGGGGAATAGTAAACGCCAAAAAGAATTTTGGAGTGGTTAACTAAAATTTCAACAAAAATATGTTCTGTAAAGTTTTTATATTTACTAGGGGATAATATATCAATAATTTTATGTGCAATATCCACATGAAGATAAATTGCAACTCCACCACATCCCTTGCCGATCCTATCATTTCTGATAAGTCTGAAACGGCTGGCAAGGCCCTATACCTAACTAACTTAACCTAAATGACTCGACTTTTTATATTGCTATTAAAATAGTCTTAAAACTAGCCTAACTTAAACAATTCAAGTTAGCTATGTGCGTCGGCGCCCGCTGATGGTTGTTGTCGTGCACAGATATGAATAATATTCAGATTTTTATAGTAGCCAAAGAACTTAACTTCAAGTTGATCCTTCAACAAGGACGAGTCATCATCAAAAGCACTATTATAATTTGTGTCAGAAGAACATGAAGAAGAGCATGAAAAGAAACTGTCATCTAAAACATGGCAATCCATATATATTCTAATCTAATCTAAATAGCCCACTGGATTCCACTGCTGGGCAAAGGCCTCCCCTCCCTTTCTCCATTCGCCTCGGTGTAGGGCTTCTGTCAGCCAGCTGGTGGAGTAATCGTCGAGTTCGTCCCGCCATCTCCGCTTAGGCCGACCACGAGGCCGTTTAATGCCTTGTGGGACCCACTCAGTGGTGATTTTAGCCCACAATTCTTCCGGCATACGGCACACGTGACCTGCCCAGTCCCACTTCAGTTTGGCAGCTTTCTGGTTGACGTCGGCGATTTTAGTTTTTGAGCGTATGGTTGTGTTTCCATATATATTAGAAAAAATAAATAATAACAATAAATAAAATAATAAAATATTTTTCTAAACGAATAATGACTAAACTACTTAAATAATATAAATATACCTATATAATAAAGATATAAACCGGAAGATCTAAATCGCCGACCTCCGAGACACTCGCCAGAAAGCCAGAAAAAAAAAATTATAATACTTCAAATAAAAAAACATAGGTAGTTGAAACAGTAAGAAAAACTAAAATTAAATACTCAAAACACGCTCTTTCTGTAATCTGAGGTTAAATAAACAATTACATAATAAAATGGCAACAAAGACTACATAATAGTAACAAATAGTCTGAACCTACTTCACAAAAACGAAGAATCTTTAATATGAAAAAATAAAGAAAGGAAAAAAAAAGTTACTTTTTACGAGTTACTGAACGCACCTTGTCACCGAAAAACTAGCACGACAACTGTCAATGTCAAACTGATTGAAGTGTCTACTTGAAAAATTGACAACTAAAAAAACAGTATGCAAAATGTACCTTCATTTAGAGGCTTTTTGACGGGAATTCAAGATGGCATGTTGTCTCTTTTGTTTTATTTTCCGAAATTTGTGTTTTGGCGAATGTTAATATGTAATAATGGTGGATTATTAACTGTTAAGTGTTCGTGAACGTACATAAATGTAGGCAAATGAAACAAAACTGTATATCATTGCATTTCGAGTTCTCTCAAGAAGTCCATGTAAAAGCTGCAGTAAAGAACCCACATCTTTACTGACGCTGACTATGACTTTGACTTGACCTTGACTAAACTGACTAAAAATTTAAACACATGGTAGTGGCTAAATGCGTGGCACAAGCCGTGCGAAAGCCAAATATAAGAAGTGAAGTGAAGTGAAGTACCTTCATTTAAAGAAAACTAGGCTTTTTGACGGGAATTCAAGATGGCATGTTGTCTGTTTTGTTTTATTTTCCGAAATTTGTGTTTTGGCGAATGTTAATATGTAATAATGGTGGATTATTAACTGTTAAGTGTTCGTGAACGTACATAAGTGTAGGCAAATGAAACAAAACTGTATATCATTGCATTTCGAGTTCTCTCAAAAAGTCCTTGTAAAAAGCTGCAGTAAAGAACCCACATCTTTACTGACGCTGACTATGACTTTGTTTGACTCGACCTTGACGAAACCTAAACGAAAATATATCACATGGTAGTGGCTAAATGCGTGGCAAAAGCCGGCGAAGCCAAAATAAAGAAGAGATGATGTCGTTCTGTGAGGACCTTGAGTGGGAGTGTGCGGACGTGAACATCCTCGGTGTCGACTCAGATACGTATACTTTTATTAGTGACGCGCATCGCGGATGTATGAGCTGGTTGGACCACTGCCTGGTTACTAACGCTGCATGGGATACTGTTGTGTCTGCGGATGTAATTTACGATGTAACACCGTCCGATCACTTTCCATTACGCATCGTATGTAATTTGGAAAGAGAAATAATAAAACCTGCCACAGAATTTTTTTTTGGCCACGTGGCCAAACTTCTCATTTAATAACTAAGCATCGAGAATTTGACATAGCCTCTAATAAACTAATTTATCTTCTTTACAACGCCAACTAAAAATGTTAAAGAAAGCGTCAAGTCAATATGAACAATTAATTTTACTTGTCCTTCTGATTTATACATTGCCCACTAATTTATTAAGTCGGCCACGGAATTTGCAACTCATCACCATTTTACGTTTTACAGCTTCAATACAAGCTCCTCAAAAATTAAATATTCAAGCTTCAATAGACAACATCAATAATTATAACTTAACATGTAAAATAATACTTCATATTCTTATATCGTGAAAATAGCCTCTGTACGATTTGGCGCGAGTGCGCGACATGACAGCAACCGGCCATTTGCACCAATCAGAGAGATATAAATGATTGTATTTCAATACACAAATTGATGTTTATAAATAACGTGTTTTATTATGTCTGTCCTCAATAGTTCATATGTAATAATAGTAGCAGAAATTACTTAGGTTGTATCCACCCAGATCGAAATCAGTTGGTTAGGTTAGGTTTGAACAGTGACCACTAACGCGCGAGGCGAGCGAGCGTAGCGAGCGTGCCGCGGCAGCGGCCGCCGAAGCGCCAGTAAAATGTGGAATAAAAGTAATCGGCCACCACGATCGAAATTATTTATTTAGCCGCACACTTAAGGAAGGACCAATATTTCCACTTATTGTTTATTGATATTGATGTATCTTTCTGTGCTCTTTTTTATATTTTATGTTTTCTTATTGTCTTTTTATAGTGTGCGTGTGTCCAAACAAATAAAATCTTTATCTTTAAATCAGTTGGTTAGGTTAGGTTTGAACAGTGACCACTAACGCGCGAGGCGAGCGAGCGTAGCGAGCGTGCCGCGGCAGCGGCCGCCGAAGCGCCAATAAAATGTGGAATAAAAGTAATCAGCCACCAAGATCGAAATCAGTTGGTTAGGTTAGGTTTGAACAGTGACCACTAACGCGCGAGGCGAGCGAGCGTAGCGAGCGTGCCGCGGCAGCGGCCGCCGAAGCGCCAATAAAATGTGGAATGAAAGTAATCAGCCACCAAGATCGAAATCAGTTACATTCCCTATGCTGCCTTGTGCTTGAGAAGACACAATGCTCTTATTCAAAATGAAGTGTTTAAAAAATTTATGAATACTAACATGACTCTCATAAACTATTATGAAAATAAAGTTATGAGTAGTGGCTTTAATATACTATTTGATGACAATTTTAAGTAAATTTATCGATCGATAAATGTAGGATGACTTACATTTTAAACATGCTAAATTATAAAATTAGAAGCTAAAAGAATTAAGTACTATTTTGGTGTCAAATATTAATATTTTAGAAGTTTGCTATTTGAATGCATGCCACAAATTTAGATGCTAAAAAATAACCACCATGCTGAGTTATATTTACAGTGGCTTACATAGAAGATAACTAGTGGCTAAAATACTATTATTCGAACGCGTTGGTTGTGGCCGACTTAGTAATTTAGAAGGTAAGTTATATTTTTTGAGGCGAATAATGCTATTAAAAAGAAGCTCGTTTAATTACTACCCATTTGGAAAGTGTGGCAGTTGGTACAGTCAGCTCGAACAATCGAGATACTACGAAAAGACTGTAATGAAATAAAAATGTATGGTAAATACTGTTTCGATAATATTGACGACTGTGATAATTTTAAATTTACATGTTCCTGTGGGGAACCCATTTCGTCTCCGAAAATCGATTGCCCGTAAATCACAATCAATAACAAGTGTCTCCGAAACATAGGAATCCATAATATTATGGTCCCATAACTATAGTTTGTAATAAGGTATTGTTCATCCTTATGCTCCTAATCCATAAATTTATGTTACCTAATATTATAATCCCTAATTTTAATCGTTATAAACATATGTGTCATAATAATAAAGAATCATAATACTTCCACTTCCGATTAATAATGTTTTCGAATGTTTATATATAAAATGTGGAATAAAAGTAATCAGCCACCCAGATCGAAATCAGTTGGTTAGGTTAGGTTTGAACAGTGACCATTAATGCGCGAGGCGAGCGAGCGTAGCGAGCGTGCCGCGGTAGCGGCCGCCGAAGCGCCAATAAAATGTAGAATAAAAGTAATCAGCCACCCAGATCGAAATCAGTTGGTTAGGTTAGGTTTGAACAGTGACCACTAACGCGCGAGGCGAGCGAGCGTAGCGAGCGTGCCGCGGTAGCGGCCGCCGAAGCGCCAATAAAATGTGGAATATAAGTAACCAGCCACCCAGATCGAAATCAGGTGGTTAGGTTAGGTTTGAACAGTGACCACTAGAGCGCGAGGCGAGCGAGCGTGCCGCGGTAGCGGCCGCCGAAGCGCCAATTAAATGTGGAATAAAAGTAATCAGACACCCAGATCGAAATCAGTTGGTTAGGTTAGGTTTGAACAGTGACCACTAACGCGCGAGGCGAGCGAGCGTAGCGAGCGTGCCGCGGTAGCGGCCGCCGAAGCGCCAATAAAATTTGGAATAAAAGTAATCAGCCACCCAAATCGAAATCAGTTACATTCCCTATGCTGCCTTGTGCTTGAGACACAATGCTTTTATGTTAAAATTATTCTCATAAACTATTATGAAAATAAAGTTATGAGTTAGTTACATTATGGATTATATTATTTATTGAGAATGATTTTATGTATTTTAAACATTAGGGATGTTGATATTAGCCGTAACTATATTAGGGATCCTTATATTATAGATCCTGATTATACGGGCAATCGATGATTATGAAAACCCAATTTATAGATTTTTATTTTAGGGGTATAAAATTTCGGAGACAAAATAGAGACCCGTTCCTGTGATATTTTGAAATGTACGCATATAAATAATTATTATAAATATATAGACGAATACTATAACCATATTGTTAAGACGATGCAAAATGCAGCTATGAAAAGCTCGCATATGAATACACGAAAAAAACACAAAAAGGTGATTGGTTGGAACCATCATGTCAGGGACAGCCATCAGGCTGCTAGACAGAGTTTCAGCTATTGGATGGCGGCCGGCAGACCATCTGAAGGCCGAATTTTTAACAGAATGCGTAGTACTAGATCTGAATTTAAAAACAAAGTAAAATGGTGTCAGCGAAATGAAGATCAGATTAAAATGAATATTTTAGCAATATAATATAGGGAAAAAAACTTTTCAAAATTTTGGGATGCAACAAAAAAGTTAAATCATAAACAAAGCCTACCGGTGTCGATGGATGGACTGCAAGAGCCGCTACCTATAGCTGAGCTGTTCGCTAACCGCTTCAAAGTCACGCCGCAGCCTGTGGAGAGTGTGCCCCGTGCTGAGACCATAAAAAACAACTTCTTCTTCTTCTTCTTCTTCTTTTCTTATATTTGGCTTTCGCACGGCTTGTGCCACGCATTTAGCCACTACCATGTGTTTAAATTTTTAGTTAGTTTAGTCAAGGTCAAGTCAAAGTCATAGTCAGCGTCAGTAAAGATGTGGGTTCTTTACTGCAGCTTTTTACATGGACTTCTTGAGAGAACTCGAAATGCAATGATATACAGTTTTGTTTCATTTGCCTACATTTATGTACGTTCACGAACACTTAACAGTTAATAATCCACCATTATTACATATTAACATTCGCCAAAACACAAATTTCGGAAAATAAAACAAAAGAGACAACATGCCATCTTGAATTCCCGTCAAAAAGCCTAAAAAAAAACAACTATGAAGTGCATATAACGTCCACTGACGTTAGAATGGCTGTCAAAAGGATGAAGCGTGGCAAGTCACCTGAGGGCCTAGACAATGTAACAATCGATTAGCGAAAGCGATAGTAGAAAAGTCCAAAATGTATTGGTTTGACATATGCCTTCGATATGTCACGTGATCTGTTACGTAGGGCCTAGCCAACCGGCATTCGCTATGAAGCGATTCGATTTCTATCATCGCTACACCTTTGATTTGACATTTCAGATCGCTCGAGTTTTCGTCATCGAATGTCAATTCCTATACATTTTTTTTTAGTTTCTAATCGAAAGCGATTGTCGAAATGTAATATGGCTAGCATTTCGATTCCACCAAACGAATCGACAACATCGAACGATTACTTCATACAAATGCCTAGCCAAGTTGCACTTTTGACAGTCGATTTCGCTTAATAGTCGAATCGTCTGATGGAAACGCTAGCGAACGCTAAGACCCTGTAGATATCGAAAGAAAATGGCGATTTCATAAACAGCTGTAGAAAGAATATCATTGGATGTGTTTAATAAGCGACCCTGGCTGATAACACCTGTTTTAAATGCTGCACCTGGGTCTCGAGAAGATATATACACAAGCCAGAAACTGTATTGAGCGTTGCTATGGTTTGCTGAAGTTTCGTTGCTGATAACACCTGTTTTAAATGCTGCACCTGGGTCTCGAGAAGATATATACACAAGCCAGAAACTGTATTGAGCGTTGCTATGGTTTGCTGAAGTTTCGTTGGAGAAGCTTGCTTAAAGACAGAGTTCTTCACTACCATCCTTATGTAGCTAACAGGATAACACTTGCATGCTGTGTACTACACAACATTGCAGTAAAGGCTCGGCTTCCAACACCACGTTTTAGCTCTGGCACAAATAATGATGGCAGTGATGATTACACCTCACAACCTAATAATTAACTCATGCATGAAAATGAGAATTCTAAGTGGATTATAAATAAAAGTACTTAAGTTACAAATATATTTTATTTTAAAACAAAACCGTCCATAACATGCTGTCTGTGTATGTATACTTATATGCGCTACTGCACGTTCTCACCTTGTCTACACTTATACTCAAGGTATCACACAAACTCACTCGCTATCAAGCCATACCGTGACATCGCTGTCCCTACTCAAATATTTTTTTTTCGGCGGTTGACAGTCTAACTGTGCTACGTACTTACTGAGTTTTTATTCCGTTTACCGGTAAATATGTCTAAGTTTAACTTGGAAAGTGCTTTTCGCGATTTGTCTAATCAAGTAGCAGTGTTGACAACAAAAATAACAGCTCAATCATCGATGATTGAGACTCAAAACACGAAATTAGAAAATCAACAAGGAATAATTGATAACTTTTCGTCTATCATTATTGAACAGAAGAGGGTAATTGAGGAACTATGTACCAAAATTGAAGCATCTCCTGGAGTTATTGGTATGAATAAACCTGTCTCTGTCATTACGCCGGTTACTACAGCGTGCGCGAGAGAGACGACGGCGCCGGTGGCTACTGTTGACTCGGAACTTGCATTGCTGTCGCAGAATGTAACGGTGCGTGCACACCGGGCTACTAAAAAATCTTTTGAAAATGTGACTATGAATATACCCAGTGCTTCATCTGATAAGTGGACTGTGGTAGATTACCAAAGAAAGGGAAAGAAGACTCAGACTAGTAATGTCAAAAAAGGAGATAATGCCCAGATTTTATCTTTCCAAGCTGTTGAGAAGAAGAAATTCTTACATGTTTGGTCGCTTCATCCGGACACATCTGAAGATGCCATTGCTGAACATGTAACCAAAGCTTGTGGTTCCACTGACGTGAAAGTTGAAAAAATTGTCCCAAAAACCAAAAGAGATTACGCTTCGTTCTTGGTTGGTGTTCCAGAGTCTAACTTTGGAAAGATTAATTGTACTGATTTTTGGCCATTAAATACAAAATTTAATGAATGGGTGTGGTTTCGAGCCCCCCGCAAGGCATCTAAAAGAGCTGAAAACTAGTAAGAGGCTCATTCAAGTATACTACCAAAATGTGCGAGGGCTTCGGACGAAAACTACTACATTTTTAAATAGTTTAATAACATCAACTTATGATTTATTTGCTATTACGGAATCAGGTCTACATAGTTCGATACATGATGGAGAACTCATACCGTTTAATTTCAACGTGCTGAGGTGTGATCGAGCAGACGGCCGTAAGATGGGAGGTGTGTTATTGGCTGCATCTCCGCACTACGAACTAAAGAGTGTTCCCGTTGGCAATGTGGACGGTGCCTTATTTGAGATTGTGAGTGCGACGGTGCACTATAGAAATATGTTTTTGTTTATGTGTTGTGTAATTTACATTCCGCCGGACTCTGACTACAATCAGTATATGCATTTATTTCATATTTTGGAAACAGTTTGTGTTAAGTTTAACAAAGTTTTAGTGTTAGGAGATTTTAATTTGCCTTCTGCGAATGTGGAAATACATAGTTACATGGAGTATGTGAATGCGTTCTGTGGTTTTCGGCAGGTAAACAATGTATTGAATTCTAAAGATCGTATGCTAGATTTAATATTGACATCTATGAATGACTTGGACGTTGCGTTGGCAGATGAGCATTTAGTAAATATAGACACACAGCACCCACCGCTGGTAGCCTGTGTGTCGATATCGTCTAGTAATCGCAGCGTTGTTCATCGTTCGTTTCAAGATAGGGAGCCTTTATACCATCCACATTGGAAATTCTCTAAATGTAATTTTTCTCTTTTGTATTTTAAGTTGCAATGCATGGATTGGAGTAAGTTGTATGAAATCAAAAATTCAGAATCTGCTTTGTCACTTTTTTATGAGATTATGTATGAAATAATTAATGAATGCATGCCTAGGCGACGGCCTAACTTGACAGCACATAGGCATCAACGTTCTTATCCTGTCTGGTACACAGCTGAGCTAATATATATTATCGAAAAAAAATGGAGGTATCACAAATTATATAAAATATCTAGATCGCATTGTGACTATTTAATGTTTTCTAAATATCGTACTTTAGTGAAACATAAGCTTAGTGTTACTTCTGATGCGTATCAGGAGAACCTACAGATTAATTTTAAAAATGATCCGAAATCTTTCTGGAATTTTATTAGATGTAAACAACAAAACCGTAAGAGGAGTCGTGTTACTAAGAACGGGGTGGAGTTGAATGATGAGGAATGTGCGCAATGTTTCGCTTCTTATTTTCACTCCGTGTACAATGAAGGGAGGCCTAGGTTGGACCCTAGGGAAGCGGAGCGCACGGCTGCGGGCACTGGCGCGGATGCTGCGCGCGTTCATGTTGCTCAACTTACTATTAGCGACATGCGTGCTGCGTTACGTGCGCTCAAACCAAAGCTCTCTGTAGGTCCTGATGGTATACCTCCTTATCTTGTTAAGGACTGTCGCATGATTTTTGAGGAGCCTTTGTTGCATATTTTTAACTTATGTTTGCGGGAATGTCATTATCCAGACAGATGGAAGATTACCAGAGTCATACCAGTTCCTAAGGGAGGGGCTGGGTCTGATGTGAGTGGATACAGGCCGATAGCCGTTCTTTCTGCGTTCTCTAAGGTTTTTGAAACCATTATACATAAGAGTATATATTCGCAAATTAATATTCGGTTAAGTGACGAACAGCACGGCTTCCGGCCGGGCCGTGGCACGGGAAGCAACTTGCTTTCGTTTATGTCTTACCTGGCGCCAGCCTTGGATGCTACCGTCGGCGGGCAGGTGGACTGTGCGTATTTTGACTTCCGGAAAGCATTTGATGCTGTAGATAATGACATACTGTTATCAAAGTTTGCTAAGGTAGGCTTTACACCACATCTGCTTATATTCTTCGCGAGTTACCTTAGTGATAGACGGCAGTATGTTGAGTATGCGGGTCATATTTCGGACCCGTACTACACATTTTCAGGTGTGAGTCAAGGAAGTAATCTTGGACCTCTGGAATTCATTATTATGATAAATGATTTACCTGATGTCATCCAGACATCGAAGTGTTTACTTTTTGCGGATGACCTGAAGGTGTTCCTTACTGTGGCGGACGCTGCCCATTGTGTTCAACTACAGCAGGATATAGATAGGGTAGTCCGATGGAGTATAACCAATAAGCTCTATTTCAATGTAGCTAAGTGCTGTGTGATGAGTTACAGCCGAGCGCACGCCCCGCTGCACTTCCAGTATGAGGTGGGAGGCACGGAGCTGCCGCGGGTGACGGCCGTGCGGGATCTGGGCTTGCAAATGGTATCTGACTTGACGTTTCGAAAGCACATTATTAGTCTTTGTAGTAAATCCTTCCGAAATTTAGGGTTTTTATTAAGGCAAAGTTCTAATTTCAAGAATACAGGAGTTATTAAAATATTATACAATGCCCTAGTACGTAGTAATTTAGAAACAAATGCAATCATTTGGGATCCGCATGAAGTTAAGTACCGGCTTATGATTGAAAAAATACAAAATAAATTTACTCGATTTCTGTACTTGAAAGAGTACGGGGTATACCCTTATTACCCTCTTATGTACCCTAGTTTGTTTGTACTGGGTATGGTGGGGTACTGTAGGCTGTCGGTGCGGAGAAATTTGGCTCTAGTAAAGTATGTGGTGAGGGTGATGCGCGGTGCATTGCATCAGCCGGGTGTACTGGCAGCGCTACACCTGCGTGCCCCGGATGGGGCGGTGGGCGCGCGCCGTCGCCCTACTTTGTTTAGTGTGCCTACATCAAGGACTAACCTCCTTAAGTTTGCACCGCTGTCTAATGCGGTTCGTTTAATTAATTACATTAATGAGAAAGATGTTGATATATTTGCCCTCAACCTGCCGAAACTCATGGAGGTAACACAGTTTATTTTAGAAAAGTATGTACCTTGATTATTGTTAATTTAATCATATCTATTTATTGTTAGGCTAGCTTATGATGTTAAGTTAGTCTTTATTTACTTATAGCACTGCTTTGGTTTCATACTGTTATGGTGTTGTAATTGTTTCTAATAAATAAATAAATAATAAATAAATATTGTTGAAGAAAAGCTTCAGCAATATTTGTGAAACGGTTGAGGACATTGTTTCGCTCATTATTCAGTTCTACTCTTCGGGCTTCAGTCTGTGCCCGTCTCTCCTCCAACTGAAGGCGTCTCTGCTCGATAGCCACGAACTCACTCGTCGCTCGGTCAAATGGAGTTAGCGCTCGTCTTCGGCGCGCTCTCAAATGTCGACGATGGGGAGAGGCAACACTAGGATTCGGTGGTAGGCACAGGTGGGAGCGGGGTGAACGTGGTAGGCTCAGGCGGGAGAGGACTGGCAGCTCGGGTCGGTGAGCACCGTGCCGCGCCGGCCCCAGTGGCGCTGCCAGCTGCCGCCGGCGCTGACTCCAAAAGAGTTGGAAACTATTCACCGCTGGCTCGTGCTCTTGATTGCATTATCTTTATAAATCTCAATAAAATAATTCAAATAGGATTCCGAATTCATCAAAGTTGACAGACTCATTAGACGTTTGATGTCGACAACCATAGACTAAGCGCGCTAACAAAGAGAATGTAACTCTCGTTTACACGGTATTTAGCGATCAGACGAATAGACAAGGCGATCGCTATGCGAAGGTTACTTTGTCTACCAATCGAACTTCGCTATCGCTTCAGCGATGACGATTGTAGAAATCGATTCGCTTCATAGCGAATGCCGGTTGGCCCTCTGATGGAAACGCTAGCGAACGCTAAGACCCTGTAGATATCGAAAAAAAATGGCGATTTTATAAACAGCTGCCGAAAGAATATCATAAGATGCCCCCGGTCAGTTTAATTTAATCCAAAGATTTTTTTTATCAAATGTACTGGCAGGCATAAAAGGCATAAGCTTGTAATATATATTCCCAAGGGAGCATTTAATCGGGATCAAAGTCCCTATCACCCAAGTCAGCTCATACCAACAGACCAATCGCAAAAATCCATTCTGAAGTTTTTACGTGAAAGAGTAACAAACATTAATCCATCTTTCATCTCTCCATCCATCCCTACTTACAAACTTTTGAATTTATTATATTAGTAGGATTAAAGACAGAAGTATTTTATTGGTAAAGTACAAAAGTCATGTGAGCTTATCTCTAAAACGGTATGTAGGTAAGATACACTTTTGACATTTACTGTACTAGTGCAAAAGTGCAAATCATAATAAACAATTAGTAGAATCGGGGGCGTCAACCACAGGTGCATCGACCACTGGGGGCCTAAGCCACGAACCCGACAGATTTCACTTCACTTCACTTCTTTTATTTTGGCTTTCGCACGGCTTGTGCCACGCATTTAGCCACTACCATGTGTTTTTAGTTAGTTTAAAGTTTAGTCACAAGGTCAAGTCAAAGTCATAGTCAGCGTCAGTAAAGATGTGGGATCTTTACTAAAGCTTTTCACGGACTATTTGAGAGAACTCGAAATGCAACGATATCCAGTTTTGTTTCATTTGCCCACACTTATGTACGTTCACGAACACTTAACAGTTAATAATCCACCATTATTACACATTAATATTCGCTAAAACACAAGTTTTGGAAAATAAAACAAAAAAGGCAACATGGCACCTCGAATTCCCGTCAAAAAGCCACCCGACAGATTTACTGCGAAATAAGCGATGACTCATTTGACGTTTGATATCGACAACCATAGACTAAGTGCGGTATCAAAGAGAATGTAACACTCGTTTACGCGGTATTTGGCGATCTTCGCTATCGCTTCAGCGATGACGATTGTAGAAATCGATTCGCTTCATAGCGAATGCCGGTTGGCTAGGCCCTCTGGCCACGATGGTCTCAGCATAGAACATATTCTCTGGGCAAGCTACAATGTGCATGATCATTTAAGTTCATTCTTCAACTTGTGTATTAGATATAGTTACTTGCCAAATGATCTCATGAGGGCGATTGTGGTTCCTATAGTAAAAAATAAAACCGGCGACCTAAGTTCTTCCGCAAACTATCGTCCTATATGACCCGCAAACTATGTTATAGGTAAGGTGTTGGAGCGACTTATCTATCCAGATTTATTAAAAAACTAGCAGACCCGCGCGGCTTCGCTCGCGTGTTGTATACCTACCTTAAACACTGGTCGTACTGACTGGCTATTTTGAGAAAAGTGAATCTTGATAAATGGAGGTGTACCTACATAGAAGGGATTTCTAGAAATTAAACCAAAATAGAATGAATGAATGGAGTAAAATCGAATTTATATCACAACACAACACAACAAAAAGGTCTCGTAACATTTATTTTCAAAACTACCTCTCAAATGTGAAGGGATCATAAGGTTGTATTAACTTGTATTTAAAGTGGCTACCTACGTTGATTTTGCTTACGGTGCTCATAGAAAAGGCTGACTGTTTGTCGGTTCATATTCTATGGTCTGGCACAGTTCAATCTGCTTGCAAAATATTCTAGAAGCTATGGTGCGAGCGCAGTCAGCTAAACTTTTTTACTGTCACTTGATTTTGCTTACGATTTTCATAAAGAAGCTGACTGTTGGTCGGTTCCTATTATGGTCTGACACAGTTCAATTTGCTTGCATAATATATAGGAAATTTTAAACGGGCTTAGCGATTTGCTTGAAACTCTGTTGCAATACTTAAAAAACAAAAGCTTTGAACCAAGAACTTCTTTGACTCAGAAGCGAGCCGAATTTTTTTAAGACAAATGCGTCATGTGAAACTTGGTTTTGCTTGTAGTAGTATGGTTATCATAGAAAAGACTGGCTGTTGGTCGGTTCTTAATCAATCGTCTGATACAGATAAATTTGCTTGCAAAATATTGAAGAAGCTACCGGGCGAGCGAAGCGAGCTACAAAGTTTGCGAGCGTAGCGAGCCGAATTTTTTTTAGACAAATGCGTCATTGACTCTTAATTTTGCTTATAGATAAGGCTGGCTGTTGTTCGGTTCATACTCTATTGTCTGACACAGATAAATTCGCTTGCAAAATATTGAAGAAGCTACCGGGCGAGCGAAGCGAGCTTCAAAGTTTGCGAGCGTAGCGAGCCGAATTTTTTTGACAAATGCGTCATTGATTCTTAATTATTAAATACAAATACAAATTGTTAAATAAACAATTTGTATTTGTATTTAATTTTGCTTATAGCTAACTAAGGCTGACTGTTGTTCGGTTCATACTCTATCGTCTGACACAGATAAATTCGCTTGCAAAATATTGAAGAAGCCACCGGGCTAGCGAAGCGAGCTTCAAAGTTTGCGAGCGTAGCGAGCCGATTTTTTTTTACACAAATGCGTCATTGATTCTTATTTTTGCTTATTCTGCTCATAGATAAGGCTGACTGTTGTTCGGTTCATACTCTATCGTCTGACACAGATAAATTCGCTTGCAAAATATTGAAGAAGCTACCGGGCGAGCGAAGCGAGCTTCAAAGTTTGCGAGCGTAGCGAGCCGATTTTTTTTTACACAAATGCGTCATTGATTCTTAATTTTGCTTATAGCTAAGGCTGACCTGTTGTTCGGTTCATACTCTATCGTCTGACACAGATAAATTTGCTTGCAAAATATTTAAGAAGCTACCGGGCGAGCGAAGCGAGCTTTAATGTTTGCTTTAAAAACCGCCGCGTTTCACTCTTTAAAGGTTTTTTATTTTGTATTTTAAGCGTTACAACTGATTTTGTCGTACAAATCGCTCCACCTTTTAATACGTTTAAATTCACTTCAGACTTTGTCACCGAATTTCACTCTTTATAAGGGTTTTGTCGAAAAACCCTAAAACAATTGCCCATTTATTTTGTAGTATCCATACCGAATTTCCAGTCAATCTCACCTCGCTTTAATACATTTCACTTAAAACTTTTAACATCGGATTTCACCCTTTTTAAGGGTTTTTTGGAAAAACCCTTCAACGCGTGTCTATTTATTTTGTTTTTTAAGCAACAGAGTTTCAAGCAAATCGCTAAGCCCGTTTAAAATTTTCCATACAACCTTTGACACCACTTTTTGCCCCTTTTTAGGGTATTTTTTGAAAATTCCTGAAACACGTGTCCAACCATTTTGTATTTTTAGTATCCAAACCGATTTTCAAGCCAATCGCGCTTCCCTTCAATACGTTTCACTACAAACTTTGACATTGCATTTCACCCTTTTAAAGGGTTTTTTTCGAAAAACCCTAAAACACGTATATATTTATTTTGCATTGTTAGTGTTGTAACCGAGTTTCAAGCAAATCGAACTACCCATTAAAAAGTTCTCATACAAACTTTGACACCCCATTTCACCCCTTATCAGGCTTTTTTTTTTTAATTTCTGATTAACATGTAAATTTATTTATCATTTACCATATTTAAACCAAGTTTGAAGAAAATCGCTTCACGAATTAAAAAGTTGCATACAACGGTTTTCATCCCTTTTCAACCCTTTAGGGGTGGAATTTCGAAAAATCCCTTCTTAGTGCTCACTTTTGTTTTAAAAGGAAGCTACCTTCCAAATTTCAGCTTCATAGCTTCAGCGGTTTGGTCTGTGCGTTGATTGCAGAAAAATGCTTATTGTTTTATATATATTGATTGATTATTTTTTTTCTGTGATTTTGTGGCTTATTTGTTAATAATAAATATTATTTTTTTACTGGGAACACGTTTTTTTATGAAACGATAGATTTTTATTGTTTTTAGTTTGGTGTCCTACAGATTTTAAAAATTTAATGGGTTTTTACTTTACTTCGAATTTTTCTTATGCTATCGTATTCTTTTATAGTTCAAAATGGAGAGCCACCTACGTGACAGGGACATCATTAGTTTGCTACTCGAGGAGGTGGACGAAGATCATGAAGATGATAATTATTGTTTTCAACTCTAGCGATGAAGAGTCTCATGAGGTCACAAAAGCAGAAAGCACAGAAGCAGAAGTTTTATCAAAAATCTGGGTATTGCACTGATAGAATCACATCTACAATCAAGACAGAAAAACACTCGTCTTTCTACAGATCTTCGCAAACGAATTGCCAACCGTATTGGTCTCCAAGAAGGCCCAGCTGTAAAAAAAACAGCTCCAGGTGTAAGACGTAGATGTCACGTATGTCCGTCAAAGAAAGACCGCAAAACGCAATACATCTGTGAGATGTGCAAGAGCCACGTGTGCCTGGATCATGCAATTTTCCAGTGCGAAAATTGCTTCAGAAACAAAGCTCGTGAAGATGATGTTGAAAATGAAGAAGACTAATTACTTTAGCTTAGAATATAAGATAATATATGTGCCTAATGTTTCTCAAAGTCTGATTAGGATATATCTTTTGTTTAAGTTGATTTTGCATGTTTATAAACATAAGATGTTAATTTTACGTTGAAAAACGTATACATAGTTTAATTAAAAAAATTATTAAAAGATATTGTTGATTCGACAACGAATTTTATTTAAAACCCTTTAAAGCTTCTTTAATTTTAATATTAAATCATAAATGTTGCTAATTGACAACAATTTGTAGGCAAAAAAAATATTTGAAATTTAGGGTCTCACAGACCCACCAGGCATGCCATGTAACTTTTTTCCACCAGGCATGCCGAGGGTTAAATCCAAATTCTTTAACAATAAGGACGCGAGACGACTTATTAAAAGAGCTGGAAACATTTTGTAATAAAATAAATATCAAAGAACTAGTAATAATAAAAGAGAAGGAAAATATAAAATTAATTAAAATATTGCTACGGGAAATAAATAAAAATAATAAGTGGACAGGCCCAAAATTTTGTGTAATTAATAAAGTAGAGAGAATTGTAGACAACGATTTAAAGAGAATTATTATAAATGATTTTCACTTATTACCGACCAGTGGACATGCAGGAATTAGGAGAACCGTTAATAATATCAAAAAATATTATTATTGGCCTAATATGGAAAATGACGTAACACAATTTATTAAGAGATGTTTGAGCTGTCAAAAACAAAAACATTATAATTACGTTAAGGAACCTTTAAAAATAACTACAACTGCGTCAACATCCTTTCAAAAGATTTTCTTAGATCTCGTAGGTCCTATAGACAGAGATGATGAAGGTTATACTTATATTCTAACAATTCAATGCGAATTAACTAAATACATTAATTCATTTCCATTAAAATCAAAATCAGCTAACGAAGTAGCTAAAGCATTTGTTGAAAAATTTATTTTATCGTACGGTGTTCCAAAAATTATAGCAACTGATAGAGGTACCGAATTTATATCATCAGTGATGAAAGAAACATGTCAAATTTTAGGTATCGAACAGCTTTTCTCAACTGCATATCATCATGAGTCAATTGGTGCTCTAGAGAACTCACATAAGGTATTAGGTAATTTTCTGAGAATTCAAACAAATAATCATAAAAACATATGGAGTTCATGGATACCCTATTGGACATTTTCATACAACACTACGGTACACAGCGAAACTAAATACACACCATTCGAATTAGTTTTTGGTCACGTATGTTCTTTACCAAATAGTTTAACTTCTAGAGTAGATAATTTATATAATTTTGATAGTTACCCTAAAGAATTTAAATTTAGATTGCAAAAAGCTCAAAACGATGCTAGGAATAACCTAATAAAATCTAAGGAAATAAGGAAGGCTAAATATGACGAAAAATTTAATCCCATTGTTTATGAAAAAGGTGATTTACTACTTATAAAAAAAGAAGATTGTAAGAAGCTAGACAGCATTTACATAGGTCCTTACGAAGTAATCAGTGATGTATCTCCTAATGTTATCATTAAAAAGAAAGGGAAAGAGTATACTATTCACAAAAACAGAACTAAACGTTTTTATGTTTAAAATTGTTATAATAATAATAATAAGTATATTAGTATTAGTTTTAAGAAGACCTAGATTGTCTTAAATTTTTGAGTTTGTCGCGACATAACTTTTCCTAACTAACTAATAAGAAATATAAGAAAAATAGAATAAGAAAGAAAAGTAATTAAGTAACTACCTACCTAAGGATTTATTTTTAGCAATAAAGATTCTACATTGTTTGTGTGAAACGCATGCATTAAATAAGAGAAAAAAAAAAAGAAATGTAATTCGTTTAAGTATAGTTTAAGACATTAATGTCACGTAAAGTGCTATTCAGTTCCTATTATTGTTAACTTAAATAGTTTATTTTAAGAATTTTAACTTTAGATTGTCAAAATTCTTTAGCAACGGTGGAGGTGTAGTGTGTAAGTAAGTAACTGAACATAGTTACTAGTCGAGATGACAGATGTCAACGTAATCTGCCATTAATGTCATCATTAGGTCAGTCAAACAGTAATAAACGTACTCTCTCTGTGAACGGTAGTCTGTTTTATTTAGTTCCTAAATCTCGCCTCCCAAGATGGCGTTCCCGCCACCTCAGTTCGTATTCTTTTTTTATATCTCTATGAATTGATTTATATAAGCCTGTTAATTCTTTTTTTTCTTGTTTATTCAAAGATGGTTTGTTTCTAAGTTAATTTCTTCTTCTAATCATGTTTTTCGTAACTTCTGAAAGAATGCTGTTTTTGGTATTTTTTTTAGTATTCTCTATTTGGTTCAGACTGTTTAGTATTCCTGATTTGATTTTTTGATAGTAGGATTCGATATCTTCTGACTCGCTGTCAGGGATGTTTCTTATCTCTTCTTGAAGATTTCTCAGAAAGCATGTTTCATCCAGTATAGTATTCAAACGGTATTCTTTTCCTGAGTATTTAGCTCTACTTTTTTTAATTTGATTTAATCGCAGTGTACCTCTAACAAGTCTGTGGTCGCTCGCAAAAGAGAATTGGTTGATTACTTCAATGTTAGTGAACTGTCTTTTCATATTTGTGAGAATGTAATCAATTTGGCTTTTATTATGCTTCGGCGACAGCCAAGTCCATAAATTCTTGAGTTTCTTCTTAAACATTGTGTTGATAATGGCGAGATTATTTTCTAAACTGAACTGGATAAGCCTTTCTCCTCTTTTGTCCCTGTTACCGTAACAAGTAGAGCCCATGACTATGTTCGTTAGGCAGCTGTTGCCCGATTCGGGCATTAAAGTCGCCCACGACAATTATGTTTCTTTTACATTGTTGGATTACTTCTTCCAGTTTTTGATAGAAAATGTTAATTTCATTATCTGTAGCGTCACATGTGGGTAAGTGTACTTGGATAATAGATAATTCTAGAGGTTTAAGATCAATATTCAGGATGCATATTCTTTCGGTAATTCCTATAAAGCTTTGTATGTTGTTCTTGTATCTTCTTTTTATGAGAAAACCAACTCCTAATTGCCCTTGTGTTTCTCCGTAATGGCATAAAATATATTTCTGATCTTCCATTATATTGTAACCTATTCGCCTGATTTCGCAAAGACCAATTATGTCGAAGTTAATGTTGGATATTGCTTCTTTGAACTCTATCATTTTTTCTTCGGAAAGGAGGGATTTTGCATTATATGTGCAGATGTAGAGTGATGTGTGTGATGTTGTTTGTTCGTCTAGAGGGTTTTGGTCATTGACCCCCACGGTGACCGGCCGGATTGGGAGTCGTTCTCTTAATAATTATTTTTAATTCATTCTTGTTTGTAGGTCTCATTTCCATGTCAGTGTTTACTCTACTGCAATTTTCATTTAAAAATGTCAATGCTAAGTTATTATTATCAATGTCATCAGTTTCAAAATTAAATTGGTTTGCAAAAATGTCAGCTATATTATGTGCATTATCAATAATTTCATTATTAATTTTAAAGTTAAAATTTGTATTTATTCCCATATTATTTTTGTTTCTATGTCTATTAACAACATTCCATAATTGTTTTGGTTTATTTTTCGCTTTTTCTACTTCAGTTTTAACTGATTTTTTTTTAGATAAAGTTAAAACTTTTTTGTAAAGCTTTAAATATTTACTCCTGTACTCCTTAATGGTTTCGTCGCAGTCATTTTTGCACATTGTGTAGGAGTAAAGTAATAAAAGCAGTAATTAATTAAACGGAGTATGTGTATTCGAGGCAACGGTTTTTATCAGAAGGGCGGGAAAACGCACGACGCGTAACGAGCCGCGTTGAGTGACGTTGACAGTGACACTGACAGGTTTATGTCTATCCAACATCCTCTCTTGGACGTAAACCCATTTTGGCCGAACAGTAATCCAGCTTCACTTGTGGAGTCCCTTTAGTCAATGCGTCGGCCACCATCTCATTAGTCGGGATGTACTTGATGAGTATCTTCTTTAAATGCACCTTATCACGTACAAAATATCAGTCATCATTGCAAAAAGATCTTGCTCCCATCTATACCAAGAACTCAACATCGACCGATTGTTTGCAGTGTTGAACCAGTGGTAAAGACTCAAAATGTGCCATTCAGACGGCGATTCAATTTTTCTAAGGCCAACTGGGAAAAATTTACTGAAGGTATTGACACACGGCTTCACAACTTAGAACCTACATCGCGTAATTATGATCAATTTGTTAATATTATCTGGACAGAGTCACGTCAGCATATTCCACGAGGATGCCGTACTGCCTATGTGCCGGGCCTCAGTAAGGATTCTTCCACTCTTCTCAAAAAATACCAAGACGATTATGATTGTGACCCCTTCTCTGAGGCAACTCACGAATCTGGTGAAGAACTAATGCGCGTAATTGGAGATAGTCGTAAAGAGAAGTGGATGTCACTGATTACTAGCATAGACTTGACCCACAACAGTAAAAGGGCATGGCACACTATTAAAAAGCTCACTGATGATCCTGCAGAGCCTACGAACCCCGGTCAGGTTACCGCTAACCAAGTGGCTAGCCAGCTACTTCTGAATGGCAAACCACCCGGTCGTCTCCCTAAATCCAACAACATAGTTGAACCTACTACGGGAAGCAGCCATATCAGCAAACCATTTACTTTAGAGGACATCATATTAGGAATTAGAAGCATGAAGAACGGTAAAGCGGCTGGTTTCGACGATCTCACAGTCGAGCAAATAAAACATCTTGGACCAGTTGCGGTGTCGTGGCTCCTAGCTCTTTTTAATTCCTGTCTTAAAGATGCTATGATTCCAAAGCTTTGGAGAAAGGCAAAAGTGGTTGCTTTGCTAAAGCCGGGAAAATGCCCTAAAGATCCTAGGAATTACCGACCGATATCCTTGCTGTGCCACACATTCAAGCTTTTCGAGCGTCTCTTACTGAACCGTTTAATGCCTATCATCGATCCAGAACTGATCCCTGAGCAGGCTGGCTTCAGACCCGGGAAGTCTTGTACAAGTCAAACTCTAAACCTTACTCTTCTTCTTCTTCTTCTTCTTTATTTTGGCTTCGCCGGCTTTTGCCACGCATTTAGCCACTACCATGTGTATATAATTTCGTTATGTCGATTTAGTCAAGGTCGAGTCAAAGTCATAGTCAGCGTCAGTAAAGATGTGGGTTCTTTACTGCAGCTTTTTACATGGACTTCTTGAGAGAACTCGAAATGCAATGATATACAGTTTTGTTTCATTTGCCTACACTTATGTACGTTCACGAACACTTAACAGTTAATAATCCACCATTATTACATATTAACATTCGCCAAAACACAAATTTCGGAAAATAAAACAAATACGACAACATGCCATCTTGAATTCCCGTCAAAAAGCCTAAACCTTACTCAGTTTATAGAGGACGGCTTTGAATCAAAAAAAGTCACTGGTGTTGTATTTGTTGACCTTTCAGCGGCCTATGACACCGTCAACATAAAACGACTCCTGGTAAAAGCCAACGATTTGACTCACGACGCAGGGTTCGTGCGAATTCTGAGTGAGATTCTGCAAAATAGGCGATTTCAAGTGCATCTCAATCACAAAAAAAGCAGATGGCGTTGCCAACGAAACGGGCTCCCGCAAGGAAGCGTACTAGCACCGGCATTATTTAACATCTATACTAATGACCAACCTAGTTCCATTCTCACTCAACGCTTTCTATACGCAGACGATCTTGCGTTAGCCGCTCAAACGCACAGCTTTGAAGAGGTTGAAGAAAGATTAAGGGTGGCTCTAGATGCACTCGACACCTACTACAATGAAAACGCCCTACGTCCAAACCCCTTAAAGACCCAGTCGTGTGCTTTTCATCTGCGTAACAGCCAATCTAACAGGACTCTCGATCTTTCATGGCGCGGCGTTGACATCGAGCATTGTGCACATCCTCGATACCTAGGGATCATCTTAGATCGGGCCCTTACATTTCAAGCACATTGTCTTAACCTATATATGCCCAGGGGGTCGAAAATGACCCACGAGCAGGTACTTTACATTTTAATAAATATTAGGTAGGTAAATAAACACAACTGTAAAATATTACATTATTTATTTTTGAAAAGACTATTACTATGGATGAACTTTACCTGTTTACGTTTTTTTTATAAAATGGTCCAATTTGAGGGTAGTTAAATTGTCGATTGTTTCTGGTGAGAAGATTTGACGGTTCGCGCGCAGGAAAATGCAAATATCTATGTGTTTTGATTTTACTTTTTGAAATACAATGGACTAATTGTAGCTGAATGTGTGTGTAATGTAGGGTAATCATTTGATTTTGGATGGATATTCGGTTAGATACCTAAAACAAATGAAATACTTTCATGGGTCGCTAACGACCCCGTGAGCATATGTGATGCCATTTTGTTCGTGTTTTACCAACTATTATTGATCATTTCAGGTCTCTTCGTATTCCTTTTACGCTCTAAATGATCGATGTTTTCGAAGGTTGGGAAGGTGAGAATATCAACGTTTAATTATGTGGTGGTTTCACATAATTATACCTAGATATTAGCACCTTCGTTGACTCAAAGATACTCTCCAGCTGCCAAACGCAGGATTGATAATAATCACAAATATTATAAATTTATAGGTGGTGCAGATCGTTTGGATGCTTAGATACATTGGAGTCTGCGTATTGCTCTCGTCTATAGCAAAAAAAATACTTTCAAACCTATCCTAATTTAGCAGTTGGATGTTGTTGCGAGTTATTTTACTATGCTTGCGAGATCTTTTGGCGGCAGCTTATAGACTCTCGACTTTCATCGATCACGATATTGCACGACCCTTTCTTCTCACGTATAGTACAGCGAGATCACAAACTGGGCCACTCAAACCTGAGCTTCATGTACCGACAACGGTTCTTATGTCGGTCCGGAAACATGCAGCAGACCACATCATTTTGACTCGCCAAAACAGGCAAAGATGTGTTCCATGCAAAAAAAAAACTGTTAAATGTGTAAAAAATGTAACGTGACCCTTCACGACAAATGTTTCAATGATTTATAAACATAATTTTAAATAAATAGGTCTCCATCAGTCGCCCACATTATTTTATTTCACTCATACATTAAAGCAAATTGTTAGACCTGATTTGACCAAGGGGTCGTTATCGACCCACTGAAAAAAAGATACTTTCAGTTACAATAACTCAAAATGCGAAAAATTAGTTTTTTAAAAATGTATAAGGAGTAACATATCCAAAAATTAGAAAAATCCGAGTTGCAAATAGTTCTGGGCATATTTATAGGTTAAAAGCCATTAGGCTGGGAGCTTCAACGACGTGATCTGGTAGGTGATTGACTGATTGTACACCTCAGGTCCTAGGACATGCACGAGCCTCTCAGACTTGGTGCGCCTGTGAGTCACCGCAGCAAGTCTGTCGGCGCCGCGGGTAAGTCGCACTACCTCATGCCGATCTCCAAGCGTTTCGAACGTACCTATGTTCTGCCTTACGAACATTGCTACTTGAAATATTACTATAGCGGGCAGCGTTAGTATCCGCAACGAGATAAAGTATGGTCTCGCCGACGTCTCTCGACTCACTCTCACGATTGCTCTCACAGCACGTTTCTGCATGCGAAAGACGCGTTCACTATCGGCAGCGCGACCCCACAGTTCGGATCCGTACTGTAAAAGCGAGTGTACGGTCGCGAAGTAGCAAATACGGACTACATCGGCGGAGACAACTCTCGAAAGCCTATTGAGTGCGAAACACGCGCTGCCTAGCCTAGCACACAAGATGGAGATTAGTAATAGTTAATTTTTTTGCTTTGTTTGTGTAGTTATTGTGTTTTTTCGAGTTCCAGCATTTTTGGCTTGTGAGCGGTGAATGTTCACAGTAGTTTTTTATTTTTATTTTTATTTCTTTCGTTTGTTTGTATTTTTTAAGTTTGTCATAATATATATATTGGTATTATTTTATATTTTAGTATAGATATATATATTTACATTTAGTATAAATAAAATAAATAAATAAATATCCTTGGACATTCCACACAGCGTCATCTAGTCCCAAGCTAAGCAATTCAATGCTTGTGTTATGGTAACTAGATGACTGAATAAACTACAAAGATACATTTTTTTTTTTTTTTTTTTTTTTTTTTTTTGTAAATACATAGGTAAATACATAGGTAAGTACATATTATACATAGAAAACACCCAGACACGAAACAAATATTTGCAGATCATGCAAACATTTGTCCCGCAGCGGGGATCGAACCCGCAACCTCTGCGTCTCAGGCGGGCTTTCGCCCACTGCGCCACAGAGGTCGTATATAATTTATTTAAGCAGTAGGTACAAAGTTTGGTACCTAGGTATATTAATGTCATGTGAGGATAGTTTTTTAACTTGCTCTTCTTCATGCTCTTCTGAATTTGATTATCTTAGTGCCAGTAGTGATGACTCCCTTAGTCTTCATGACCAGCTTGAAAGTATTTTTCACGTCCATTCAAGAAATCTCAACATGGTTCACATTAATGCTCAAAGCATCCCCTCCCACTATGATGAAATGATCTCTTCATTTGATCTGAAGTCTCTTGATGCCATTCTTATTTCCGAATCTTTTTTAAAGCCCTCTTTACCGTCCTCTCAATATGTCCTTCCAGGCTTTCAACTCATCAGAAACGATAGAATTGGCAAAGGTTGTGGTGGCGTTGCTATATATATTCGTTGTGATATCCCCGCTAAAATTATTGATAATTCCCCTATGGAATACTCGAACTCTGCCGAGCACCTTTTTATTGAGATTATTGTAAATCACACAAAAATTATGTTAGGTGTTTATTACCCCCCTTCCTCTGATATTGATTACTTCTCTTCCCTCGAATTAAAACTTGAATCTCTTACCCCTCTTTATGACCATGTCATTATTTTGCAAATAAATGATTTCTATTTCTATTTCTATTTCTATTTCTATTTCTATTTGGGAGACTTTAATACGTGTTTGCTTAAGAAAAATTCAAGGGCTAATAAACTCTCATCTCTTGTCTCCTCACTAAATCTGCATATTCTCCCCCTTTCAGCAACGCACCATGCCCCTCACTGTGTTCCTTCTCTCCTAGATTTGGTTATTGTTTCTGACCCTAATCGTGTCGCTGTACATGGTCAACTGACTGCGCCCTTCTCCTATCACGCACGATCTCTTGTTTCTTTCTTATAAGATTCGCTGTCCCAAACCTAAAATTAAATTTCGTTTCCTCCGTAGCTTTAAAGACACAGACTTTGATAGCTTGAAGCGGGATGCAAATGAAACGGATTGATCTCCGGTTATTGAGGCTGACAATGTGGATGATAAAGTCTTTGCTCTCAATGATATCATCATTTCCCTTTTTGACATCCATGCCCCTATCAAACGTGTTAAAGTCAAGCATTCTCCTTCTCCATGGCTGTCTCCTTCTATAAAAAAGGTTATGACCAAACGGGACAAGGCTAAGAGGCGCTATAGAAAGTTTCCAACGGAAGTTAACCATGCCTCCTACAAGAAGCTGCGTAATCGTGTTACAAAGTTGTGTAGGGACGCTAAGAGGCGTTATATCCACCAACAACTTAAAACTTCTAATTCCTCTTTGATGTGGAAATTTTTGAACACATTAGGAATTGGTAAGAGCACTGACGATACTCCTATTTCTGTAGATTTAAACACTATAAACGCTCATTTTTCTTGTTCCCCTCACTCTTTAGATAATGACTCAAAGCGTTTAACATTGGATCACCTTTCACGCCTGTCCAAACCTAACTGTCCTGTTTTTAACTTTTTGGAGGTTTCTGAGAGGGATATCTTGAAAATTTTAAAATCTATCTCCACTAAAGCTATTGGCGAAGATGGTATCAGTGCTTACATGCTCCAAATCGTTTCCTGTGAGCTCGTTTCTGCTATTACTCACATTATTAATTTTTCTCTAGAAACGAGCTCGTTCCCATCTACCTGGAAGAAAGCTTTCATTATTCCTCTTCCCAAAATTTCGAATCCCTCTGCTGTATCTCATTTTAGACCTATTTCCATCCTCCCTATCCTTTCCAAAATTCTTGAGCACTTGGTCCATTCGCAACTATCTCTTTTCCTTCATCAACATAGCCTACTGAGTCCTTTACAATCTGGTTTTTGTCCAGGTCACAGCACTGTGACTGCACTAATTAAAGTCACCGATGATATTCGGTGGGCCATTGATAACCAACTTGTCACTATTCTTGTATTACTGGATTTCAGTAGTGCTTTTAACACCGTTGATTATGATGTTTTACTTGCTGTCCTCTCTTCTCTCAACGTTTCTCTCTCAGTAATCTCCTGGTTTAATTCATATCTCTCGGGCCGGTCACAGTGTGTTCGCTTTGATGATTCTTACTCAAATTGGTGTGATATTGATGAAATAATACGCGAGACTTTTGATTTAGCTTAGGAAACAGTTTATTTCAATAAATAATTTACAGGATGACTTGGCATGAACACAATACGGAACAGAGAGAAAGAGCGCGCCATCGTACGTGGTGTTGCCATCTTGCGATACAGTTTCGTTTTACGTTTTAGATATTTTTGCGTCCTCATTATCAACAGCCTCCTCTGGACGCAAACCCATTGCCTGGTTGAACATCTCATGTTTGGGTCGATGCAATCCTTTCGTCAAAGCGTCGGCCACCATTTCTTGAGTGCTTTTGTAGTAGACAGAAACTTGTTTGCTTGAGATTCGTTCCCTCACAAAGTGGTAGCGAACATCAATATGCTTGCTACGGGCGTGGTAGATGTCGTTACCTGAAATACTAATTGCACTTTGATTATCACAATACAGTGTAATTGGGGTACCTGCCAGATCAGGCCAAAAATCTTCTTCTAATTGCTTGAGCCAAATGGCTTCTTGAATTGCTGTAGCCAGTGACATGTATTCTGCCTCGGTACTAGACAGAGCTATAGTAGGCTGTCTTTTTGAACACCAGCTTATAGCTGCACCCTGAAAAATAAAAATATATCCAGAGCAGGATCTTCTATCCTCTGCATTAGTTGCCCAATCGGCGTCGCAGTATCCAACAATATTGTCCTTGTTTTTCTTGAAGATTAATTTTGTAGAAATGGTTCCCTTTAAGTAACGTAATATTCTCTTCAGAGCAACCCAATGTTGAGCAGTTGGTTTATTATTGTATCTACTTAGTGTGTTTACTGCATAGGCAATATCTGGTCTGGTTCCCTGTGATAAATACAATAGACATCCAATCACTTCTTGATATGGAATGTTTTTCACAACTTCCTCATCATTTTCAGCCTTTTTTAATTGTAAGTTTGGTTCACATGGCGTATATACAGGTTTACAGTCACTCATATTAAAGCGATTAAGTATTTTGTCTATATATAATGATTGATCAAGTGAAATTTCTTTCATATTTTCATCTTGAGTGATTCTAAAACCAATGCAACATTTTGCAACACCTAGATCTTTCATTTGAAATTTCTCATTCAATTTTTTCTTCATCATCAGAACAGTATCTTTATTATTAAATAGGTATAAAAGATCGTCTACATAAACTGTTATAAATAGAATATCCTTTTCATTAATTATTCGATAGTATATGCAAGGATCAACTTTAGACCGTGACATGCCGATTTCTATTAGCGCTGCATTTAATTTCTTGTTCCATTGTCTACTTGCTTGTTTCAGTCCATATACAGACTTGTTCAGACGTCCAACTTTTTGACCATTTTCAAAATACGGCGGCTGTGAAATATATATTTCTTCCTCAATGTCGCCTTGTAAAAATGCCGTTACCGCGTCCATTTGATGAATATTTAAATTGTATTTTACAGCCAGGCCAATCACATATCTTAAAGAAGAATAGCGTACTACTGGAGCGTAAATTTCATGATAATCTATTCCTTTTTTTTGTTGAAATCCTTTTACAACGAGTCTTGCTTTATAACGTGTTACATTACCATTTTCATCTGTTTTGGTTTTGAAAACCCATTTGCATGCTAACGCCTTTTTGTTCTTTGGTAAATCGACAAGTGACCAGGTATTATTCTGTATTAATGACTGGTATTCCTCATTCATTGCCTCTATCCACTTATCCGCCTTATTGCTATGTAGAGCTTCAGAAAGGTCTTGTGGATCGCCATCTAAGATACCCATAGTAGATTCGGCACTACACACAAAACCAGTAGGAGACACGGCACCTTCAGCATAGTCATCTTCGGGTAGATCATCTGACTTATAGATTTCATTTCTCCGTGTTGATCGAAGAGTCATTTGATTTTCTGGAGTTTGAATTACATGATCAGGTATGTATGTTGAATCTTCTGGATCAGTGTAATATTGAGATGACAAACTTGAGTTCCTTTGTAATGTAGAGTCTGAGTCATCACTCAAAATGTCAGTAACTTCATCATTTGTGTCATGAACAGTACTATTCTTTGTTTCTACTATTGGTAAATAAATTGTTTTTGACAATGATTTTGAACTGATTTCATCATCAATCTTCTCTTCTTTCTTCTCAGGTAGTGACTCATTGACTTCATTATCAATTTTATTTCTTTTCACTGTGGCTTCCAGGAATATAGCATCTCTACTTGTGATTGCTTTTTTGCTCTTTGGGTCTATAAAACGGTAGCCCTTAATACAGTCACTGTATCCTACAAAAATCAACTCATGTGATTTAGCATCAAGCTTTCGACGATGTTCCTTTGGTATCAATACCATTGCTTTACATCCAAAAATTTTCATATGGCTTATATCAGGCTTTTTACTTGTCCATACCTCTTCTGGAGTGATGTCAGAGAGGGCTCTTGTTGGTGAGCGGTTGATTATATGCGCTGCCGTGACCACAGCTTCACCCCAGTACTCCTTCTGTAATTGAGCATTTAATAACATACATTTAGCCCGTTCTATAAGAGTCCTGTTCATTCTTTCACTCAAACCATTTTGTTCAGGTGTGTATGGATTACTGGATTGATGTAATATACCAAATTTTTTCAAATATTTATCAAACTGATTATTTTTATATTCCTTGCCATTGTCACTCCTGAGTTTTTTTATTCTTTTATTTAATTCATTTTCTACTCTGTTTTTGAATTCAGTAAACTTTTCGAACACCTCACCTTTACTTTTTATCGGGTATACAAATACTTTTCGTGAAAAATCATCGATAAAAGTAACAAAGTACCTGGCACCTCCAAATGATGTTGTTTGCATCGGTCCACATACATCGGAGTGGATGAGCTCTAGCAACTCAGTTGCCCGGGAGCCCTCATTTGGAAATGGCTGTCTTGTTTGCTTTCCTTCTATACAACTTATACAAGTTATTTTTTCCTTTAACGGCGACAATTTTACACCAGTTGTACAACATGTTATTTTATTCACATCAGTAAAGTTTAAATGGCCCATTCGTTGATGCCATAGATAGGTGTCATTTTCAATTATTGCTGGCATGGCATGGACTCCTTCACTGATTACATTCAGCCTATACATATCATTTATTACATGTGCAATAGCTACATCATGTCCATTTTGATTCTGTATTTTACAACCATTATCTTCAAATTTTACTTTGCAACCACTTTTTATCATTTTGCTCACCGATAACAGATTAGTTGACAATTCAGGTACATACAAAACATTTCTAACCTGGATAGTATTGATATTTCCTTGTGCACCCGGTACTCTGATGGTAACACTGCCACAACTTTCCACACGGAGCACTTTGTTGTCAGCGATTCTGATAGTGGTTATAGGCGGTGCAGTCTCATCATTCAACCAGTTTCTGTGCATCGTCATATGCATAGATGCACCAGAGTCAATGTACCAGTTCTGTGAGTTGTTGATCGTGGTTGCTGAAAAAGCTGCAATGAAACCATTATTTTTATCTTCGCTTTTATTTTTCTTATTATACCAACAGTTCTTGCTTAGATGACCAAATTTGTTACAGTTAAAACATCTAGGCCCGATTGATTTTTGTTGTGGTTGTCGTTTAATATATTTAGGCTGAATTTTAGAAGTTGAGTTTGAGTAAAATGCGCTGGTTTCAGTAACCTTGACTTCTTGTAACAACTTAGTTTTAATAGAATCTGCACATATTTTAACTCCAGAACTCTCCATAGCCATGATCATGGGCTTGTAGTTATCCGGCAAGCCCGCCAGCATTAGTGTTCCAAGCCATTCATCATCCACTTTAAAATTTATATTTCTCAGACGATGTGCGGATGACATTATTTTATTTACATAATCCTCTATACTTGTACTAGTTTCCAAAGTTGTGTTTATCAAATCTTTCAACAGGCCAACTTTACGCGTTAGACCTGAATCTTCAAAAGCTCGTGTCAAATTGTCCCACACCTCTTTAGCAGTATTTGCTTCACGTATGTGCACATATATCATAGGATCGATTAATAAGATTAATTTAGACTTAGCTTTGATGTCTTTCTTCGTGTCGATGCGTTCGTCCACAACACATTCCCACAAATCTTCGAGTTGCAAATATGCTTTGACTGCAAAACTCCATGTAGCATAATTATCTCTTCCAGTAAGCTTCTCTATGCTCATAATGCCATTATGATGATTATTTGACGACATTATGCTGAAAAGATGCTGAAAAAAAACCTATTCGAAGCCGGTCGCCGCGCGCCGGTCGCGTGACGATATTTGAGGTTAACTTTTACTTTGAGCACTATAACTTTTTAATTACGAATTTTCAGATTTTAACTATTATCTACAGGCGTGAGACGGCCCATGACCTGATGAAATAATACGCGAGACTTTTGATTTAGCTTAGGAAACAGTTTATTTCAATAAATAATTTACAGGATGACTTGGCATGAACACAATACGGAACAGAGAGAAAGAGCGCGCCATCGTACGTGGTGTTGCCATCTTGCGATACAGTTTCGTTTTACGTTTTAGATATTTTTGCGTCCTCATTATCAACAGATATAACTGCGGGCGTACCGCAGGGAGGTATTCTTTCTCCTCTCCTTTTCTCCATCTTCATTAACGCTATCTCCTCTGTCATTTCCTCTAAGTATCATCTGTATGCAGATGATCTGCAAATTTACTGTCACATTAAGACTAATGACTTAGCCATGGGAGTTAATCAAATTAACTCTGATTTCAATAATATTCATGCATGGGCGAAGGCTTTTGGTCTGTTGGTCAATCCTTCTAAGTCTCAGGCGTTAATCTGCGGCAGCCCGTATATGCTAAGTAAAGTTCGGCAATCACCTATACCCCCTCTCTTCCAAAATGATTCTGCTATTGTCTACTCTGCTTTTGCCAAGAATCTAGGTGTTTTCTTTGAGCCTACGCTTTCGTGGCAAAGGCACGTTAATGCAATCAGTCAGCGAGTTCACTTTTCCTTTCATTCTCTCAAGCGTTTACAAAAATTTTTGCCTTTTCATACTAAAATCACTCTTGCTCAATCTCTCCTTCTTCCCTTACTTGATTATGCGGACTCTTGTTTTCTTGACGCCACGGAGGAAATTTTCAACAAACTTGAACGTCTTCAAAATGTATGCATCCGGTTCATTTTCGGTTTGCGTAAATTCGATCACGTTTCAACGTTCAGAGCTCAATTAAAATGGCTTCCTATCCGTCGCCGGCGTGATATGCACGTTCTCTCTCTTCTTTATAACATTTTAAACAATCCTCTCTCTCCCTCTTACCTCCGTGAACGTTTTGAATTTCTTTACTCTAGTGACGATCCATGTAGAACGTCAGTGTCCCTTCTTCTTAAATGTCCTGTTCATTCATCCAGCCGCTATGGTGGTTCTTTTACTGTTGCTTCAGTTACTTTATGGAATTCTCTCCCTCATGATATTCGTGCTAGCCCCTCCATCTTCATTTTTAAGCGTAAAGTCAAAGAGCATTACCTTACTTTATAATTATACTGTTAGTATTTAGTTTATGTATGTATTTATGTAGTATATTTTACTGTAGGCATTTAGTATTTTGGTTTGATATGTATTACTTTGTATTTGTATTATAGTAAGTACCTAGTTTATGTGGTAGTTTATTTGTTTTGCAGGATTAGGAATATTTTTATATTTTTATTATTATTATTTTTCCTATTTATGCACGCACACCCACACTTTAAACTGCGTCTCTCTCTCCCTATTGGGGTTTGCTGGAAGAGAACTCTTTTTAGGGTTAAGCTCGCCTTTGCCATTACCTGTCTAGTTTTAAGCTCTTATAAATGTTTATTTTGTGCAATAAAGTATAAATAAAAATAAATAAATAGATTACAGAAAGTTAAATGAAATAGTATGTGACGATAAATTCCCATTACCTAACATAACTGAGATATTAGATTCTTTATCTGGTGCAATATATTTTAGTCATTTGGATCTTCATCAAGGCTACTACCAAGTACCGTTAGAGGAAGACAGTCGTAAATTTACTGCTTTTACCACAAGCACAGGCCAATATCAACTGAAACGCTTACCGATGGGTCTTAAAACAAGCCCGAGTTCATTTAGCCGCATGATGTCAGTTGCAATGTCAGGTTTATCGTTTGAAAAATGCTTTGTTTATTGTGATGATCTCATTGTTTTTGGCAGAAATTTAGATACACATAATCAAAATCTAACAAGTGTTTTGGAAAGGCTTAGGAAAGTAAATTTAAAATTAAACCCCGGAAAATGTGAATTTTTAAAGAAAGAAATTTTATATTTGGGTCACATAGTTTCAGAGAAGGGTGTATTACCAGATCCTGAAAAAATTAAAGTTCTAAAAAGTTATGAGACACCTAAGAATGCTGATGAACTTAAACGCTTCGTAGCTTTCTGTAACTATTATCGTAAATTTGTAAAACATTTTGCTGAAATAACAAAATCTTTGAATGAGTTATGTAGAAGAAATGTACCTTTCATTTGGACAGAAGAATGTCAAAGAGTTTTTATGACTTTAAAGGAAAAATTAATTTCTCCACCAATTTTACAATATCCCGATTTTTCAGAAAACAATGAATTCATTATACAAACAGACGCGTCGGGAAGCGCTATTGGTGCCGTATTGTGTAATAAAGATCTTAGACCAGTTGCTTACGCTAGTAGGCCCTTGAACAAAGCAGAGAGAAATTACCCTACAATACAAAAAGAGCTTCTTGCTATTGTTTGGGGTGTAAAATATTTTAGGCCATATGTATAATATGGTAGAACTTTTACTATTTTAACAGACCATAAACCTTTAATATATCTTTTTGGGATGAAAGATCCTTCAACAAGACTACTTAAGTTTCGACTAGCATTAGAGGAATACGATTTTAAAGTTGTATATGTCAAAGGTAAAGACAATGCAGTAGCAGATTTTTTGTCGAGAGTAAGCATAACATCTAGTGAGCTTAAAAGGTTGCAAGAAAAAGTAGTGAATGTGATAACAAGAGCGCAGCAGAAAAAACAGAATGAGTTGAAAGACACAAGTAAGAATGGTGAATCTGTGGATACTAGTAAATTCAATAATGATTGGCCTGATCAACCAAGAGTTGTTGATTTATAAAAAAAACCACAGGAATCGGTTGAAATGATTTTAGTGGAAGGAAGTGAGTTAAACAAACTAAGAAAGAATAATTTAATAAATGTTGAGTTTGAATGTTTTTCATGTATAACAAGCAAAAACATAATATACATAAATCTTAATTTTAAGGCGCATTATACGCGAGCCGATTTTGTGCAAAAGTTGAGGTTATTTTGTAATAAAATATATGTAAAAGAAGTTTGCATAATAAAAGATGAATTTAATATCGATTTTATAAAGAATATTTGTGAAGAAATAAAATCAATTAATGAATGGTCCGGACCAAGAATTTGTATACTTAGAGGAATAAAAAGAATAACAGAACAAAGAGAGAAAACTCTTATTATGAACGATTTTCATTTATTGCCAACTAGTGGGCACGCAGGAGTAAGAAGAATGATAAATACAATAAAAAGACGATATTATTGGCCAGGAATGGATAAGGATGTTGTAGAGTATGTAAGAAAGTGTCCTAAATGCCAAAAAATGAAACACTGTCGTTACATAAAGGAGCCGATGGAAATAACAACAACGGCTTCCTCGGCATTTCAAAAAATATATTTAGATGTAGTTGGACCTTTAGATAAGGATGTAAATGGAAATTGCTACATTTTGACCATGCAATGCGAATTAACAAAATTTATCCAAGCTATTCCAATGAAAAATAAAGAAACTGTTACTATTGCTGATGCATTTGTGAGTCATTTTATTTTAAGGTTTGGAGTTCCTGAAACGATTGGCACAGATCGAGGCACAGAGTTTATCTCTGCAACTATGGAACAGGTTTGTAAACTTTTAAATATTCAAAAATTATCGTCAACTGCTTACCATCACCAGTCCATAGGTGCATTAGAAAACGCGCATAAAAACTTAGGTCAATTTTTGCGAATTCAGTGTGAGAACTATCAAGACACATGGAGTTATTGGCTTCCATTCTGGTGTTTTAGTTTTAATAACACAGTACATTCTGAAACTAATTATACTCCATACGAACTAGTATTTGGAAAACTCTGTCGCATACCTTCTAACATTCTTGAACCAGTAGAACCGCTGTATAACATTGATGATTATCCTTTACAACTAAAATATAGGTTACAGTTAGCAAATGCCGACGCAAAGGAAAAATTATTAGCTAGTAAACATAAAAGGAAAGAGAAATATGATAATTCAATTAATTCAACTAAATATGTAAAAGATGACTTAATATTGTTAAAAAATGAAACTGGCCGTAAACTAGATCCATTGTATAAGGGTCCATACATAGTTATAGAAGATTTAGGTTGTAAGGTTAAAATAAAATATAAAAATAAGATTGAAGTAGTTCATAAGAATAGAACTAGACCATTTTACCAATAATGTAGTATTTAGATCAGAATTATTCGTAATACCTACTTATAGATATTATATTGTGTGTTCTAGATTTAAAAAAAAACTTATCAAATAGTTTTTTTTTTAATTCATCCCGGGAGGTGAAGTATATAAGTTAGATTACGTCAATAATTAGTACATATTAGGTATTCTATGGATAGTGCAATGTTAGCACTAATTGTACTTTTTTACATTCAATACACGACGTCGTACGTAAAGGTTGTTTCACTTGCTCTAGAATTATCCTATAGAATACCGCATTAAAATGAAGTATTATCACATGAATACTGCACTTTAAATAGTAAAATGACAAAAAAAGTGGTCCAAAATGCAATAATAGGAGATTTTACTGCATTTTAGTAAGTTTTTGTTCAGAATTCTTGAAAAAAATGTTTGCAGTAATAGGGGCTAAAATCAATTAATGCCTATAACTATTTTATTTTAAAGAAATTATATTGTATTATCGCATCTAATGATAGTTTATAAATTTTCCTTTCACTTTGCATTAATTTTTTTGTCAAATATCTTCTTTGAGATTGTTTTATATGAAATCTAAACTTTAAACGCCGTTTTCTCAAAACCGCGTTTTTGCTATTACTGCGGTTTAAGCTCAGCACGGCAGTTTTGAAAAATATGGTGGGTCTACTTTTTGCGATTTCTCTTCGATTAATCCCTCGATGCTGTTTAGCTGCGCCACGAGGGATTAAGGGCAGGAATGCAAGAAAAATTTGACAAAATCCAAAATAAATTAAGTGATCCAAATGAATTGGTATATTCCGTAGGTGGTAAAAACGGATGCACTTTTAATTAATAAAGTTTTTATTGTTTTTTGTCAAAATATCGACTAATAAAATTTCGGATAATACAGAACTACCAAAACCACACAAATAAAAATTTATTTGAGGAACCAAATGTGTCAATTTAATTTTTTAAATCACTTAAAAATTTGGATTTTTCAAAGTGTTAGAAATTCAAAATATTAGGTTAAATTAATTTTAAAATAGAGTAGGATACTAAAACTAGCAATTCCAAGTCTAATTAGATGCAAATAATTTTTCAGAAAGCTAAATTCAAGAAATTTAGAGCGAAATTTAAATTTTTAATTCACAAATGTATGGGCCGAATGACTTTGGTATGAAGACTTTTGAAAAATATGGTGGGTCGACTTTTTGCGATTTCTCTTCGATTATTCCCTCTGTTTGTTTGCAGGTATGCGCGGGGGTGTCAAACGATGCTGTTTAGCTGCGCCACGAGGGATTAAGGGCAGGAATCAAAGAAAAATTTGACAAAATCCAAAATAAATTAAGTGATCCAAATGAATTGGTATATTCCGTAGGTGGTAAAAACGGATGCACTTTAAATTAATAAAGTTTTTATTGTTTTTTGTCAAAATATCGACTAATAAAATTTCGGATAATACAGAACTACCAAAACCACACAAATAAAAATTTATTTGAGGAACCAAATGTGTCAATTTAATTTTTTAAAATCACTTAAAAATTTAAGGATTTTTCAAAGTGTTAGAAATTCAAAATATTAGGTTAAATTAATTTTAAAATAGAGTAGGATACTATAATTAGCAATTCCAAGTCTAATTAGATGCAAATAATTTTTCAGAAAGCTAAATTCAAGAAATTTAGAGCGAAATTTAAAATTTTAATTCACAAATGTATGGGCCGAATGACTTGGGTATGAAGACTTTTGAAAAATATGGTGGGTCGACTTTTTGCGATTTCTCTTCGATTAATCCCTCTGTTTGATTGCAGGTATGCGCGGGGGTGTCAAACGATGCTGTTTAGCTGCGCCACGAGGGATTAAGGGCAGGAATCGAAGAAAAATTTGACAAAATCCAAAATAAATTAAGTGATCCAAATGAATTGGTATATTCCGTAGGTGGTAAAAACGGATGCACTTTTAATTAATAAAGTTTTTATTGTTTTTTGTCAAAATATCGACTAATAAAATTTCGGATAATACAGAACTACCAAAACCACACAAATAAAAATTTATTTGAGGAACCAAATGTGTCAATTTAATTTTTTAAAATCACTTAAAAATTTAAGGATTTTTCAAAGTGTTAGAAATTCAAAATATTAGGTTAAATTAATTTTAAAATAGAGTAGGATACTATAATTAGCAATTCCAAGTCTAATTAGATGCAAATAATTTTTCAGAAAGCTAAATTCAAGAAATTTAGAGCGAAATTTAAATTTTTAATTCACAAATGTATGGGCCGAATGACTTGGGTATGAAGACTTTTGAAAAATATGGTGGGTCGACTTTTTGCGATTTCACTTCGATTAATCCCTCTGTTTGTTTGCAGGTATGCGCGGGGGTGTCAAACGATGCTGTTTAGCTGCGCCACGAGGGATTAAGGGCAGGAATCGAAGAAAAATTTGACAAAATCCAAAATAAATGAAGTGATCCAAATGAATTGGTATATTCCGTAGGTGGTAAAAACGGATGCACTTTAAATTAATAAAGTTTTTATTGTTTTTTGTCAAAATATCGACTAATAAAATTTTGGATAATACAGAAGTACCAAAACCACACAAATAAAAATTAATTTGAGGAACCAAATGTGTCAATTTAATTTTTTTAAATCACTTAAAAATTTGGATTTTTCAAAGTGTTAGAAATTCAAAATATTAGGTTAAATTAATTTTAAAATAGAGTAGCATACTATAATTAGCAATTCCAAGTCTAATTAGATGCAAATAATTTTTCAGAAAGCTAAATTCAAGAAATTTAGAGCGAAATTTAAATTTTTAATTTACAAATGTATGGGCCGAATGACTTGGGTATGAAGACTTTTGAAAAATATGGTGGGTCGACTTTTTGCGATTTCTCTTCGATTAATCCCTCTGTTTGTTTGCAGGTATGCGCGGAGGTGTCAAACGATGCTGTTTAGCTGCGCCACGAGGGATTAAGGGCAGGAATCGAAGAAAAATTTGACAAAATCCAAAATAAATGAAGTGATCCAAATGAATTGGTATATTCCGTAGGTGGTAAAAACGGATGCACTTTTAATTAATAAAGTTTTTATTGTTTTTTGTCAAAATATCGACTAATAAAATTTCGGATAATACAGAACTACCAAAACCACACAAATAAAAATTTATTTGAGGAACCAAATGTGTCAATTTAATTTTTTAAATCACTTAAAAATTTGGATTTTTCAAAGTGTTAGAAATTCAAAATATTAGGTTAAATTAATTTTAAAATAGAGTAGGATACTAAAACTAGCAATTCCAAGTCTAATTAGATGCAAATAATTTTTCAGAAAGCTAAATTCAAGAAATTTAGAGCGAAATTTAAATTTTTAATTCACAAATGTATGGGCCGAATGACTTGGGTATGAAGACTTTTGAAAAATATGGTGGGTCGACTTTTTGCGATTTCTCTTCGATTATTCCCTCTGTTTGTTTGCAGGTATGCGCGGGGGTGTCAAACGATGCTGTTTAGCTGCGCCACGAGGGATTAAGGGCAGGAATCAAAGAAAAATTTGACAAAATCCAAAATAAATTAAGTGATCCAAATGAATTGGTATATTCCGTAGGTGGTAAAAACGGATGCACTTTAAATTAATAAAGTTTTTATTGTTTTTTGTCAAAATATCGACTAATAAAATTTCGGATAATACAGAACTACCAAAACCACACAAATAAAAATTTATTTGAGGAACCAAATGTGTCAATTTAATTTTTTAAAATCACTTAAAAATTTAAGGATTTTTCAAAGTGTTAGAAATTCAAAATATTAGGTTAAATTATTTTAAAATAGAGTAGGATACTATAATTAGCAATTCCAAGTCTAATTAGATGCAAATAATTTTTCAGAAAGCTAAATTCAAGAAATTTAGAGCGAAATTTAAATTTTTAATTCACAAATGTATGGGCCGAATGACTTGGGTATGAAGACTTTTGAAAAATATGGTGGGTCGACTTTTTGCGATTTCTCTTCGATTAATCCCTCTGTTTGATTGCAGGTATGCGCGGGGGTGTCAAACGATGCTGTTTAGCTGCGCCACGAGGGATTAAGGGCAGGAATCGAAGAAAAATTTGACAAAATCCAAAATAAATTAAGTGATCCAAATGAATTGGTATATTCCGTAGGTGGTAAAAACGGATGCACTTTTAATTAATAAAGTTTTTATTGTTTTTTGTCAAAATATCGACTAATAAAATTTCGGATAATACAGAACTACCAAAACCACACAAATAAAAATTTATTTGAGGAACCAAATGTGTCAATTTAATTTTTTAAAATCACTTAAAAATTTAAGGATTTTTCAAAGTGTTAGAAATTCAAAATATTAGGTTAAATTAATTTTAAAATAGAGTAGGATACTATAATTAGCCATTCCAAGTCTAATTAGATGCAAATAATTTTTCAGAAAGCTAAATTCAAGAAATTTAGAGCGAAATTTAAATTTTTAATTCACAAATGTATGGGCCGAATGACTTGGGTATGAAGACTTTTGAAAAATATGGTGGGTCGACTTTTTGCGATTTCACTTCGATTAATCCCTCTGTTTGTTTGCAGGTATGCGCGGGGGTGTCAAACGATGCTGTTTAGCTGCGCCACGAGGGATTAAGGGCAGGAATCGAAGAAAAATTTGACAAAATCCAAAATAAATTAAGTGATCCAAATGAATTGGTATATTCCGTAGGTGGTAAAAACGGATGCACTTTAAATTAATAAAGTTTTTATTGTTTTTTGTCAAAATATCGACTAATAAAATTTTGGATAATACAGAAGTACCAAAACCACACAAATAAAAATTAATTTGAGGAACCAAATGTGTCAATTTAATTTTTTTAAATCACTTAAAAATTTGGATTTTTCAAAGTGTTAGAAATTCAAAATATTAGGTTAAATTAATTTTAAAATAGAGTAGCATACTATAATTAGCAATTCCAAGTCTAATTAGATGCAAATAATTTTTCAGAAAGCTAAATTCAAGAAATTTAGAGCGAAATTTAAATTTTTAATTCACAAATGTATGGGCCGAATGACTTGGGTATGAAGACTTTTGAAAAATATGGTGGGTCGACTTTTTGCGATTTCTCTTCGATTAATCCCTCTGTTTGTTTGCAGGTATGCGCGGAGGTGTCAAACGATGCTGTTTAGCTGCGCCACGAGGGATTAAGGGCAGGAATCGAAGAAAAATTTGACAAAATCCAAAATAAATGAAGTGATCCAAATGAATTGGTATATTCCGTAGGTGGTAAAAACGGATGCACTTTTAATTAATAAAGTTTTTATTGTTTTTTGTCAAAATATCGACTAATAAAATTTCGGATAATACAGAACTACCAAAACCACACAAATAAAAATTTATTTGAGGAACCAAATGTGTCAATTTAATTTTTTAAAATCACTTAAAAATTTAAGGATTTTTCAAAGTGTTAGAAATTCAAAATATTAGGTTAAATTAATTTTAAAATAGAGTAGGATACTATAATTAGCAATTCCAAGTCTAATTAGATGCAAATAATTTTTCAGAAAGCTAAATTCAAGAAATTTAGAGCGAAATTTAAATTTTTAATTCACAAATGTATGGGCCGAATGACTTGGGTATGAAGACTTTTGAAAAATATGGTGGGTCGACTTTTTGCGATTTCTCTTCGATTAATCCCTCTGTTTGTTTGCACGTATGCGCGGGGGTGTCAAACGATGCTGTTTAGCTGCGCCACGAGGGATTAAGGGCAGGAATCGAAGAAAAATTTGACAAAATCCAAAATAAATGAAGTGATCCAAATGAATTGGTATATTCCGTAGGTGGTAAAAACGGATGCACTTTTAATTAATAAAGTTTTTATTGTTTTTTGTCAAAATATCGACTAATAAAATTTCGGATAATACAGAACTACCAAAACCACACAAATAAAAATTTATTTGAGGAACCAAATGTGTCAATTTAATTTTTTAAAATCACTTAAAAATTTAAGGATTTTTCAAAGTGTTAGAAATTCAAAATATTAGGTTAAATTAATTTTAAAATAGAGTAGGATACTATTATTAGCAATTCCAAGTCTAATTAGATGCAAATAATTTTTTAGAAAGCTAAATTCAAGAAATTTAGAGCGAAATTTAAATTTTTAATTCACAAATGTATGGGCCGAATGACTTGGGTA
Organism: Xanthorhoe designata; assembly: GCA_963582015.1. Lineage (NCBI taxonomy): Eukaryota > Metazoa > Arthropoda > Insecta > Lepidoptera > Geometridae > Xanthorhoe > Xanthorhoe designata. The sequence continues at coordinate 9,844,430 of OY757032.1, forward strand.
TGAAGACTTTTGAAAAATATGGTGGGTCGACTTTTTGCGATTTCTCTTCGATTAATCCTTCTGTTTGTTTGCAGGTATGCGCGGGGGTGTCAAACGATGCTGTTTAGCTGCGCCACGAGGGATTAAGGGCAGAAATGGAAGAAAAATTTGACAAAATCCAAAATAAATTAAGTGATCCAAATGAATTGGTATATTCCGTAGGTGGTAAAAACGGATGCACTTTTAATTAATAAAGTTTTTATTGTTTTTTGTCAAAATATCGACTAATAAAATTTTGGATAATACAGAACTACCAAAACCACACAAATAAAAATTTATTTGAGGAACCAAATGTGTCAATTTAATTTTTTAAAATCACTTAAAAATTTAAGGATTTTTCAAAGTGTTAGAAATTCAAAATATTAGGTTAAATTAATTTTAAAATAGAGTAGGATACTATAATTAGCAATTCCAAGTCTAATTAGATGCAAATAATTTTTTAGAAAGCTAAATTCAAGAAATTTAGAGCGAAATTTAAATTTTTAATTCACAAATGTATGGGCCGAATGACTTGGGTATGAAGACTTTTGAAAAATATGGTGGGTCGACTTTTTGCGATTTCTCTTCGATTAATCCCTCTGTTTGTTTGCAGGTATGCGCGGGGGTGTAAAACGATGCTGTTTAGCTGCGCCACGAGGGATTAAGGGCAGGAATCGAAGAAAAATTTGACAAAATCCAAAATAAATGAAGTGATCCAAATGAATTGGTATATTCCGTAGGTGGTAAAAACGGATGCACTTTTAATTAATAAAGTTTTTATTGTTTATTGTCAAAATATCGACTAATAAAATTTTGGATAATACAGAACTACCAAAACCACACAAATAAAAATTTATTTGAGGAACCAAATGTGTCAATTTAATTTTTTAAAATCACTTAAAAATTTAAGGATTTTTCAAAGTGTTAGAAATTCAAAATATTAGGTTAAATTAATTTTAAAATAGAGTAGGATACTATAATTAGCAATTCCAAGTCTAATTAGATGCAAATAATTTTTCAGAAAGCTAAATTCAAGAAATTTAGAGCGAAATTTAAATTTTTAATTCACAAATGTATGGGCCGAATGACTTGGGTATGAAGACTTTTGAAAAATATGGTGGGTCGACTTTTTGCGATTTCACTTCGATTAATCCCTCTGTTTGTTTGCAGGTATGCGCGGGGGTGTCAAACGATGCTGTTTAGCTGCGCCACGAGGGATTAAGGGCAGGAATCGAAGAAAAATTTGACAAAATCCAAAATAAATGAAGTGATCCAAATGAATTGGTATATTCCGTAGGTGGTAAAAACGGATGCACTTTTAATTAATAAAGTTTTTATTGTTTTTTGTCAAAATATCGATTAATAAAATTTCGGATAATACAGAACTACCAAAACCACACAAATAAAAATTTATTTGAGGAACCAAATGTGTCAATTAAATTTTTTAAAATCACTTAAAAATTTAAGGATTTTTCAAAGTGTTAGAACTTAGAAATTCAAAATATTAGGTTAAATTAATTTTAAAATAGAGTAGGATACTATTATTAGCCTTTCAAAGTCTAATTAGATGCAAATAATTTTTCAGAAAGCTAAATTCAAGAAATTTAGAGCGAAATTTAAATTTTTAATTCACAAATGTATGGGCCGAATGACTTGGGTATGAAGACTTTTGAAAAATATGGTGGGTCGACTTTTTGCGATTTCTCTTCGATTAATCCCTCTGTTTGTTTGCAGGTATGCGCGGGGGTGTCAAACGATGCTGTTTAGCTGCGCCACGAGGGATTAAGGGCAGGAATCGAAGAAAAATTTGACAAAATCCAAAATAAATTAAGTGATCCAAAGGAATTGGTATATTCCGTAGGTGGTAAAAACGGATGCACTTTTAATTAATAAAGTTTTTATTGTTTTTTGTCAAAATATCGATTAATAAAATTTCGGATAATACAGAACTACCAAAACCACACAAATAAAAATTTATTTGAGGAACCAAATGTGTCAATTTAATTTTTTAAAATCACTTAAAAATTTAAGGATTTTTCAAAGTGTTAGAAATTCAAAATATTAGGTTAAATTAATTTTAAAATAGAGTAGGATACTATAATTAGCAATTCCAAGTCTAATTAGATGCAAATAATTTTTCAGAAAGCTAAATTCAAGAAATTTAGAGCGAAATTTAAATTTTTAATTCACAAATGTATGGGCCGAATGACTTGGGTATGAAGACTTTTGAAAAATATGGTGGGTCGACTTTTTGCGATTTCACTTCGATTAATCCCTCTGTTTGTTTGCAGGTATGCGCGGGGGTGTCAAACGATGCTGTTTAGCTGCGCCACGAGGGATTAAGGGCAGGAATCGAAGAAAAATTTGACAAAATCCAAAATAAATGAAGTGATCCAAATGAATTGGTATATTCCGTAGGTGGTAAAAACGGATGCACTTTAAATTAATAAAGTTTTTATTGTTTTTTGTCAAAATATCGACTAATAAAATTTTGGATAATACAGAAGTACCAAAACCACACAAATAAAAATTTATTTGAGGAACCAAATGTGTCAATTTAATTTTTTAAATCACTTAAAAATTTGGATTTTTCAAAGTGTTAGAAATTCAAAATATTAGGTTAAATTAATTTTAAAATAGAGTAGGATACTAAAACTAGCAATTCCAAGTCTAATTAGATGCAAATAATTTTTCAGAAAGCTAAATTCAAGAAATTTAGAGCGAAATTTAAATTTTTAATTCACAAATGTATGGGCCGAATGACTTTGGTATGAAGACTTTTGAAAAATATGGTGGGTCGACTTTTTGCGATTTCTCTTCGATTATTCCCTCTGTTTGTTTGCAGGTATGCGCGGGGGTGTCAAACGATGCTGTTTAGCTGCGCCACGAGGGATTAAGGGCAGGAATCAAAGAAAAATTTGACAAAATCCAAAATAAATGAAGTGATCCAAATGAATTGGTATATTCCGTAGGTGGTAAAAACGGATGCACTTTAAATTAATAAAGTTTTTATTGTTTTTTGTCAAAATATCGACTAATAAAATTTCGGATAATATAGAACTACCAAAACCACACAAATAAAAATTTATTTGAGGAACCAAATGTGTCAATTTAATTTTTTAAAATCACTTAAAAATTTAAGGATTTTTCAAAGTGTTAGAAATTCAAAATATTAGGTTAAATTAATTTTAAAATAGAGTAGGATACTATAATTAGCAATTCCAAGTCTAATTAGATGCAAATAATTTTTCAGAAAGCTAAATTCAAGAAATTTAGAGCGAAATTTAAATTTTTAATTCACAAATGTATGGGCCGAATGACTTGGGTATGAAGACTTTTGAAAAATATGGTGGGTCGACTTTTTGCGATTTCTCTTCGATTAATCCCTCTGTTTGTTTGCAGGTATGCGCGGGGGTGTCAAACGATGCTGTTTAGCTGCGCCACGAGGGATTAAGGGCAGGAATCGAAGAAAAATTTGACAAAATCCAAAATAAATGAAGTGATCCAAATGAATTGGTATTGTAACATCTTACGCGTACCTATTTTAAATATTCGCGCTCATTTTGCATAACTGACAGCTATGCGGTAACGCGCGTTCGATGACGGCGACGCGAACCGCAATTGGCTAAAAGTCCAATTCATTCTTCGGTTCCTTGAATGAAAGGCTTGAGGCTTGAGGTCAACGGTCGGAACCATCAGCTGATCAAACAGCTGACTGACTTACTGTTCCGATTCCGAGGCATACTTATCTTGCACTAATCTTTTTAATAATTTTACTTAATTTAATCTACGAACTGTGATAAGTTCTCTAAAATTACTGAACTTGTGAAACCCCAAATTGGGTAAGTGTTGTTTTAGTTTATAAGTACATTGTTGTATGTAGACGGAACTTCAGATGCATGTAACGGTTTATGGCTGTTTTGTAATTTCAATTTAGCGTATCATTGTAGATACCATTTAAATCATTTCACCTTATTGTAATCATAGCCTTTCATTATACTTTTCTATTTAGCCGCTTGTAGTTACATTTTTCACTCCGCGGAGTTGGCTCCATCAGTTCATCCAACATTGAAAAATTGCACCATCATTGTGTTTGCAAAACTGATTTTATTCATCGTATACACCTCATCTATAATAATAATTATGTAATAATCAACACCTTCCTGCTTGTCATAACTTGTTGCTTCTCAAAATATTGCATGCTATTCCCTATAAGACGTGCAACTGCCGAGATAATCGTCCGTATTTTAGAGGAACACGTTTTCCTAGTTCATGGTATTCCTAGCACGGTTCTCATGGATAATGGCAAACAATTTACTAGTAATACAATGAAAGCCCTGTTAACTGCATATAAAATTCCTAATGTCTGCTTTACTCCCTTGTACACTCCGCAAGTAAATACTGTTGAACGGTACAATAAGACCATTATGACCGCTGTATCTACCTTCATAGACAGTGACCACCGTACTTGGGATACTAACATACCCAAAATACAGTTCGCTCTTAATAGTGCCGTAAATGAAGTGACAGGATTTACTCCTTCATTCTTGGTTTTCGGTCGTGAGTTGGTAAATTGCGGATCGCATTATCTTGACCCTGACTTAGTAGGCCAAATTGTATTTTCACCACGAGACAGTTACGCTGAAAACTTAGGTGTTCTTCATAAAATCTTCGATAAAGTTAAACTGTCTCTGATACAAGCGCATTCTCGTAACTCTTCAAATTATAACTTAAGGCGCCGAAATGTGGAGTTCAATGTAGGTGATACCGTGTGGAAACGTACCTTCTACCTCAGCGATAAGGATAAAAGGTTCTCGAAAAAATTAGCCCCTAAATTTACAAAATGTCGCATCATAGGAAAGAAATCGAAACTTGTCTATGAGCTCGAGGACATGACTGGTCGTAAGTTAGGAGATTGGCATGTCAAAGACTTTAAGCTGACATGACCATTCATTGGGATTTTAATTAGGAAAAATCCTGATCTAAAAAGGGGGGTATGTAACATCTTACGCGTACCTATTTTAAATATTCGCGCTCATTTTGCATAACTGACAGCTATGCGGTAACGCGCGTTCGATGACGGCGACGCGAACCGCAATTGGCTAAAAGTCCAATTCATTCTTCGGTTCCTTGAATGAAAGGCTTGAGGCTTGAGGTCAACGGTCGGAACCATCAGCTGATCAAACAGCTGACTGACTTACTGTTCCGATTCCGAGGCATACTTATCTTGCACTAATCTTTTTAATAATTTTACTTAATTTAATCTACGAACTGTGATAAGTTCTCTAAAATTACTGAACTTGTGAAACCCCAAATTGGGTAAGTGTTGTTTTAGTTTATAAGTACATTGTTGTATGTAGACGGAACTTCAGATGCATGTAACGGTTTATGGCTGTTTTGTAATTTCAATTTAGCGTATCATTGTAGATACCATTTAAATCATTTCACCTTATTGTAATCATAGCCTTTCATTATACTTTTCTATTTAGCCGCTTGTAGTTACATTTTTCACTCCGCGGAGTTGGCTCCATCAGTTCATCCAACATTGAAAAATTGCACCATCATTGTGTTTGCAAAACTGATTTTATTCATCGTATACACCTCATCTATAATAATAATTATGTAATAATCATTACTTACTGCTTTATCACTTGTAAAACGGTTTGACTGCCTCATCATCGACTTCTACTTATTTGCAATCGCTAATTGTGCCTTGTAGTACTGAGCTCGGAATGTCGCAGTCAAACCCAGTAACTGGCCATTTTAATAACGGTTCGGAAATGGGTTCCAGGGTTTTCTCTACTGGCTGAGAACCACGAAGAATTTAATTGTCGGGAGTTCTGAAGACCGATCAATCATCATCATCATCGACGTGGTCGTCTGACGGACTTTGGAGGCTGATGCTTGAGCGAGACGTGTATTACTACCTACCGCATAGCTGCGGCGGACCGACTTCCGCTCCTACTTCAGGCCAGTGGCACTTATCTTGTTTACCCAGTGCAAAAGCTTAGATACGACTGTATTCCCCGACCCTGAGTATCTGAATTATATTGTTAAGGTTCACCTTGGTTGTTTTCTTTATAATTTCATTTAGGAATTCTAGTAGGACTGTTTCAGTATATTCCGAAGGTGGAAATAACGGATGCACTTTTAATTAATAAAGTTTTTATTGTTTTTTGTCAAAATATCGACTAATAAAATTTCGGATAATACAGAACTACCAAAACCACACAAATAAAAATTTATTTGAGGAACCAAATGTGTCAATTTAATTTTTTTAAATCACTTAAAAATTTGGATTTTTCAAAGTGTTAGAAATTCAAAATTATTAGGTTTAATTAATTTTAAAATAGAGTAGGATACTATAATTAGCAATTCCAAGTCTAATTAGATGCAAATAATTTTTCAGAAAGCTAAATTCAAGAAATTTAGAGCGAAATTTAAATTTTTAATTCACAAATGTATGGGCCGAATGACTTGGGTATGAAGACTTTTGAAAAATATGGTGGGTCGACTTTTTGCGATTTCTCTTCGATTAATCCCTCTGTTTGTTTGCAGGTATGCGCGGGGGTGTCAAACGATGCTGTTTAGCTGCGCCACGAGGGATTAAGGGCAGGAATCGAAGAAAAATTTGACAAAATCCAAAATAAATTAAGTGATCCAAATGAATTGGTATATTCCGTAGGTGGTAAAAACGGATGCACTTTAAATTAATAAAGTTTTTATTGTTTTTTGTCAAAATATCGACTAATAAAATTTCGGATAATATAGAACTACCAAAACCACACAAATAAAAATTTATTTGAGGAACCAAATGTGTCAATTTAATTTTTTAAAATCACTTAAAAATTTAAGGATTTTTCAAAGTGTTAGAAATTCAAAATATTAGGTTAAATTAATTTTAAAATAGAGTAGGATACTATAATTAGCAATTCCAAGTCTAATTAGATGCAAATAATTTTTCAGAAAGCTAAATTCAAGAAATTTAGAGCGAAATTTAAATTTTTAAATCACAAATGTATGGGCCGAATGACTTGGGTATGAAGACTTTTGAAAAATATGGTGGGTCGACTTTTTGCGATTTCTCTTCGATTAATCCCTCTGTTTGATTGCAGGTATGCGCGGGGGTGTCAAACGATGCTGTTTAGCTGCGCCACGAGGGATTAAGGGCAGGAATCGAAGAAAAATTTGACAAAATCCAAAATAAATTAAGTGATCCAAATGAATTGGTATATTCCGTAGGTGGTAAAAACGGATGCACTTTTAATTAATAAAGTTTTTATTGTTTTTTGTCAAAATATCGACTAATAAAATTTTGGATAATACAGAACTACCAAAACCACACAAATAAAAATTTATTTGAGGAACCAAATGTGTCAATTTAATTTTTTAAAATCACTTAAAAATTTAAGGATTTTTCAAAGTGTTAGAAATTCAAAATATTAGGTTAAATTAATTTTAAAATAGAGTAGCATACTATAAATAGCAATTCCAAGTCTAATTAGATGCAAATAATTTTTCAGAAAGCTAAATTCAAGAAATTTAGAGCGAAATTTAAATTTTTAATTCACAAATGTATGGGCCGAATGACTTGGGTATGAAGACTTTTGAAAAATATGGTGGGTCGACTTTTTGCGATTTCTCTTCGATTAATCCCTCTGTTTGTTTGCAGGTATGCGCGGGGGTGTCAAACGATGCTGTTTAGCTGCGCCACGAGGGATTAAGGGCAGGAATCGAAGAAAAATTTGACAAAATCCAAAATAAATGAAGTGATCCAAATGAATTGGTATATTCCGTAGGTGGTAAAAACGGATGCACTTTTAATTAATAAAGTTTTTATTGTTTTTTGTCAAAATATCGACTAATAAAATTTTGGATAATACAGAACTACCAAACCCACACAAATAAAAATTTATTTGAGGAACCAAATGTGTCAATTAAATTTTTTTAAATCACTTAAAAATTTGGATTTTTCAAAGTGTTAGAAATTCAAAATATTAGGTTAAATTAATTTTAAAATAGAGTAGGATACTATAATTAGCAATTCCAAGTCTAATTAGATGCAAAAAATTTTTCAGAAAGCTAAATTCAAGAAATTTAGAGCGAAATTAAAATTTTTAATTCACAAATGTATGGGCCGAATGACTTGGGTATGAAGACTTTTGAAAAATATGGTGGGTCGACTTTTTGCGATTTCTCTTTGATAAATCCCTCTGTTTAATTACAGGTATGCGCGGGGGTGTCAAACGATGCTGTTTAGCTGCGCCACGAGGGATTAAGGGCAGGAATCGAAGAAAAATTTGACAAAATCCAAAATAAATTAAGTGATCCAAATGAATTGGTATATTCCGTAGGTGGTAAAAACGGATGCACTTTTAATTAATAAAGTTTTTATCAGGGCTTGGAACCGGTTTGAAATTTACCTGTTCGGAACCGGTAAAAACCGTTATTTCAATGAATTTCGTTCGGAACGCAAACGTTATCGCGAACTAATGAAAAACCTCAATGAACCGGTATATCCAAGTGTATCTAAAACGCGTAGGTTTTCAAAGGTGGCAAATCTTGGCGGATAGGCGCGGCGCAGGCGTGGACGCTCGCTACGAGGGAAAGAACTAATCATTTTCGTTCTATACCGGTATTTCGAGCAAAAACCGCTTGGACAGTTCCGCTCGCATTAACCGCTACGATAGAGGTTACGTTAGAACGTTACCGTAATGAAAAGGTTGTAGGTATTTAAGGCCAAACCGGTTTGAAATTTTTTCCGGTTTCCAAGCCCTGGTTTTTATTGTTTATTGTCAAAATATCGACTAATAAAATTTTGGATAATACAGAACTACCAAAACCACACAAATAAAAATTTATTTGAGGAACCAAATGTGTCAATTTAATTTTTTTAAATCACTTAAAAATTAAAGGATTTTTCAAAGTGTTAGAAATTCAAAATATTAAGTTAAATTAATTTTAAAATAGAGTAGGATACTATAATTAGCAATTCCAAGTCTAATTAGATGCAAATAATTTTTCAGAAAGCTAAATTCAAGAAATTTAGAGCGAAATTTAAATTTTTAATTCACAAATGTATGGGCCGAATGACTTGGGTATGAAGACTTTTGAAAAATATGGTGGGTCGACTTTTTGCGATTTCTCTTCGATTAATCCCTCTGTTTGTTTGCAGGTATGCGCGGGGGTGTCAAACGATGCTGTTTAGCTGCGCCACGAGGGATTAAGGGCAGGAATCGAAGAAAAATTTGACAAAATCCAAAATAAATGAAGTGATCCAAATGAATTGGTATATTCCGTAGGTGGTAAAAACGGATGCACTTTTAATTAATAAAGTTTTTATTGTTTATTGTCAAAATATCGACTAATAAAATTTTGGATAATACAGAACTACCAAAACCACACAAATAAAAATTTATTTGAGGAACCAAATGTGTCAATTTAATTTTTTTAAATCACTTAAAAATTTAAGGATTTTTCAAAGTGTTAGAAATTCAAAATATTAGGTTAAATTAATTTTAAAATAGAGTAGGATACTATAATTAGCAATTCCAAGTCTAATTAGATGCAAATAATTTTTCAGAAAGCTAAATTCAAGAAATTTAGAGCGAAATTTAAATTTTTAATTCACAAATGTATGGGCCGAATGACTTGGGTATGAAGACTTTTGAAAAATATGGTGGGTCGACTTTTTGCGATTTCACTTCGATTAATCCCTCTGTTTGTTTGCAGGTATGCGCGGGGGTGTCAAACGATGCTGTTTAGCTGCGCCACGAGGGATTAAGGGCAGGAATCGAAGAAAAATTTGACAAAATCCAAAATAAATTAAGTGATCCAAATGAATTGGTATATTCCGTAGGTGGTAAAAACGGATGCACTTTAAATTAATAAAGTTTTTATTGTTTTTTGTCAAAATATCGACTAATAAAATTTTGGATAATACAGAAGTACCAAAACCACACAAATAAAAATTTATTTGAGGAACCAAATGTGTCAATTTAATTTTTTTAAATCACTTAAAAATTTGGATTTTTCAAAGTGTTAGAAATTCAAAATATTAGGTTAAATTAATTTTAAAATAGAGTAGCATACTATAATTAGCAATTCCAAGTCTAATTAGATGCAAATAATTTTTCAGAAAGCTAAATTCAAGAAATTTAGAGCGAAATTTAAATTTTTAATTCACAAGTATGGGCCGAATGACTTGGGTATGAAGACTTTTGAAAAATATGGTGGGTCGACTTTTTGCGATTTCTCTTCGATTAATCCCTCTGTTTGTTTGCAGGTATGCGCGGAGGTGTCAAACGATGCTGTTTAGCTGCGCCACGAGGGATTAAGGGCAGGAATCGAAGAAAAATTTGACAAAATCCAAAATAAATGAAGTGATCCAAATGAATTGGTATATTCCGTAGGTGGTAAAAACGGATGCACTTTTAATTAATAAAGTTTTTATTGTTTTTTGTCAAAATATCGACTAATAAAATTTCGGATAATACAGAACTACCAAAACCACACAAATAAAAATTTATTTGAGGAACCAAATGTGTCAATTTAATTTTTTAAATCACTTAAAAATTTGGATTTTTCAAAGTGTTAGAAATTCAAAATATTAGGTTAAATTAATTTTAAAATAGAGTAGGATACTAAAACTAGCAATTCCAAGTCTAATTAGATGCAAATAATTTTTCAGAAAGCTAAATTCAAGAAATTTAGAGCGAAATTTAAATTTTTAATTCACAAATGTATGGGCCGAATGACTTTGGTATGAAGACTTTTGAAAAATATGGTGGGTCGACTTTTTGCGATTTCTCTTCGATTATTCCCTCTGTTTGTTTGCAGGTATGCGCGGGGGTGTCAAACGATGCTGTTTAGCTGCGCCACGAGGGATTAAGGGCAGGAATCAAAGAAAAATTTGACAAAATCCAAAATAAATTAAGTGATCCAAATGAATTGGTATATTCCGTAGGTGGTAAAAACGGATGCACTTTAAATTAATAAAGTTTTTATTGTTTTTTGTCAAAATATCGACTAATAAAATTTCGGATAATACAGAACTACCAAAACCACACAAATAAAAATTTATTTGAGGAACCAAATGTGTCAATTTAATTTTTTAAAATCACTTAAAAATTTAAGGATTTTTCAAAGTGTTAGAAATTCAAAATATTAGGTTAAATTAATTTTAAAATAGAGTAGGATACTATAATTAGCAATTCCAAGTCTAATTAGATGCAAATAATTTTTCAGAAAGCTAAATTCAAGAAATTTAGAGCGAAATTTAAATTTTTAATTCACAAATGTATGGGCCGAATGACTTGGGTATGAAGACTTTTGAAAAATATGGTGGGTCGACTTTTTGCGATTTCTCTTCGATTAATCCCTCTGTTTGTTTGCAGGTATGCGCGGGGGTGTCAAACGATGCTGTTTAGCTGCGCCACGAGGGATTAAGGGCAGGAATCGAAGAAAAATTTGACAAAATCCAAAATAAATGAAGTGATCCAAATGAATTGGTATATTCCGTAGGTGGAAATAACGGATGCACTTTTAATTAATAAAGTTTTTATTGTTTTTTGTCAAAATATCGACTAATAAAATTTCGGATAATACAGAACTACCAAAACCACACAAATAAAAATTTATTTGAGGAACCAAATGTGTCAATTTAATTTTTTAAAATCACTTAAAAATTTAAGGATTTTTCAAAGTGTTAGAAATTCAAAATATTAGGTTAAATTAATTTTAAAATAGAGTAGGATACTATAATTAGCAATTCCAAGTCTAATTAGATGCAAATAATTTTTCAGAAAGCTAAATTCAAGAAATTTAGAGCGAAATTTAAATTTTTAATTCACAAATGTATGGGCCGAATGACTTTGGTATGAAGACTTTTGAAAAATATGGTGGGTCGACTTTTTGCGATTTCTCTTCGATTATTCCCTCTGTTTGTTTGCAGGTATGCGCGGGGGTGTCAAACGATGCTGTTTAGCTGCGCCACGAGGGATTAAGGGCAGGAATCAAAGAAAAATTTGACAAAATCCAAAATAAATTAAGTGATCCAAATGAATTGGTATATTCCGTAGGTGGTAAAAACGGATGCACTTTTAATTAATAAAGTTTTTATTGTTTTTTGTCAAAATATCGACTAATAAAATTTTGGATAATACAGAACTACCAAACCCACACAAATAAAAATTTATTTGAGGAACCAAATGTGTCAATTAAATTTTTTTAAATCACTTAAAAATTTGGATTTTTCAAAGTGTTAGAAATTCAAAATATTAGGTTAAATTAATTTTAAAATAGAGTAGGATACTATAATTAGCAATTCCAAGTCTAATTAGATGCAAAAAATTTTTCAGAAAGCTAAATTCAAGAAATTTAGAGCGAAATTTAAATTTTTAATTCACAAATGTATGGGCCGAATGACTTGGGTATGAAGACTTTTGAAAAATATGGTGGGTCGACTTTTTGCGATTTCTCTTTGATAAATCCCTCTGTTTAATTACAGGTATGCGCGGGGGTGTCAAACGATGCTGTTTAGCTGCGCCACGAGGGATTAAGGGCAGGAATCGAAGAAAAATTTGACAAAATCCAAAATAAATTAAGTGATCCAAATGAATTGGTATATTCCGTAGGTGGTAAAAACGGATGCACTTTTAATTAATAAAGTTTTTTTTTATTGTTTATTGTCAAAATATCGACTAATAAAATTTTGGATAATACAGAACTACCAAAACCACACAAATAAAAATTTATTTGAGGAACCAAATGTGTCAATTTAATTTTTTTAAATCACTTAAAAATTAAAGGATTTTTCAAAGTGTTAGAAATTCAAAATATTAAGTTAAATTAATTTTAAAATAGAGTAGGATACTATAATTAGCAATTCCAAGTCTAATTAGATGCAAATAATTTTTCAGAAAGCTAAATTCAAGAAATTTAGAGCGAAATTTAAATTTTTAATTCACAAATGTATGGGCCGAATGACTTGGGTATGAAGACTTTTGAAAAATATGGTGGGTCGACTTTTTGCGATTTCTCTTCGATTAATCCCTCTGTTTGTTTGCAGGTATGCGCGGGGGTGTCAAACGATGCTGTTTAGCTGCGCCACGAGGGATTAAGGGCAGGAATCGAAGAAAAATTTGACAAAATCCAAAATAAATGAAGTGATCCAAATGAATTGGTATATTCCGTAGGTGGTAAAAACGGATGCACTTTTAATTAATAAAGTTTTTATTGTTTATTGTCAAAATATCGACTAATAAAATTTTGGATAATACAGAACTACCAAAACCACACAAATAAAAATTTATTTGAGGAACCAAATGTGTCAATTTAATTTTTTTAAATCACTTAAAAATTTAAGGATTTTTCAAAGTGTTAGAAATTCAAAATATTAGGTTAAATTAATTTTAAAATAGAGTAGGATACTATAATTAGCAATTCCAAGTCTAATTAGATGCAAATAATTTTTCAGAAAGCTAAATTCAAGAAATTTAGAGCGAAATTTAAATTTTTAATTCACAAATGTATGGGCCGAATGACTTGGGTATGAAGACTTTTGAAAAATATGGTGGGTCGACTTTTTGCGATTTCACTTCGATTAATCCCTCTGTTTGTTTGCAGGTATGCGCGGGGGTGTCAAACGATGCTGTTTAGCTGCGCCACGAGGGATTAAGGGCAGGAATCGAAGAAAAATTTGACAAAATCCAAAATAAATTAAGTGATCCAAATGAATTGGTATATTCCGTAGGTGGTAAAAACGGATGCACTTTAAATTAATAAAGTTTTTATTGTTTTTTGTCAAAATATCGACTAATAAAATTTTGGATAATACAGAAGTACCAAAACCACACAAATAAAAATTTATTTGAGGAACCAAATGTGTCAATTTAATTTTTTTAAATCACTTAAAAATTTGGATTTTTCAAAGTGTTAGAAATTCAAAATATTAGGTTAAATTAATTTTAAAATAGAGTAGCATACTATAATTAGCAATTCCAAGTCTAATTAGATGCAAATAATTTTTCAGAAAGCTAAATTCAAGAAATTTAGAGCGAAATTTAAATTTTTAATTCACAAGTATGGGCCGAATGACTTGGGTATGAAGACTTTTGAAAAATATGGTGGGTCGACTTTTTGCGATTTCTCTTCGATTAATCCCTCTGTTTGTTTGCAGGTATGCGCGGAGGTGTCAAACGATGCTGTTTAGCTGCGCCACGAGGGATTAAGGGCAGGAATCGAAGAAAAATTTGACAAAATCCAAAATAAATGAAGTGATCCAAATGAATTGGTATATTCCGTAGGTGGTAAAAACGGATGCACTTTTAATTAATAAAGTTTTTATTGTTTTTTGTCAAAATATCGACTAATAAAATTTCGGATAATACAGAACTACCAAAACCACACAAATAAAAATTTATTTGAGGAACCAAATGTGTCAATTTAATTTTTTAAATCACTTAAAAATTTGGATTTTTCAAAGTGTTAGAAATTCAAAATATTAGGTTAAATTAATTTTAAAATAGAGTAGGATACTAAAACTAGCAATTCCAAGTCTAATTAGATGCAAATAATTTTTCAGAAAGCTAAATTCAAGAAATTTAGAGCGAAATTTAAATTTTTAATTCACAAATGTATGGGCCGAATGACTTTGGTATGAAGACTTTTGAAAAATATGGTGGGTCGACTTTTTGCGATTTCTCTTCGATTATTCCCTCTGTTTGTTTGCAGGTATGCGCGGGGGTGTCAAACGATGCTGTTTAGCTGCGCCACGAGGGATTAAGGGCAGGAATCAAAGAAAAATTTGACAAAATCCAAAATAAATTAAGTGATCCAAATGAATTGGTATATTCCGTAGGTGGTAAAAACGGATGCACTTTAAATTAATAAAGTTTTTATTGTTTTTTGTCAAAATATCGACTAATAAAATTTCGGATAATACAGAACTACCAAAACCACACAAATAAAAATTTATTTGAGGAACCAAATGTGTCAATTTAATTTTTTAAAATCACTTAAAAATTTAAGGATTTTTCAAAGTGTTAGAAATTCAAAATATTAGGTTAAATTAATTTTAAAATAGAGTAGGATACTATAATTAGCAATTCCAAGTCTAATTAGATGCAAATAATTTTTCAGAAAGCTAAATTCAAGAAATTTAGAGCGAAATTTAAATTTTTAATTCACAAATGTATGGGCCGAATGACTTGGGTATGAAGACTTTTGAAAAATATGGTGGGTCGACTTTTTGCGATTTCTCTTCGATTAATCCCTCTGTTTGTTTGCAGGTATGCGCGGGGGTGTCAAACGATGCTGTTTAGCTGCGCCACGAGGGATTAAGGGCAGGAATCGAAGAAAAATTTGACAAAATCCAAAATAAATGAAGTGATCCAAATGAATTGGTATATTCCGTAGGTGGAAATAACGGATGCACTTTTAATTAATAAAGTTTTTATTGTTTTTTGTCAAAATATCGACTAATAAAATTTCGGATAATACAGAACTACCAAAACCACACAAATAAAAATTTATTTGAGGAACCAAATGTGTCAATTTAATTTTTTAAAATCACTTAAAAATTTAAGGATTTTTCAAAGTGTTAGAAATTCAAAATATTAGGTTAAATTAATTTTAAAATAGAGTAGGATACTATAATTAGCAATTCCAAGTCTAATTAGATGCAAATAATTTTTCAGAAAGCTAAATTCAAGAAATTTAGAGCGAAATTTAAATTTTTAATTCACAAATGTATGGGCCGAATGACTTTGGTATGAAGACTTTTGAAAAATATGGTGGGTCGACTTTTTGCGATTTCTCTTCGATTATTCCCTCTGTTTGTTTGCAGGTATGCGCGGGGGTGTCAAACGATGCTGTTTAGCTGCGCCACGAGGGATTAAGGGCAGGAATCAAAGAAAAATTTGACAAAATCCAAAATAAATTAAGTGATCCAAATGAATTGGTATATTCCGTAGGTGGTAAAAACGGATGCACTTTTAATTAATAAAGTTTTTATTGTTTTTTGTCAAAATATCGACTAATAAAATTTTGGATAATACAGAACTACCAAACCCACACAAATAAAAATTTATTTGAGGAACCAAATGTGTCAATTAAATTTTTTTAAATCACTTAAAAATTTGGATTTTTCAAAGTGTTAGAAATTCAAAATATTAGGTTAAATTAATTTTAAAATAGAGTAGGATACTATAATTAGCAATTCCAAGTCTAATTAGATGCAAAAAATTTTTCAGAAAGCTAAATTCAAGAAATTTAGAGCGAAATTTAAATTTTTAATTCACAAATGTATGGGCCGAATGACTTGGGTATGAAGACTTTTGAAAAATATGGTGGGTCGACTTTTTGCGATTTCTCTTTGATAAATCCCTCTGTTTAATTGCAGGTATGCGCGGGGGTGTCAAACGATGCTGTTTAGCTGCGCCACGAGGGATTAAGGGCAGGAATCGAAGAAAAATTTGACAAAATCCAAAATAAATTAAGTGATCCAAATGAATTGGTATATTCCGTAGGTGGTAAAAACGGATGCACTTTTAATTAATAAAGTTTTTATTGTTTTTTGTCAAAATATCGACTAATAAAATTTTGGATAATACAGAACTACCAAAACCACACAAATAAAAATTTATTTGAGGAACCAAATGTGTCAATTTAATTTTTTTCAATCACTTAAAAATTTGGATTTTTCAAAGTGTTAGAAATTCAAAATTTAGGTTAAATTAATTTTAAAATAGAGTAGGATACTATAATTAGCAATTCCAAGTCTAATTAGATGCAAATAATTTTTCAGAAAGCTAAATTCAAGAAATTTAGAGCGAAATTTAAATTTTTAATTCACAAATGTATGGGCCGGATGACTTGGGTATGAAGACTTTTGAAAAATATGGTGGGTCGACTTTTTGCGATTTCTCTTCGATTAATCCCTCTGTTTGATTGCAGGTATGCGCGGGGGTGTCAAACGATGCTGTTTAGCTGCGCCACGAGGGATTAAGGGCAGGAATCGAAGAAAAATTTGACAAAATCCAAAATAAATGAAGTGATCCAAATGAATTGGTATATTCCGTAGGTGGTAAAAACGGATGCACTTTTAATTAATAAAGTTTTTATTGTTTTTTGTCAAAATATCGACTAATAAAATTTTGGATAATACAGAACTACCAAACCCACACAAATAAAAATTTATTTGAGGAACCAAATGTGTCAATTTAATTTTTTTAAATCACTTAAAAATTTGGATTTTTCAAAGTGTTAGAAATTCAAAATATTAGGTTAAATTAATTTTAAAATAGAGTAGGATACTATAATTAGCAATTCCAAGTCTAATTAGATGCAAATAATTTTTCAGAAAGCTAAATTCAAGAAATTTAGAGCGAAATTTAAATTTTTAATTCACAAATGTATGGGCCGAATGACTTGGGTATGAAGACTTTTGAAAAATATGGTGGGTCGACTTTTTGCGATTTCTCTTCGATTAATCCCTCTGTTTGTTTGCAGGTATGCGCGGGGGTGTCAAACGATGCTGTTTAGCTGCGCCACGAGGGATTAAGGGCAGGAATCGAAGAAAAATTTGACAAAATCCAAAATAAATGAAGTGATCCAAATGAATTGGTATATTCCGTAGGTGGAAATAACGGATGCACTTTTAATTAATAAAGTTTTTATTGTTTTTTGTCAAAATATCGACTAATAAAATTTCGGATAATACAGAACTACCAAAACCACACAAATAAAAATTTATTTGAGGAACCAAATGTGTCAATTTAATTTTTTAAAATCACTTAAAAATTTAAGGATTTTTCAAAGTGTTAGAAATTCAAAATATTAGGTTAAATTAATTTTAAAATAGAGTAGGATACTATAATTAGCAATTCCAAGTCTAATTAGATGCAAATAATTTTTCAGAAAGCTAAATTCAAGAAATTTAGAGCGAAATTTAAATTTTTAATTCACAAATGTATGGGCCGAATGACTTTGGTATGAAGACTTTTGAAAAATATGGTGGGTCGACTTTTTGCGATTTCTCTACGATTATTCCCTCTGTTTGTTTGCAGGTATGCGCGGGGATGTCAAACGATGCTGTTTAGCTGCGCCACGAGGGATTAAGGGCAGGAATCAAAGAAAAATTTGACAAAATCCAAAATAAATTAAGTGATCCAAATGAATTGGTATATTCCGTAGGTGGTAAAAACGGATGCACTTTTAATTAATAAAGTTTTTATTGTTTTTTGTCAAAATATCGACTAATAAAATTTTGGATAATACAGAACTACCAAACCCACACAAATAAAAATTTATTTGAGGAACCAAATGTGTCAATTAAATTTTTTTAAATCACTTAAAAATTTGGATTTTTCAAAGTGTTAGAAATTCAAAATATTAGGTTAAATTAATTTTAAAATAGAGTAGGATACTATAATTAGCAATTCCAAGTCTAATTAGATGCAAAAAATTTTTCAGAAAGCTAAATTCAAGAAATTTAGAGCGAAATTTAAATTTTTAATTCACAAATGTATGGGCCGAATGACTTGGGTATGAAGACTTTTGAAAAATATGGTGGGTCGACTTTTTGCGATTTCTCTTTGATAAATCCCTCTGTTTAATTGCAGGTATGCGCAAGGGTGTCAAACGATGCTGTTTAGCTGCGCCACGAGGGATTAAGGGCAGGAATCGAAGAAAAATTTGACAAAATCCAAAATAAATTAAGTGATCCAAATGAATTGGTATATTCCGTAGGTGGTAAAAACGGATGCACTTTTAATTAATAAAGTTTTTATTGTTTTTTGTCAAAATATCGACTAATAAAATTTTGGATAATACAGAACTACCAAAACCACACAAATAAAAATTTATTTGAGGAACCAAATGTGTCAATTTAATTTTTTTCAATCACTTAAAAATTTGGATTTTTCAAAGTGTTAGAAATTCAAAATATTAGGTTAAATTAATTTTAAAATAGAGTAGGATACTATAATTAGCAATTCCAAGTCTAATTAGATGCAAATAATTTTTCAGAAAGCTAAATTCAAGAAATTTAGAGCGAAATTTAAATTTTTAATTCACAAATGTATGGGCCGGATGACTTGGGTATGAAGACTTTTGAAAAATATGGTGGGTCGACTTTTTGCGATTTCTCTTCGATTAATCCCTCTGTTTGATTGCAGGTATGCGCGGGGGTGTCAAACGATGCTGTTTAGCTGCGCCACGAGGGATTAAGGGCAGGAATCGAAGAAAAATTTGACAAAATCCAAAATAAATGAAGTGATCCAAATGAATTGGTATATTCCGTAGGTGGTAAAAACGGATGCACTTTTAATTAATAAAGTTTTTATTGTTTTTTGTCAAAATATCGACTAATAAAATTTTGGATAATACAGAACTACCAAACCCACACAAATAAAAATTTATTTGAGGAACCAAATGTGTCAATTTAATTTTTTTAAATCACTTAAAAATTTGGATTTTTTAAAGTGTTAGAAATTCAAAATATTAGGTTAAATTAATTTTAAAATAGAGTAGGATACTATAATTAGCAATTCCAAGTCTAATTAGATGCAAATAATTTTTCAGAAAGCTAAATTCAAGAAATTTAGAGCGAAATTTAAATTTTTAATTCACAAATGTATGGGCCGAATGACTTGGGTATGAAGACTTTTGAAAAATATGGTGGGTCGACTTTTTGCGATTTCTCTTCGATTAATCCCTCTGTTTGTTTGCAGGTATGCGCGGGGGTGTCAAACGATGCTGTTTAGCTGCGCCACGAGGGATTAAGGGCAGGAATCGAAGAAAAATTTGACAAAATCCAAAATAAATGAAGTGATCCAAATGAATTGGTATATTCCGTAGGTGGTAAAAACGGATGCACTTTTAATTAATAAAGTTTTTATTGTTTTTTGTCAAAATATCGACTAATAAAATTTTGGATAATA
Source organism: Xanthorhoe designata (assembly GCA_963582015.1). NCBI lineage: Eukaryota > Metazoa > Arthropoda > Insecta > Lepidoptera > Geometridae > Xanthorhoe > Xanthorhoe designata. The sequence goes on from OY757032.1 coordinate 9,864,391, forward strand.
CAGAACTACCAAACCCACACAAATAAAAATTTATTTGAGGAACCAAATGTGTCAATTTAATTTTTTAAATCACTTAAAAATTTGGATTTTTCAAAGTGTTAGAAATTCAAAATATTAGGTTAAATTAATTTTAAAATAGAGTAGGATACTAAAACTAGCAATTCCAAGTCTAATTAGATGCAAATAATTTTTCAGAAAGCTAAATTCAAGAAATTTAGAGCAAAATTAAAATTTTTAATTCACAAATGTATGGGCCGAATGACTTGGGTATGAAGACTTTTGAAAAATATGGTGGGTCGACTTTTTGCGATTTCTCTTCGATTAATCCCTCTGTTTGTTTGCAGGTATGCGCGGGGGTGTCAAACGATGCTGTTTAGCTGCGCCACGAGGGATTAAGGGCAGGAATCGAAGAAAAATTTGACAAAATCCAAAATAAATGAAGTGATCCAAATGAATTGGTATATTCCGTAGGTGGTAAAAACGGATGCACTTTTAATTAATAAAGTTTTTATTGTTTTTTGTCAAAATATCGACTAATAAAATTTCGGATAATACAGAACTACCAAAACCACACAAATAAAAATTTATTTGAGGAACCAAATGTGTCAATTTAATTTTTTAAATCACTTAAAAATTTGGATTTTTCAAAGTGTTAGAAATTCAAAATATTAGGTTAAATTAATTTTAAAATAGAGTAGGATACTAAAACTAGCAATTCCAAGTCTAATTAGATGCAAATAATTTTTCAGAAAGCTAAATTCAAGAAATTTAGAGCGAAATTAAAATTTTTAATTCACAAATGTATGGGCCGAATGACTTGGGTATGAAGACTTTTGAAAAATATGGTGGGTCGACTTTTTGCGATTTCTCTTCGATTAATCCCTCTGTTTGTTTGCAGGTATGCGCGGGGGTGTCAAACGATGCTGTTTAGCTGCGCCACGAGGGATTAAGGGCAGGAATCGAAGAAAAATTTGACAAAATCCAAAATAAATGAAGTGATCCAAATGAATTGGTATATTCCGTAGGTGGTAAAAACGGATGCACTTTTAATTAATAAAGTTTTTATTGTTTTTTGTCAAAATATCGACTAATAAAATTTCGGATAATACAGAACTACCAAAACCACACAAATAAAAATTTATTTGAGGAACCAAATGTGTCAATTTAATTTTTTAAAATCACTTAAAAATTTAAGGATTTTTCAAAGTGTTAGAAATTCAAAATATTAGGTTAAATTAATTTTAAAATAGAGTAGGATACTATAATTAGCAATTCCAAGTCTAATTAGATGCAAATAATTTTTCAGAAAGCTAAATTCAAGAAATTTAGAGCAAAATTAAAATTTTTAATTCACAAATGTATGGGCCGAATGACTTGGGTATGAAGACTTTTGAAAAATATGGTGGGTCGACTTTTTGCGATTTCTCTTCGATTAATCCCTCTGTTTGTTTGCAGGTATGCGCGGGGGTGTCAAACGATGCTGTTTAGCTGCGCCACGAGGGATTAAGGGCAGGAATCGAAGAAAAATTTGACAAAATCCAAAATAAATTAAGTGATCCAAATGGATTGGTATATTCCGTAGGTGGTAAAAACGGATGCACTTTTAATTAATAAAGTTTTTATTGTTTTTTGTCAAAATATCGACTAATAAAATTTTGGATAATACAGAACTACCAAACCCACACAAATAAAAATTTATTTGAGGAACCAAATGTGTCAATTTAATTTTTTTAAATCACTTAAAAATTTGGATTTTTCAAAGTGTTAGAAATTCAAAATATTAGGTTAAATTAATTTTAAAATAGAGTAGGATACTATAATTAGCAATCCCAAGTCTAATTAGATGCAAATAATTTTTCAGAAAGCTAAATTCAAGAAATTTAGAGCGAAATTTAAATTTTTAATTCACAAATGTATGGGCCGAATGACTTGGGTATGAAGACTTTTGAAAAATATGGTGGGTTGACTTTTTGCGATTTCTCTTCGATTAATCCCTCTGTTTGTTTGCAGGTATGCGCGGGGGTGTCAAACGATGCTGTTTAGCTGCGCCACGAGGGATTAAGGGCAGGAATCGAAGAAAAATTTGACAAAATCCAAAATAAATGAAGTGATCCAAATGAATTGGTATATTCCGTAGGTGGTAAAAACGGATGCACTTTTAATTAATAAAGTTTTTATTGTTTTTTGTCAAAATATCGACTAATAAAATTTCGGATAATACAGAACTACAAAACCACACAAATAAAAATTTATTTGAGGAACCAAATGTGTCAATTTAATTTTTTAAAATCACTTAAAAATTTAAGGATTTTTCAAAGTGTTAGAAATTCAAAATATTAGGTTAAATTAATTTTAAAATAGAGTAGGATACTATAATTAGCAATTCCAAGTCTAATTAGATGCAAATAATTTTTCAGAAAGCTAAATTCAAGAAATTTAGAGCGAAATTTAAATTTTTAATTCACAAATGTATGGGCCGAATGACTTGGGTATGAAGACTTTTGAAAAATATGGTGGGTCGACTTTTTGCGATTTCTCTTCGATTAATCCCTCTGTTTGTTTGCAGGTATGCGCGGGGGTGTCAAACGATGCTGTTTAGCTGCGCCACGAGGGATTAAGGGCAGGAATCGAAGAAAAATTTGACAAAATCCAAAATAAATTAAGTGATCCAAATGAATTGGTATATTCCGTAGGTGGTAAAAACGGATGCACTTTTAATTAATAAAGTTTTTATTGTTTTTTGTCAAAATATCGACTAATAAAATTTCGGATAATACAGAACTACCAAAACCACACAAATAAAAATTTATTTGAGGAACCAAATGTGTCAATTTAATTTTTTAAAATCACTTAAAAATTTAAGGATTTTTCAAAGTGTTAGAAATTCAAAATATTAGGTTAAATTAATTTTAAAATAGAGTAGGATACTATTATTAGCAATTCCAAGTCTAATTAGATGCAAATAATTTTTTAGAAAGCTAAATTCAAGAAATTTAGAGCGAAATTTAAATTTTTAATTCACAAATGTATGGGCCGAATGACTTGGGTATGAAGACATTTGAAAAATATGGTGGGTCGACTTTTTGCGATTTCTCTTCGATTAATCCCTCTGTTTGTTTGCAGGTATGCGCGGGGGTGTCAAACGATGCTGTTTAGCTGCGCCACGAGGGATTAAGGGCAGGAATGGAAGAAAAATTTGACAAAATCCAAAATAAATTAAGTGATCCAAATGAATTGGTATATTCCGTAGGTGGTAAAAACGGATGCACTTTTAATTAATAAAGTTTTTATTGTTTTTTGTCAAAATATCGACTAATAAAATTTCGGATAATACAGAACTACCAAAACCACACAAATAAAAATTTATTTGAGGAACCAAATGTGTCAATTTAATTTTTTAAAATCACTTAAAAATTTAAGGATTTTTCAAAGTGTTAGAAATTCAAAATATTAGGTTAAATTAATTTTAAAATAGAGTAGGATACTATAATTAGCAATTCCAAGTCTAATTAGATGCAAATAATTTTTTAGAAAGCTAAATTCAAGAAATTTAGAGCGAAATTTAAATTTTTAATTCACAAATGTATGGGCCGAATGACTTGGGTATGAAGACTTTTGAAAAATATGGTGGGTCGACTTTTTGCGATTTCTCTTCGATTAATCCCTCTGTTTGTTTGCAGGTATGCGCGGGGGTGTCAAACGATGCTGTTTAGCTGCGCCACGAGGGATTAAGGGCAGGAATCGAAGAAAAATTTGACAAAATCCAAAATAAATGAAGTGATCCAAATGAATTGGTATATTCCGTAGGTGGTAAAAACGGATGCACTTTTAATTAATAAAGTTTTTATTGTTTTTTGTCAAAATATCGACTAATACAGTTTCGGATAATACAGAACTACCAAAACCACACAAATAAAAATTTATTTGAGGAACCAAATGTGTCAATTTAATTTTTTAAAATCACTTAAAAATTTAAGGATTTTTCAAAGTGTTAGAAATTCAAAATATTAGGTTAAATTAATTTTAAAATAGAGTAGGATACTATAATTAGCAATTCCAAGTCTAATTAGATGCAAATAATTTTTCAGAAAGCTAAATTCAAGAAATTTAGAGCGAAATTTAAATTTTTAATTCACAAATGTATGGGCCGAATGACTTGGGTATGAAGACTTTTGAAAAATATGGTGGGTCGACTTTTTGCGATTTCTCTTCGATTAATCCCTCTGTTTGTTTGCAGGTATGCGCGGGGGTGTCAAACGATGCTGTTTAGCTGCGCCACGAGGGATTAAGGGCAGGAATCGAAGAAAAATTTGACAAAATCCAAAATAAATGAAGTGATCCAAATGAATTGGTATATTCCGTAGGTGGTAAAAACGGATGCACTTTTAATTAATAAAGTTTTTATTGTTTTTTGTCAAAATATCGACTAATAAAATTTCGGATAATACAGAACTACCAAAACCACACAAATAAAAATTTATTTGAGGAACCAAATGTGTCAATTTAATTTTTTAAATCACTTAAAAATTTGGATTTTTCAAAGTGTTAGAAATTCAAAATATTAGGTTAAATTAATTTTAAAATAGAGTAGGATACTAAAACTAGCAATTCCAAGTCTAATTAGATGCAAATAATTTTTCAGAAAGCTAAATTCAAGAAATTTAGAGCGAAATTTAAATTTTTAATTCACAAATGTATGGGCCGAATGACTTGGGTATGAAGACTTTTGAAAAATATGGTGGGTCGACTTTTTGCGATTTCTCTTCGATTAATCCCTCTGTTTGTTTGCAGGTATGCGCGGGGGTGTCAAACGATGCTGTTTAGCTGCGCCACGAGGGATTAAGGGCAGGAATCGAAGAAAAATTTGACAAAATCCAAAATAAATGAAGTGATCCAAATGAATTGGTATATTCCGTAGGTGGTAAAAACGGATGCACTTTAAATTAATAAAGTTTTTATTGTTTTTTGTCAAAATATCGACTAATAAAATTTCGGATAATACAGAACTACCAAAACCACACAAATAAAAATTTATTTGAGGAACCAAATGTGTCAATTTAATTTTTTTAAATCACTTAAAAATTTAAGGATTTTTCAAAGTGTTAGAAATTCAAAATATTAGGTTAAATTAATTTTAAAATAGAGTAGGATACTATAATTAGCAATTCCAAGTCTAATTAGATGCAAATAATTTTTCAGAAAGCTAAATTCAAGAAATTTAGAGCGAAATTTAAATTTTTAATTCACAAATGTATGGGCCGAATGACTTGGGTATGAAGACTTTTGAAAAATATGGTGAGTCGACTTTTTGCGATTTCTCTTCGATTAATCCCTCTGTTTGTTTGCAGGTATGCGCGGGGGTGTCAAACGATGCTGTTTAGCTGCGCCACGAGGGATTAAGGGCAGGAATCGAAGAAAAATTTGACAAAATCCAAAATAAATTAAGTGATCCAAATGAATTGGTATATTCCGTAGGTGGTAAAAACGGATGCACTTTTAATTAATAAAGTTTTTATTGTTTTTTGTCAAAATATCGACTAATAAAATTTCGGATAATACAGAACTACCAAAACCACACAAATAAAAATTTATTTGAGGAACCAAATGTGTCAATTTAATTTTTTAAAATCACTTAAAAATTTAAGGATTTTTCAAAGTGTTAGAAATTCAAAATATTAGGTTAAATTAATTTTAAAATAGAGTAGGATACTAAAACTAGCAATTCCAAGTCTAATTAGATGCAAATAATTTTTCAGAAAGCTAAATTCAAGAAATTTAGAGCGAAATTAAAATTTTTAATTCACAAATGTATGGGCCGAATGACTTGGGTATGAAGACTTTTGAAAAATATGGTGGGTCGACTTTTTGCGATTTCTCTTCGATTAATCCCTCTGTTTGTTTGCAGGTATGCGCGGGGGTGTCAAACGATGCTGTTTAGCTGCGCCACGAGGGATTAAGGGCAGGAATGGAAGAAAAATTTGACAAAATCCAAAATAAATGAAGTGATCCAAATGAATTGGTATATTCCGTAGGTGGTAAAAACGGATGCACTTTTAATTAATAAAGTTTTTATTGTTTTTTGTCAAAATATCGACTAATAAAATTTCGGATAATACAGAACTACCAAAACCACACAAATAAAAATTTATTTGAGGAACCAAATGTGTCAATTTAATTTTTTAAAATCACTTAAAAATTTAAGGATTTTTCAAAGTGTTAGAAATTCAAAATATTAGGTTAAATTAATTTTAAAATAGAGTAGGATACTATAATTAGCAATTCCAAGTCTAATTAGATGCAAATAATTTTTTAGAAAGCTAAATTCAAGAAATTTAGAGCGAAATTTAAATTTTTAATTCACAAATGTATGGGCCGAATGACTTGGGTATGAAGACTTTTGAAAAATATGGTGGGTCGACTTTTTGCGATTTCTCTTCGATTAATCCCTCTGTTTGTTTGCAGGTATGCGCGGGGGTGTCAAACGATGCTGTTTAGCTGCGCCACGAGGGATTAAGGGCAGGAATCGAAGAAAAATTTGACAAAATCCAAAATAAATGAAGTGATCCAAATGAATTGGTATATTCCGTAGGTGGTAAAAACGGATGCACTTTTAATTAATAAAGTTTTTATTGTTTTTTGTCAAAATATCGACTAATAAAATTTCGGATAATACAGAACTACCAAAACCACACAAATAAAAATTTATTTGAGGAACCAAATGTGTCAATTTAATTTTTTAAAATCACTTAAAAATTTAAGGATTTTTCAAAGTGTTAGAAATTCAAAATATTAGGTTAAATTAATTTTAAAATAGAGTAGGATACTATAATTAGCAATTCCAAGTCTAATTAGATGCAAATAATTTTTCAGAAAGCTAAATTCAAGAAATTTAGAGCGAAATTTAAATTTTTAATTCACAAATGTATGGGCCGAATGACTTGGGTATGAAGACTTTTGAAAAATATGGTGGGTCGACTTTTTGCGATTTCTCTTCGATTAATCCCTCTGTTTGTTTGCAGGTATGCGCGGGGGTGTCAAACGATGCTGTTTAGCTGCGCCACGAGGGATTAAGGGCAGGAATCGAAGAAAAATTTGACAAAATCCAAAATAAATGAAGTGATCCAAATGAATTGGTATATTCCGTAGGTGGTAAAAACGGATGCACTTTTAATTAATAAAGTTTTTATTGTTTTTTGTCAAAATATCGACTAATAAAATTTCGGATAATACAGAACTACCAAAACCACACAAATAAAAATTTATTTGAGGAACCAAATGTGTCAATTTAATTTTTTAAATCACTTAAAAATTTGGATTTTTCAAAGTGTTAGAAATTCAAAATATTAGGTTAAATTAATTTTAAAATAGAGTAGGATACTAAAACTAGCAATTCCAAGTCTAATTAGATGCAAATAATTTTTCAGAAAGCTAAATTCAAGAAATTTAGAGCGAAATTAAAATTTTTAATTCACAAATGTATGGGCCGAATGACTTGGGTATGAAGACTTTTGAAAAATATGGTGGGTCGACTTTTTGCGATTTCTCTTCGATTAATCCCTCTGTTTGTTTGCAGGTATGCGCGGGGGTGTCAAACGATGCTGTTTAGCTGCGCCACGAGGGATTAAGGGCAGGAATCGAAGAAAAATTTGACAAAATCCAAAATAAATGAAGTGATCCAAATGAATTGGTATATTCCGTAGGTGGTAAAAACGGATGCACTTTTAATTAATAAAGTTTTTATTGTTTTTTGTCAAAATATCGACTAATAAAATTTCGGATAATACAGAACTACCAAAACCACACAAATAAAAATTTATTTGAGGAACCAAATGTGTCAATTTAATTTTTTAAATCACTTAAAAATTTGGATTTTTCAAAGTGTTAGAAATTCAAAATATTAGGTTAAATTAATTTTAAAATAGAGTAGGATACTAAAACTAGCAATTCCAAGTCTAATTAGATGCAAATAATTTTTCAGAAAGCTAAATTCAAGAAATTTAGAGCGAAATTTAAATTTTTAATTCACAAATGTATGGGCCGAATGACTTGGGTATGAAGACTTTTGAAAAATATGGTGGGTCGACTTTTTGCGATTTCTCTTCGATTAATCCCTCTGTTTGTTTGCAGGTATGCGCGGGGGTGTCAAACGATGCTGTTTAGCTGCGCCACGAGGGATTAAGGGCAGGAATCGAAGAAAAATTTGACAAAATCCAAAATAAATGAAGTGATCCAAATGAATTGGTATATTCCGTAGGTGGTAAAAACGGATGCACTTTTAATTAATAAAGTTTTTATTGTTTTTTGTCAAAATATCGACTAATAAAATTTCGGATAATACAGAACTACCAAAACCACACAAATAAAAATTTATTTGAGGAACCAAATGTGTCAATTTAATTTTTTAAAATCACTTAAAAATTTAAGGATTTTTCAAAGTGTTAGAAATTCAAAATATTAGGTTAAATTAATTTTAAAATAGAGTAGGATACTATAATTAGCAATTCCAAGTCTAATTAGATGCAAATAATTTTTCAGAAAGCTAAATTCAAGAAATTTAGAGCAAAATTAAAATTTTTAATTCACAAATGTATGGGCCGAATGACTTGGGTATGAAGACTTTTGAAAAATATGGTGGGTCGACTTTTTGCGATTTCTCTTCGATTAATCCCTCTGTTTGTTTGCAGGTATGCGCGGGGGTGTCAAACGATGCTGTTTAGCTGCGCCACGAGGGATTAAGGGCAGGAATCGAAGAAAAATTTGACAAAATCCAAAATAAATGAAGTGATCCAAATGAATTGGTATATTCCGTAGGTGGTAAAAACGGATGCACTTTAAATTAATAAAGTTTTTATTGTTTTTTGTCAAAATATCGACTAATAAAATTTTGGATAATACAGAAGTACCAAAACCACACAAATAAAAATTTATTTGAGGAACCAAATGTGTCAATTTAATTTTTTAAAATCACTTAAAAATTTAAGGATTTTTCAAAGTGTTAGAAATTCAAAATATTAGGTTAAATTAATTTTAAAATAGAGTAGGATACTATAATTAGCAATTCCAAGTCTAATTAGATGCAAATAATTTTTCAGAAAGCTAAATTCAAGAAATTTAGAGCGAAATTTAAATTTTTAATTCACAAATGTATGGGCCGAATGACTTGGGTATGAAGACTTTTGAAAAATATGGTGGGTCGACTTTTTGCAATTTCTCTTCGATTAATCCCTCTGTTTGTTTGCAGGTATGCGCGAGGGTGTCAAACGATGCTGTTTAGCTGCGCCACGAGGGATTAAGGGCAGGAATCGAAGAAAAATTTGACAAAATCCAAAATAAATGAAGTGATCTAAATGAATTGGTATATTCCGTAGGTGGTAAAAACGGATGCACTTTTAATTAATAAAGTTTTTATTGTTTATTGTCAAAATATCGACTAATAAAATTTTGGATAATACAGAAGTACCAAAACCACACAAATAAAAATTTATTTGAGGAACCAAATGTGTCAATTTAATTTTTTAAAATCACTTAAAAATTTAAGGATTTTTCAAAGTGTTAGAAATTCAAAATATTAGGTTAAATTAATTTTAAAATAGAGTAGGATACTATAATTAGCAATTCCAAGTCTAATTAGATGCAAATAATTTTTCAGAAAGCTAAATTCAAGAAATTTAGAGCGAAATTTAAATTTTTAATTCACAAATGTATGGGCCGAATGACTTGGGTATGAAGACTTTTGAAAAATATGGTGGGTCGACTTTTTGCGATTTCTCTTCGATTAATCCCTCTGTTTGTTTGCAGGTATGCGCGGGGGTGTCAAACGATGCTGTTTAGCTGCGCCACGAGGGATTAAGGGCAGGAATCGAAGAAAAATTTGACAAAATCCAAAATAAATGAAGTGATCCAAATGAATTGGTATATTCCGTAGGTGGTAAAAACGGATGCACTTTTAATTAATAAAGTTTTTATTGTTTTTTGTCAAAATATCGACTAATAAAATTTCGGATAATACAGAACTACCAAAACCACACAAATAAAAATTTATTTGAGGAACCAAATGTGTCAATTTAATTTTTTAAATCACTTAAAAATTTGGATTTTTCAAAGTGTTAGAAATTCAAAATATTAGGTTAAATTAATTTTAAAATAGAGTAGGATACTAAAACTAGCAATTCCAAGTCTAATTAGATGCAAATAATTTTTCAGAAAGCTAAATTCAAGAAATTTAGAGCGAAATTAAAATTTTTAATTCACAAATGTATGGGCCGAATGACTTGGGTATGAAGACTTTTGAAAAATATGGTGGGTCGACTTTTTGCGATTTCTCTTCGATTAATCCCTCTGTTTGTTTGCAGGTATGCGCGGGGGTGTCAAACGATGCTGTTTAGCTGCGCCACGAGGGATTAAGGGCAGGAATCGAAGAAAAATTTGACAAAATCCAAAATAAATGAAGTGATCCAAATGAATTGGTATATTCCGTAGGTGGTAAAAACGGATGCACTTTAAATTAATAAAGTTTTTATTGTTTTTTGTCAAAATATCGACTAATAAAATTTCGGACAATACAGAACTACCAAAACCACACAAATAAAAATTTATTTGAGGAACCAAATGTGTCAATTTAATTTTTTTAAATCACTTAAAAATTTAAGGATTTTTCAAAGTGTTAGAAATTCAAAATATTAGGTTAAATTAATTTTAAAATAGAGTAGGATACTATAATTAGCAATTCCAAGTCTAATTAGATGCAAATAATTTTTCAGAAAGCTAAATTCAAGAAATTTAGAGCGAAATTTAAATTTTTAATTCACAAATGTATGGGCCGAATGACTTGGGTATGAAGACTTTTGAAAAATATGGTGAGTCGACTTTTTGCGATTTCTCTTCGATTAATCCCTCTGTTTGATTGCAGGTATGCGCGGGGGTGTCAAACGATGCTGTTTAGCTGCGCCACGAGGGATTAAGGGCAGGAATCGAAGAAAAATTTGACAAAATCCAAAATAAATTAAGTGATCCAAATGAATTGGTATATTCCGTAGGTGGTAAAAACGGATGCACTTTTAATTAATAAAGTTTTTATTGTTTTTTGTCAAAATATCGACTAATAAAATTTTGGATAATACAGAACTACCAAAACCACACAAATAAAAATTTATTTGAGGAACCAAATGTGTCAATTTAATTTTTTTAAATCACTTAAAAATTTGGATTTTTCAAAGTGTTAGAAATTCAAAATATTAGGTTAAATTAATTTTAAAATAGAGTAGGATACTATAATTAGCAATTCCAAGTCTAATTAGATGCAAATAATTTTTCAGAAAGCTAAATTCAAGAAATTTAGAGCGAAATTTAAATTTTTAATTCACAAATGTATGGGCCGAATGACTTGGGTATGAAGACTTTTGAAAAATATGGTGGGTCGACTTTTTGCGATTTCTCTTCGATTAATCCCTCTGTTTGTTTGCAGGTATGCGCGGGGGTGTCAAACGATGCTGTTTAGCTGCGCCACGAGGGATTAAGGGCAGGAATCGAAGAAAAATTTGACAAAATCCAAAATAAATGAAGTGATCCAAATGAATTGGTATATTCCGTAGGTGGTAAAAACGGATGCACTTTTAATTAATAAAGTTTTTATTGTTTTTTGTCAAAATATCGACTAATAAAATTTTGGATAATACAGAAGTACCAAAACCACACAAATAAAAATTTATTTAAGGAACCAAATGTGTCAATTTAATTTTTTTAAATCACTTAAAAATTTGGATTTTTCAAAGTGTTAGAAATGCAAAATATTAGGTTAAATTAATTTTAAAATAGAGTAGGATACTATAATTAGCAATTCCAAGTCTAATTAGATGCAAATAATTTTTCAGAAAGCTAAATTCAAGAAATTTAGAGCGAAATTTAAATTTTTAATTCACAAATGTATGGGCCGAATGACTTGGGTATGAAGACTTTTGAAAAATATGGTGGGTCGACTTTTTGCGATTTCTCTTCGATTAATCCCTCTGTTTGATAGCAGGTATGCGCGGGGGTGTCAAACGATGCTGTTTAGCTGCGCCACGAGGGATTAAGGGCAGGAATCGAAGAAAAATTTGACAAAATCCAAAATAAATGAAGTGATCCAAATGAATTGGTATATTCCGTAGGTGGTAAAAACGGATGCACTTTTAATTAATAAAGTTTTTATTGTTTTTTGTCAAAATATCGACTAATAAAATTTCGGATAATACAGAACTACCAAAACCACACAAATAAAAATTTATTTGAGGAACCAAATGTGTCAATTTAATTTTTTAAATCACTTAAAAATTTGGGTTTTTCAAAGTGTTAGAAATTCAAAATATTAGGTTAAATTAATTTTAAAATAGAGTAGGATACTAAAACTAGCAATTCCAAGTCTAATTAGATGCAAATAATTTTTCAGAAAGCTAAATTCAAGAAATTTAGAGCGAAATTAAAATTTTTAATTCACAAATGTATGGGCCGAATGACTTGGGTATGAAGACTTTTGAAAAATATGGTGGGTCGACTTTTTGCGATTTCTCTTCGATTAATCCCTCTGTTTGTTTGCAGGTATGCGCGGGGGTGTCAAACGATGCTGTTTAGCTGCGCCACGAGGGATTAAGGGCAGGAATCGAAGAAAAATTTGACAAAATCCAAAATAAATGAAGAGATCCAAATGAATTGGTATATTCCGTAGGTGGTAAAAACGGATGCACTTTTAATTAATAAAGTTTTTATTGTTTTTTGTCAAAATATCGACTAATAAAATTTCGGATAATACAGAACTACCAAAACCACACAAATAAAAATTTATTTGAGGAACCAAATGTGTCAATTTAATTTTTTAAATCACTTAAAAATTTGGATTTTTCAAAGTGTTAGAAATTCAAAATATTAGGTTAAATTAATTTTAAAATAGAGTAGGATACTAAAACTAGCAATTCCAAGTCTAATTAGATGCAAATAATTTTTCAGAAAGCTAAATTCAAGAAATTTAGAGCGAAATTTAAATTTTTAATTCACAAATGTATGGGCCGAATGACTTGGGTATGAAGACTTTTGAAAAATATGGTGGGTCGACTTTTTGCGATTTCTCTTCGATTAATCCCTCTGTTTGTTTGCAGGTATGCGCGGGGGTGTCAAACGATGCTGTTTAGCTGCGCCACGAGGGATTAAGGGCAGGAATCGAAGAAAAATTTGACAAAATCCAAAATAAATGAAGAGATCCAAATGAATTGGTATATTCCGTAGGTGGTAAAAACGGATGCACTTTAAATTAATAAAGTTTTTATTGTTTTTTGTCAAAATATCGACTAATAAAATTTCGGATAATACAAAACTACCAAAACCACACAAATAAAAATTTATTTGAGGAACCAAATGTGTCAATTTAATTTTTTAAAATCACTTAAAAATTTAAGGATTTTTCAAAGTGTTAGAAATTCAAAATATTAGGTTAAATTAATTTTAAAATAGAGTAGGATACTATAATTAGCAATTCCAAGTCTAATTAGATGCAAATAATTTTTTAGAAAGCTAAATTCAAGAAATTTAGAGCGAAATTTAAATTTTTAATTCACAAATGTATGGGCCGAATGACTTGGGTATGAAGACTTTTGAAAAATATGGTGGGTCGACTTTTTGCGATTTCTCTTCGATTAATCCCTCTGTTTGTTTGCAGGTATGCGCGGGGGTGTCAAACGATGCTGTTTAGCTGCGCCACGAGGGATTAAGGGCAGGAATCGAAGAAAAATTTGACAAAATCCAAAATAAATGAAGTGATCCAAATGAATTGGTATATTCCGTAGGTGGTAAAAACGGATGCACTTTTAATTAATAAAGTTTTTATTGTTTTTTGTCAAAATATCGACTAATAAAATTTCGGATAATACAGAACTACCAAAACCACACAAATAAAAATTTATTTGAGGAACCAAATGTGTCAATTTAATTTTTTAAAATCACTTAAAAATTTAAGGATTTTTCAAAGTGTTAGAAATTCAAAATATTAGGTTAAATTAATTTTAAAATAGAGTAGGATACTATAATTAGCAATTCCAAGTCTAATTAGATGCAAATAATTTTTCAGAAAGCTAAATTCAAGAAATTTAGAGCGAAATTTAAATTTTTAATTCACAAATGTATGGGCCGAATGACTTGGGTATGAAGACTTTTGAAAAATATGGTGGGTCGACTTTTTGCGATTTCTCTTCGATTAATCCCTCTGTTTGTTTGCAGGTATGCGCGGGGGTGTCAAACGATGCTGTTTAGCTGCGCCACGAGGGATTAAGGGCAGGAATCGAAGAAAAATTTGACAAAATCCAAAATAAATTAAGTGATCCAAATGAATTGGTATATTCCGTAGGTGGTAAAAACGAATGCACTTTTAATTAATAAAGTTTTTATTGTTTTTTTGTCAAAATATCGACTAATAAAATTTTGGATAATACAGAACTACCAAAACCACACAAATAAAAATTTATTTGAGGAACCAAATGTGTCAATTTATTTTTTTTAAATCACTTAAAAATTTGGATTTTTCAAAGTGTTAGAAATTCAAAATATTAGGTTAAATTAATTTTAAAATAGAGTAGGATACTATAATTAGCAATTCCAAGTCTAATTAGATGCAAATAATTTTTCAGAAAGCTAAATTCAAGAAATTTAGAGCGAAATTTAAATTTTTAATTCACAAATGTATGGGCCGAATGACTTGGGTATGAAGACTTTTGAAAAATATGGTGGGTCGACTTTTTGCGATTTCTCTTCGATTAATCCCTCTGTTTGTTTGCAGGTATGCGCGGGGGTGTCAAACGATGCTGTTTAGCTGCGCCACGAGGGATTAAGGGCAGGAATCGAAGAAAAATTTGACAAAATCCAAAATAAATGAAGTGATCCAAATGAATTGGTATATTCCGTAGGTGGTAAAAACGGATGCACTTTTAATTAATAAAGTTTTTATTGTTTTTTGTCAAAATATCGACTAATAAAATTTCGGATAATACAGAACTACCAAAACCACACAAATAAAAATTTATTTGAGGAACCAAATGTGTCAATTTAATTTTTTAAATCACTTAAAAATTTGGATTTTTCAAAGTGTTAGAAATTCAAAATATTAGGTTAAATTAATTTTAAAATAGAGTAGGATACTAAAACTAGCAATTCCAAGTCTAATTAGATGCAAATAATTTTTCAGAAAGTTAAATTCAAGAAATTTAGAGCGAAATTTAAATTTTTAATTCACAAATGTATGGGCCGAATGACTTGGGTATGAAGACTTTTGAAAAATATGGTGGGTCGACTTTTTGCGATTTCTCTTCGATTAATCCCTCTGTTTGTTTGCAGGTATGCGCGGGGGTGTCAAACGATGCTGTTTAGCTGCGCCACGAGGGATTAAGGGCAGGAATCGAAGAAAAATTTTACAAAATCCAAAATAAATGAAGTGATCCAAATGAATTGGTATATTCCGTAGGTGGTAAAAACGGATGCACTTTTAATTAATAAAGTTTTTATTGTTTTTTGTCAAAATATCGACTAATAAAATTTCGGATAATACAGAACTACCAAAACCACACAAATAAAAATTTATTTGAGGAACCAAATGTGTCAATTTAATTTTTTAAAATCACTTAAAAATTTTAGGATTTTTCAAAGTGTTAGAAATTCAAAATATTAGGTTAAATTAATTTTAAAATAGAGTAGGATACTATAATTAGCAATTCCAAGTCTAATTAGATGCAAATAATTTTTCAGAAAGCTAAATTCAAGAAATTTAGAGCGAAATTTAAATTTTTAATTCACAAATGTATGGGCCGAATGACTTGGGTATGAAGACTTTTGAAAAATATGGTGGGTCGACTTTTTGCGATTTCTCTTCGATTAATCCCTCTGTTTGTTTGCAGGTATGCGCGGGGGTGTCAAACGATGCTGTTTAGCTGCGCCACGAGGGATTAAGGGCAGGAATCGAAGAAAAATTTGACAAAATCCAAAATAAATGAAGTGATCCAAATGAATTGGTATATTCCGTAGGTGGTAAAAACGGATGCACTTTAAATTAATTTTTTTTTTTTTTTTTTTTTTATTAACCTGTTATGTCCCACTGCTGGGCAAAGGTCTCCCCCAAAATCCTCCACTGACCCCTGTCTTTGGCGATCTCCCACCACTCCTTCTCAAACACGTCAAGATCGTCCCGCCAACGCCTTCTCGGCCGGCCTCGTCGTCGCCTACCGTTCTCGGGCACCCAAGAAGTAACAGTGTTTGTCCACTTCTCGGGTTGCATCCGGCTAACATGACCTGCCCAGTCCCACTTGAGCTTTGCTGTTATGCTCCCAACATCGGCAATGCCAGTCATCGAACGCAGCATTGTATTACGCACCCGATCTACTCGTTTAAAACCTAAAATGCTGCGTTCCATTGCCCTCTGGCAAATCTTAAGTCTAGACTTCTGAAACTCGGTCAGCGACCATGTCTGCGCACCGTAGGTTAGGACAGGCAGGATGCACATGTCGATGAGTTGGCGCTTTAGTGTCATTGGAAGGTCGCCCTTCATGTGCTCCTTCAAGGACCAGTAGCTCTTCCAGGCATTCTCGATACGACGATCGATTTCCTTGTCTTGCCTGTTTTCGAAGCTTGCTATCTGGCCCAAGTAGATATACTCATCGACATATTGCAGTTCTTGCCCGTCTACCTCGACCCTACGTTTCGTGCTGTTAGACATTATCTGCGTTTTGGACCGGTTCATCTGTAGTCCAGCCTCAAGACTTGCCGTGCTCAGTTCTTGGAGCATCTGTTGTAGTTCCTGTGATGTTGGAGCAAAAAGTACTATGTCGTCCGCAAAGCGCAAATTTGTTAGGCGTTTGCCTCCGACGACAATTCCCTTTGTACTCCAAGATCCTGCCAAAGTTTTAAAAATTTCTTCTAAAGCGCTTGTGAACAAAATGGGTGAGAGCGGGTCACCCTGCTTCACACCTTTCTGAATATTAAACGATGGTCCATTCTTATGTAATTTAATGTTTGCAGAACTATGGTTATAAACTATTTTAATTAAATCAATGTATGTTTTATGTATTTTTTGACTGTGTAAAGCTTGAAATATAGCACGATGTTTTAAACTATCAAAAGCCTTCGCATAGTCAACAAAGGCTATATAAAGGGGTTTATGGAATTCGGAAAATTTTTCGATGATTTGATTTAGGGTATGAAGGTGGTCTGTAGTGGAGAAGCAGGGTCGAAAGCCAGCTTGTTCAGGTGGTTGATGCAAGTCAAGGTTGCTTTTAATTCGATTTTGGATGGCTTTAATAAATGCTTTGTAAACATGTGACACTAAGCTGATGGGTCTATAATTGCCGATGGAGGATTTGTCACCTTTCTTATGAAGAAGGACTATGTTAGCGTGACACATTTGAGATGGGACCTCGCCAGTTTCCAAAATCGTGTTAAATTAATAAAGTTTTTATTGTTTTTTGTCAAAATATCGACTAATAAAATTTTGGATAATACAGAAGTACCAAAACCACACAAATAAAAATTTATTTGAGGAACCAAATGTGTCAATTTAATTTTTTAAAATCACTTAAAAATTTAAGGATTTTTCAAAGTGTTAGAAATTCAAAATATTAGGTTAAATTAATTTTAAAATAGAGTAGGATACTATAATTAGCAATTCCAAGTCTAATTAGATGCAAATAATTTTTCAGAAAGCTAAATTCAAGAAATTTAGAGCGAAATTTAAATTTTTAATTCACAAATGTATGGGCCGAATGACTTGGGTATGAAGACTTTTGAAAAATATGGTGGGTCGACTTTTTGCAATTTCTCTTCGATTAATCCCTCTGTTTGTTTGCAGGTATGCGCGAGGGTGTCAAACGATGCTGTTTAGCTGCGCCACGAGGGATTAAGGACAGGAATCGAAGAAAAATTTGACAAAATCCAAAATAAATTAAGTGATCCAAATGAATTGGTATATTCCGTAGGTGGTAAAAACGGATGCACTTTATATTAATAAAGTTTTTATTGTTTTTTGTCAAAATATCGACTAATAAAATTTTGGATAATACAGAAGTACCAAAACCACACAAATAAAAATTTATTTGAGGAACCAAATGTGTCAATTTATTTTTTTTAAATCACTTAAAAATTTGGATTTTTCAAAGTGTTAGAAATTCAAAATATTAGGTTAAATTAATTTTAAAATAGAGTAGGATACTATAATTAGCAATTCCAAGTCTAATTAGATGCAAATAATTTTTCAGAAAGCTAAATTCAAGAAATTTAGAGCGAAATTTAAATTTTTAATTCACAAATGTATGGGCCGAATGACTTGGGTATGAAGACTTTTGAAAAATATGGTGGGTCGACTTTTTGCGATTTCTCTTCGATTAATCCCTCTGTTTGTTTGCAGGTATGCGCGGGGGTGTCAAACGATGCTGTTTAGCTGCGCCACGAGGGATTAAGGGCAGGAATCGAAGAAAAATTTGACAAAATCCAAAATAAATGAAGTGATCCAAATGAATTGGTATATTCCGTAGGTGGTAAAAACGGATGCACTTTTAATTAATAAAGTTTTTATTGTTTTTTGTCAAAATATCGACTAATAAAATTTCGGATAATACAGAACTACCAAAACCACACAAATAAAAATTTATTTGAGGAACCAAATGTGTCAATTTAATTTTTTAAAATCACTTAAAAATTTAAGGATTTTTCAAAGTGTTAGAAATTCAAAATATTAGGTTAAATTAATTTTAAAATAGAGTAGGATACTATAATTAGCAATTCCAAGTCTAATTAGATGCAAATAATTTTTCAGAAAGCTAAATTCAAGAAATTTAGAGCGAAATTTAAATTTTTAATTCACAAATGTATGGGCCGAATGACTTGGGTATGAAGACTTTTGAAAAATATGGTGGGTCGACTTTTTGCGATTTCTCTTCGATTAATCCCTCTGTTTGTTTGCAGGTATGCGCGGGGGTGTCAAACGATGCTGTTTAGCTGCGCCACGAGGGATTAAGGGCAGGAATCGAAGAAAAATTTGACAAAATCCAAAATAAATGAAGTGATCCAAAATAAATGAATTGGTATATTCCGTAGGTGGTAAAAACGGATGCACTTTTAATTAATAAAGTTTTTATTGTTTTTTGTCAAAATATCGACTAATAAAATTTCGGATAATACAGAACTACCAAAACCACACAAATAAAAATTTATTTGAGGAACCAAATGTGTCAATTTAATTTTTTAAAATCACTTAAAAATTTTAGGATTTTTCAAAGTGTTAGAAATTCAAAATATTAGGTTAAATTAATTTTAAAATAGAGTAGGATACTATAATTAGCAATTCCAAGTCTAATTAGATGCAAATAATTTTTCAGAAAGCTAAATTCAAGAAATTTAGAGCAAAATTAAAATTTTTAATTCACAAATGTATGGGCCGAATGACTTGGGTATGAAGACTTTTGAAAAATATGGTGGGTCGACTTTTTGCGATTTCTCTTCGATTAATCCCTCTGTTTGTTTGCAGGTATGCGCGGGGGTGTCAAACGATGCTGTTTAGCTGCGCCACGAGGGATTAAGGGCAGGAATCGAAGAAAAATTTGACAAAATCCAAAATAAATGAAGTGATCCAAATGAATTGGTATATTCCGTAGGTGGTAAAAACGGATGCACTTTAAATTAATAAAGTTTTTATTGTTTTTTGTCAAAATATCGACTAATAAAATTTTGGATAATACAGAAGTACCAAAACCACACAAATAAAAATTTATTTGAGGAACCAAATGTGTCAATTTAATTTTTTAAAATCACTTAAAAATTTAAGGATTTTTCAAAGTGTTAGAAATTCAAAATATTAGGTTAAATTAATTTTAAAATAGAGTAGGATACTATAATTAGCAATTCCAAGTCTAATTAGATGCAAATAATTTTTCAGAAAGCTAAATTCAAGAAATTTAGAGCGAAATTTAAATTTTTAATTCACAAATGTATGGGCCGAATGACTTGGGTATGAAGACTTTTGAAAAATATGGTGGGTCGACTTTTTGCAATTTCTCTTCGATTAATCCCTCTGTTTGTTTGCAGGTATGCGCGAGGGTGTCAAACGATGCTGTTTAGCTGCGCCACGAGGGATTAAGGGCAGGAATCGAAGAAAAATTTGACAAAATCCAAAATAAATGAAGTGATCTAAATGAATTGGTATATTCCGTAGGTGGTAAAAACGGATGCACTTTTAATTAATAAAGTTTTTATTGTTTATTGTCAAAATATCGACTAATAAAATTTTGGATAATACAGAAGTACCAAAACCACACAAATAAAAATTTATTTGAGGAACCAAATGTGTCAATTTAATTTTTTAAAATCACTTAAAAATTTAAGGATTTTTCAAAGTGTTAGAAATTCAAAATATTAGGTTAAATTAATTTTAAAATAGAGTAGGATACTATAATTAGCAATTCCAAGTCTAATTAGATGCAAATAATTTTTTAGAAAGCTAAATTCAAGAAATTTAGAGCGAAATTAAAATTTTTAATTCACAAATGTATGGGCCGAATGACTTGGGTATGACTGCCGTCCTTATCATAAGTGCGATAACTAGGTTAAAGCTACTTTCGAGAAAAACGCGCTCAAAGTTTTTTTTTTTGTTTTTTATGTATCTCAATTCCAATACAAGGTATCGACTTGACACTTTCACAAGGCAATAGATAAAAATGTATAGAATATTATGTACTACCTTGAATTGGTAAAAGTGCTAGCTAAGTTAATTAAAATCACAGAATTTTACTTATGTTTAGGACTGTAATATGAACAGACTGAATATTTACTAGTCATAACCGAAATAAGTATCATAGTTATTTCTCTTATCATTAGCAATTTAACATTTTCATTTTTGAGTGGCCACTAGTGTTGAATGTTTACTAGTCATAACCGAAATAAGTCGTATTGTTATTTCTCTTATCATTAGCAATTTAACATTTTTTCATTTTTGAGTGGCCCCTAGCGTTGAATGTCTAGGTATAGGAAGGCTTCGAATAAGGCTTTTTTTGAAGGGGTTTGGCGTCAAGGTCTTCCAGGCGCTCTGTAAAGTCAGTCAAAGCCTTATGAACAACTGTGCCATTCAGGTCTTCTTTGCGCAAGCTCTTCCCACCCTCACATGGAATGTTACAAGCTATAAGATGACCCTTTTCTTAGGACATCCTTGCAGCGCAAATACTGGCATCCAGGAGTACGCTTTCCCTGCTTGAGCTGGGAGTAAAATACGGCTTTAGGTAGTCTACTATTATAATTCATGCGCACGAAATGTCCACACCATCTTAATTGTCCCTTCATAAACAAGGACTCTATGCCACTTTTCGTGCTGCACCTTGAGCGCACCGTGAAATTGGCGCACTAAGTTAACAAAATTAGCAGGAAATGAGTTCATGAGAGAGCAGATCTCGGCACACGGTGAAAAGTCAAAAAAACACAAACCATATTTAGTTATGTAGACTTTTCCTGTAACTGTTTGACAAAGAAAATAGCATCTACCGTAACTCTGCTTGGACGGAACCCATACTGGGTCTCTGCTAAAATGAGCTCAGAGAGAAGTTAACGATTATATATCCTATGGGCCAGTATTTTCCAGCCGAACTGACAAGAGCAGTACGTTATGTACCTCTATAAGACCGGAGTATTTCCTTCATGGTTATACAGTTTTCATAGAGTGGCATATTTCTAGGCCTGGGGAATTTCACTACTCTCAGATTTGCCGTCTGGGATAGTGGCAAGAGCTCGAACATTCAATTCTGAACTTTGCGGCCATACAGCCAGCACTTAGAGCGTAGGAGCATCCATGATGCCTAAACTTTTCATACGAAAAAGTGTTTGTAACACACAGATTAAACTATGCACACAAAGATACTAGCAGCTCTCCGTTAGTGTTACACTTTCCAACTCCGTGCTGACCAAGAATCTGCTTCCAGACGTGATGGTCAGAGCCAACTTTGTACTTTTGAGTTGTAGAAAGGGCACACAAAATATGAATTGTCCTAAGCAAAAGTGCAATAACTCATAGTTATTGCCATACTTATTGCAGTTATCGTAAGTAATATCATTAATTTTTTTAGCATACCTTCCCATAACTCAAGTTATTTCACTCTTGTTAAGTAAACCTAGACTAAATGTGTACATATTTCGGTTATGCTTATAAAAAAAACGGGAACGGTAATAGATACGTGAAAACTGTCAAAGAAGAAAACGTAGATCTCATTTTGCTGATCACGAATATGTATATAACTCTATTTGGCCAAAAACTCGAGTTATCGCACTTATGATAAGGACGGCAGATGAAGACTTTTGAAAAATATGGTGGGTCGACTTTTTGCGATTTCTCTTCGATTAATCCCTCTGTTTGTTTGCAGGTATGCGCGGGGGTGTCAAACGATGCTGTTTAGCTGCGCCACGAGGGATTAAGGGCAGGAATCGAAGAAAAATTTGACAAAATCCAAAATAAATGAAGTGATCCAAATGAATTGGTATATTCCGTAGGTGGTAAAAACGGATGCACTTTTAATTAATAAAGTTTTTATTGTTTTTTGTCAAAATATCGACTAATAAAATTTCGGATAATACAGAACTACCAAAACCACACAAATAAAAATTTATTTGAGGAACCAAATGTGTCAATTTAATTTTTTAAAATCACTTAAAAATTTAAGGATTTTTCAAAGTGTTAGAAATTCAAAATATTAGGTTAAATTAATTTTAAAATAGAGTAGGATACTATAATTAGCAATTCCAAGTCTAATTAGATGCAAATAATTTTTCAGAAAGCTAAATTCAAGAAATTTAGAGCGAAATTTAAATTTTTAATTCACAAATGTATGGGCCGAATGACTTGGGTATGAAGACTTTTGAAAAATATGGTGGGTCGACTTTTTGCGATTTCTCTTCGATTAATCCCTCTGTTTGTTTGCAGGTATGCGCGGGGGTGTCAAACGATGCTGTTTAGCTGCGCCACGAGGGATTAAGGGCAGGAATCGAAGAAAAATTTGACAAAATCCAAAATAAATTAAGTGATCCAAATGAATTGGTATATTCCGTAGGTGGTAAAAACGGATGCACTTTTAATTAATAAAGTTTTTATTGTTTTTTGTCAAAATATCGACTAATAAAATTTTGGATAATACAGAAGTACCAAAACCACACAAATAAAAATTTATTTAAGGAACCAAATGTGTCAATTTAATTTTTTTAAATCACTTAAAAATTTGGATTATTCAAAGTGTTAGAAATGCAAAATATTAGGTTAAAAATAATTTTAAAATAGAGTAGGATACTATAATTAGCAATTCCAAGTCTAATTAGATGCAAATAATTTTTCAGAAAGCTAAATTCAAGAAATTTAGAGCGAAATTTAAATTTTTAATTCACAAATGTATGGGCCGAATGACTTGGGTATGAAGACTTTTGAAAAATATGGTGGGTCGACTTTTTGCGATTTCTCTTCGATTAATCCCTCTGTTTGATAGCAGGTATGCGCGGGGGTGTCAAACGATGCTGTTTAGCTGCGCCACGAGGGATTAAGGGCAGGAATCGAAGAAAAATTTGACAAAATCCAAAATAAATTAAGTGATCCAAATGAATTGGTATATTCCGTAGGTGGTAAAAACGGATGCACTTTTAATTAATAAAGTTTTTATTGTTTTTTGTCAAAATATCGACTAATAAAATTTCGGATAATACAGAACTACCAAAACCACACAAATAAAAATTTATTTGAGGAACCAAATGTGTCAATTTAATTTTTTAAATCACTTAAAAATTTGGATTTTTCAAAGTGTTAGAAATTCAAAATATTAGGTTAAATTAATTTTAAAATAGAGTAGGATACTAAAACTAGCAATTCCAAGTCTAATTAGATGCAAATAATTTTTCAGAAAGCTAAATTCAAGAAATTTAGAGCGAAATTAAAATTTTTAATGCACAAATGTATGGGCCGAATGACTTGGGTATGAAGACTTTTGAAAAATATGGTGGGTCGACTTTTTGCGATTTCTCTTCGATTAATCCCTCTGTTTGTTTGCAGGTATGCGCGGGGGTGTCAAACGATGCTGTTTAGCTGCGCCACGAGGGATTAAGGGCAGGAATCGAAGAAAAATTTGACAAAATCCAAAATAAATGAAGAGATCCAAATGAATTGGTATATTCCGTAGGTGGTAAAAACGGATGCACTTTTAATTAATAAAGTTTTTATTGTTTTTTGTCAAAATATCGACTAATAAAATTTCGGATAATACAGAACTACCAAAACCACACAAATAAGAATTTATTTGAGGAACCAAATGTGTCAATTTAATTTTTTAAAATCACTTAAAAATTTAAGGATTTTTCAAAGTGTTAGAAATTCAAAATATTAGGTTAAATTAATTTTAAAATAGAGTAGGATACTATAATTAGCAATTCCAAGTCTAATTAGATGCAAATAATTTTTCAGAAAGCTAAATTCAAGAAATTTAGAGCGAAATTTAAATTTTTAATTCACAAATGTATGGGCCGAATGACTTGGGTATGAAGACTTTTGAAAAATATGGTGAGTCGACTTTTTGCGATTTCTCTTCGATTAATCCCTCTGTTTGTTTGCAGGTATGCGCGGGGGTGTCAAACGATGCTGTTTAGCTGCGCCACGAGGGATTAAGGGCAGGAATCGAAGAAAAATTTGACAAAATCCAAAATAAATTAAGTGATCCAAATGAATTGGTATATTCCGTAGGTGGTAAAAACGGATGCACTTTTAATTAATAAAGTTTTTATTGTTTTTTGTCAAAATATCGACTAATAAAATTTCGGATAATACAGAACTACCAAAACCACACAAATAAAAATTTATTTGAGGAACCAAATGTGTCAATTTAATTTTTTAAAATCACTTAAAAATTTAAGGATTTTTCAAAGTGTTAGAAATTCAAAATATTAGGTTAAATTAATTTTAAAATAGAGTAGGATACTATTATTAGCAATTCCAAGTCTAATTAGATGCAAATAATTTTTTAGAAAGCTAAATTCAAGAAATTTAGAGCGAAATTTAAATTTTTAATTCACAAATGTATGGGCCGAATGACTTGGGTATGAAGACTTTTGAAAAATATGGTGGGTCGACTTTTTGCGATTTCTCTTCGATTAATCCCTCTGTTTGTTTGCAGGTATGCGCGGGGGTGTCAAACGATGCTGTTTAGCTGCGCCACGAGGGATTAAGGGCAGGAATGGAAGAAAAATTTGACAAAATCCAAAATAAATTAAGTGATCCAAATGAATTGGTATATTCCGTAGGTGGTAAAAACGGATGCACTTTTAATTAATAAAGTTTTTATTGTTTTTTGTCAAAATATCGACTAATAAAATTTTGGATAATACAGAACTACCAAAACCACACAAATAAAAATTTATTTGAGGAACCAAATGTGTCAATTTAATTTTTTAAAATCACTTAAAAATTTAAGGATTTTTCAAAGTGTTAGAAATTCAAAATATTAGGTTAAATTAATTTTAAAATAGAGTAGGATACTATAATTAGCAATTCCAAGTCTAATTAGATGCAAATAATTTTTCAGAAAGCTAAATTCAAGAAATTTAGAGCGAAATTTAAATTTTTAATTCACAAATGTATGGGCCGAATGACTTGGGTATGAAGACTTTTGAAAAATATGGTGGGTCGACTTTTTGCGATTTCTCTTCGATTAATCCCTCTGTTTGTTTGCAGGTATGCGCGGGGGTGTCAAACGATGCTGTTTAGCTGCGCCACGAGGGATTAAGGGCAGGAATCGAAGAAAAATTTGACAAAATCCAAAATAAATGAAGTGATCCAAATGAATTGGTATATTCCGTAGGTGGTAAAAACGGATGCACTTTTAATTAATAAAGTTTTTATTGTTTTTTGTAAAAATATCGACTAATAAAATTTCGGATAATACAGAACTACCAAAACCACACAAATAAAAATTTATTTGAGGAACCAAATGTGTCAATTTAATTTTTTAAATCACTTAAAAATTTGGATTTTTCAAAGTGTTAGAAATTCAAAATATTAGGTTAAATTAATTTTAAAATAGAGTAGGATACTAAAACTAGCAATTCCAAGTCTAATTAGATGCAAATAATTTTTCAGAAAGCTAAATTCAAGAAATTTAGAGCGAAATTAAAATTTTTAATTCACAAATGTATGGGCCGAATGACTTGGGTATGAAGACTTTTGAAAAATATGGTGGGTCGACTTTTTGCGATTTCTCTTCGATTAATCCCTCTGTTTGTTTGCAGGTATGCGCGGGGGTGTCAAACGATGCTGTTTAGCTGCGCCACGAGGGATTAAGGGCAGGAATCGAAGAAAAATTTGACAAAATCCAAAATAAATTAAGTGATCCAAATGAATTGGTATATTCCGTAGGTGGTAAAAACGGATGCACTTGTAATTAATAAAGTTTTTATTGTTTTTTGTCAAAATATCGACTAATAAAATTTCGGATAATACAGAACTACCAAAACCACAGAAATAAAAATTTATTTGAGGAACCAAATGTGTCAATTTAATTTTTTAAAATCACTTAAAAATTTAAGGATTTTTCAAAGTGTTAGAAATTCAAAATATTAGGTTAAATTAATTTTAAAATAGAGTAGGATACTATAATTAGCAATTCCAAGTCTAATTAGATGCAAATAATTTTTCAGAAAGCTAAATTCAAGAAATTTAGAGCGAAATTTAAATTTTTAATTCACAAATGTATGGGCCGAATGACTTGGGTATGAAGACTTTTGAAAAATATGGTGGGTCGACTTTTTGCGATTTCTCTTCGATTAATCCCTCTGTTTGTTTGCAGGTATGCGTGGGGGTGTCAAACGATGCTGTTTAGCTGCGCCACGAGGGATTAAGGGCAGGAATCGAAGAAAAATTTGACAAAATCCAAAATAAATGAAGTGATCCAAATGAATTGGTATATTCCGTAGGTGGTAAAAACGGATGCACTTTAAATGAATAAAGTTTTTATTGTTTTTTGTCAAAATATCGACTAATAAAATTTCGGATAATACAGAACTACCAAAACCACACAAATAAAAATTTATTTGAGGAACCAAATGTGTCAATTTAATTTTTTAAAATCACTTAAAAATTTAAGGATTTTTCAAAGTGTTAGAAATTCAAAATATTAGGTTAAATTAATTTTAAAATAGAGTAGGATACTATAATTAGCAATTCCAAGTCTAATTAGATGCAAATAATTTTTCAGAAAGCTAAATTCAAGAAATTTAGAGCGAAATTTAAAATTTTATTCACAAATGTATGGGCCGAATGACTTGGGTATGAAGACTTTTGAAAAATATGGTGGGTCGACTTTTTGCGATTTCTCTTCGATTAATCCCTCGGTTTGATTGCAGGTATGCGCGGGGGTGTCAAACGATGCTGTTTTGCTGCGCCACGAGGGATTAAAGGCAGGAATCGAAGAAAAATTTGACAAAATCCAAAATAAATGAAGTGATCCAAATGAATTGGTATATTCCGTAGGTGGTAAAAACGGATGCACTTTAAATTAATAAAGTTTTTATTGTTTTTTGTCAAAATATCGACTAATAAAATTTTGGATAATACAGAAGTACCAAAACCACACAAATAAAAATTTATTTGAGGAACCAAATGTGTCAATTTAATTTTTTTAAATCACTTTAAAATTTGGATTTTTCAAAGTGTTAGAAATTCAAAATATTAGGTTAAATTAATTTTAAAATAGAGTAGGATACTATAATTAGCAATTCCAAGTCTAATTAGATGCAAATAATTTTTCAGAAAGCTAAATTCAAGAAATTTAGAGCGAAATTTAAATTTTTAATTCACAAATGTATGGGCCGAATGACTTGGGTATGAAGACTTTTGAAAAATATGGTGGGTCGACTTTTTGCGATTTCTCTTCGATTAATCCCTCTGTTTGTTTGCAGGTATGCGCGGGGGTGTCAAACGATGCTGTTTAGCTGCGCCACGAGGGATTAAGGGCAGGAATCGAAGAAAAATTTGACAAAATCCAAAATAAATTAAGTGATCCAAATGAATTGGTATATTCCGTAGGTGGTAAAAACGGATGCACTTTTAATTAATAAAGTTTTTATTGTTTTTTGTCAAAATATCGACTAATAAAATTTCGGATAATACAGAACTACCAAAACCACACAAATAAAAATTTATTTGAGGAACCAAATGTGTCAATTTAATTTTTTAAATCACTTAAAAATTTGGATTTTTCAAAGTGTTAGAAATTCAAAATATTAGGTTAAATTAATTTTAAAATAGAGTAGGATACTATAATTAGCAATTCCAAGTCTAATTAGATGCAAATAATTTTTCAGAAAGCTAAATTCAAGAAATTTAGAGCGAAATTTAAATTTTTAATTCACAAATGTATGGGCCGAATGACTTGGGTGGGTATGAAGACTTTTGAAAAATATGGTGGGTCGACTTTTTGCGATTTCTTTTCGATTAATCCCTCTGTTTGTTTGCAGGTATGCGCGGAGGTGTCAAACGATGCTGTTTAGCTGCGCCACGAGGGATTAAGGGCAGGAATCGAAGAAAAATTTGACAAAATCCAAAATAAATTAAGTGATCCAAATGAATTGGTATATTCCGTAGGTGGTAAAAACGGATGCACTTGTAATTAATAAAGTTTTTATTGTTTTTTGTCAAAATATCGACTAATAAAATTTCGGATAATACAGAACTACCAAAACCACAGAAATAAAAATTTATTTGAGGAACCAAATGTGTCAATTTAATTTTTTAAAATCACTTAAAAATTTAAGGATTTTTCAAAGTGTTAGAAATTCAAAATATTAGGTTAAATTAATTTTAAAATAGAGTAGGATACTATAATTAGCAATTCCAAGTCTAATTAGATGCAAATAATTTTTCAGAAAGCTAAATTCAAGAAATTTAGAGCGAAATTTAAATTTTTAATTCACAAATGTATGGGCCGAATGACTTGGGTATGAAGACTTTTGAAAAATATGGTGGGTCGACTTTTTGCGATTTCTCTTCGATTAATCCCTCTGTTTGTTTGCAGGTATGCGCGGGGGTGTCAAACGATGCTGTTTAGCTGCGCCACGAGGGATTAAGGGCAGGAATCGAAGAAAAATTTGACAAAATCCAAAATAAATGAAGTGATCCAAATGAATTGGTATATTCCGTAGGTGGTAAAAACGGATGCACTTTAAATGAATAAAGTTTTTATTGTTTTTTGTCAAAATATCGACTAATAAAATTTCGGATAATACAGAACTACCAAAACCACACAAATAAAAATTTATTTGAGGAACCAAATGTGTCAATTTAATTTTTTAAAATCACTTAAAAATTTAAGGATTTTTCAAAGTGTTAGAAATTCAAAATATTAGGTTAAATTAATTTTAAAATAGAGTAGGATACTATAATTAGCAATTCCAAGTCTAATTAGATGCAAATAATTTTTCAGAAAGCTAAATTCAAGAAATTTAGAGCGAAATTTAAAATTTTATTCACAAATGTATGGGCCGAATAACTTGGGTATGAAGACTTTTGAAAAATATGGTGGGTCGACTTTTTGCGATTTCTCTTCGATTAATCCCTCGGTTTGATTGCAGGTATGCGCGGGGGTGTCAAACGATGCTGTTTTGCTGCGCCACGAGGGATTAAAGGCAGGAATCGAAGAAAAATTTGACAAAATCCAAAATAAATGAAGTGATCCAAATGAATTGGTATATTCCGTAGGTGGTAAAAACGGATGCACTTTAAATTAATAAAGTTTTTATTGTTTTTTGTCAAAATATCGACTAATAAAATTTTGGATAATACAGAAGTACCAAAACCACACAAATAAAAATTTATTTGAGGAACCAAATGTGTCAATTTAATTTTTTTAAATCACTTTAAAATTTGGATTTTTCAAAGTGTTAGAAATTCAAAATATTAGGTTAAATTAATTTTAAAATAGAGTAGGATACTATAATTAGCAATTCCAAGTCTAATTAGATGCAAATAATTTTTCAGAAAGCTAAATTCAAGAAATTTAGAGCGAAATTTAAATTTTTAATTCACAAATGTATGGGCCGAATGACTTGGGTATGAAGACTTTTGAAAAATATGGTGGGTCGACTTTTTGCGATTTCTCTTCGATTAATCCCTCTGTTTGTTTGCAGGTATGCGCGGGGGTGTCAAACGATGCTGTTTAGCTGCGCCACGAGGGATTAAGGGCAGGAATCGAAGAAAAATTTGACAAAATCCAAAATAAATTAAGTGATCCAAATGAATTGGTATATTCCGTAGGTGGTAAAAACGGATGCACTTTTAATTAATAAAGTTTTTATTGTTTTTTGTCAAAATATCGACTAATAAAATTTCGGATAATACAGAACTACCAAAACCACACAAATAAAAATTTATTTGAGGAACCAAATGTGTCAATTTAATTTTTTAAATCACTTAAAAATTTGGATTTTTCAAAGTGTTAGAAATTCAAAATATTAGGTTAAATTAATTTTAAAATAGAGTAGGATACTATAATTAGCAATTCCAAGTCTAATTAGATGTTTAACGGGGATTTGTCTCTGCCTACTGAGGAACTAGGGTTTCTTCTCATCCAGCGAAACAACGTTAAATTAAAAGTAAAGTTTATATTGTAAATACACACGAGAACACAAATATAATAAAACGGGACACAAATATAAATGAAGAGCACGACTGAACAGTTTATGATTGTCACTATAATTACGGATACAGTTTATACAATTTACACTTTGAAACAATAAAGATGGTGTGAGTCGGATCGCGGAGGATGCTTACGTAGATCCACTTCGCGCGACAAGTATGGGCCGACTGACGTCACGGGATGCGCACGATTGCATCATCCACAGAGCTCGCGCGCATGCGTGACGTATGTACGAATAAAAACGGCGCGAGCGACCCGCGCTGCACCTTATTGGCGGACGCGGTGCGCGTCACCTGCCATCTCGCTCTATCTATAAGAGTTCTGTACTTTTCTTGGCTAAACCTATGCCGCCAAGTGCGAGTGTTCTCCTACTAAAAGGGTCCCGCGCTACAGTCTCCCCCTATAGCCCTACTTAGCGCCCTCGCAGTTGGGCTAGCACTCGCCAATGAGTCTACTAATAGAGCTCGACTGAGCCTAGAAATGGCGTAAGGTTACTATACCTATAGGTATTGTATACTAAATACCTAACTTGATATCTCAGGGAGAACCTCTCCCCCTCGTCTGCAGACAGTCTTGATGCACACCGGACCGGACTATCGCCTGACTACCGTCAGCGTCGGAAAACCTACTCAACGCTGGATATGTAGGTAGTCGGTATTGGACAAGACAAACCCGTCGCGAAATACCTACGTACCTACTATCGGGTTATGTAGTCGGTATTGGACAGGACAACCCGTCGCGAAATACCTACGTACCTACCTACTATCGGGTTATGTAGTCGGTACTGGACAGGACAACCCGTCGCGAAATACCTACGTACCTACTATCGGATCATGTAGTCGGTATTGGACAGGACAACCCGTCGCATAATACCTACGTACAAACGAAGTACCTACCTACCTATAGGATAGTGTAGTCGGTATTGGACAGGACAGCCCGTCGCATAATACCTACGTACAACCTAAGTATATGATATGCAGTCGGTATAGGACAGAACAACCGTCTCGTAATACCTACATACACACCTACGTCAGAACTATGTAGTCGGTATAGGACAGAACAACCGTCTCGTAATACCTACATAACATATTAACTAACCTATCTAAGAATATGGCGGAACTATTATCTAAGTCAGAATCGTTTATGAATAGGGCGGCACTATCTCGCCTTTTCAATTAAACGCTACGCTATTAGCTTTACTACATTTCTCGCACTTAGAACGTACTACGCCTATTTGACCGCAACCGTAACAACGAATACCTTTGCTACCTTCACTACTACTAGGTCTACTACCACTATTCGTTGTCGGTTCGCTAGATGCGGTAATTTCACGATTACTACGACACTCGATGGATGTATGACCGAATGCCTTACAATAGCTACATCGGATTCGCTTATGGCGGAGAACATTCGTACTCGGAACACAGCTCGCGGGTACATTAGGATCACGGGTAACAGCGGGGATCGGGTTCGCGTCAGAATTTATAAAATTCGTACCTGCATGTTGAGGTTTTACCTCACTGCTACCGTTCGTCTCTCTGAGTGAATCCTCCGCCACCCTCACTCGTTCCATCAGATGGTCCATGTCGATGATGGACTCGCGGGGGACGCGCTTGCGAACCCGGCGGTCGAGGAGCCCGTACGTCATGTCCACCAGGACTTCCTCGGCCAACCGGTAAGGCAAACGTGCCAGAAGGGCACGCTTCTCACTGATAAACTTTTCGCTAGATTCGCCGGCACTCTGCTCGCGGGCAAACACTTCGCGGAACACTTTATACGCTGGCCGCGGGGCTCCGTACATGGCGCGCAGCCGCAGCTTGGCGTCCGTCCACGTAGCGACGCCGGCGCGCACGCCACGCCACCACACGGCGGCGTCGCCCGTCAGGAGCATAGGGAGGCCGCGCAGCGCGTGCTCGTCGGACACGCTGGCGCACTCCTTGAAGATCTCCACGGCGTCCAGGAAGGCCTCCAAAACTTCTGCGTCGTCCGACGACCCGTCGAAACGCGCAGAGCATTTTGTGAAGTTTCCCGATGATGATTTCGTTTCGCCGCTTGCGAACGGCGTAAAAAGGCCGGATGCTGGCCGTGCTGACGCTCCCGGAGATGCGGCCTCATAGTGCTGATCTCCACGGGACGCGTTCAGCAGCGCACTGATGAGAGCCTTGTTGGACTCTGCTTGAGCTTTGGTTATTGTTTCCAGTAATGATGTAAGGAACTGATCCGATGACAATGGGAAGCTCGACTGCACCGGCGCGTTGCTGGTGGCGCCGGCGGCGGGCTGCTCGACGACGCTGTTGGCGTCGGAGATGTTCCCCTCTGTCAGTGTTATGTCACCTTCCACGTGCTCATCTTGGTGCTGGTGACGGAGGTTGCTCCGCCTGGTCGCCGGCATGATAGCGGCGGCTCGGTTGCGGGACTCCGTGCGTTGCTCAGCACACAAGGTGCACGGCAGGACAGGTGACGCTGTGTGTGCCTCTTCTCTCGAACGTGGTGATCACTGAGTGCTGATCACCCACGCTGGTCGTGTTTCGGCCGCTTAGTTGGGCGCCAGATTTAACGGGGATTTGTCTCTGCCTACTGAGGAACTAGGGTTTCTTCTCATCCAGCGAAACAACGTTAAATTAAAAGTAAAGTTTATATTGTAAATACACACGAGAACACAAATATAATAAAACGGGACACAAATATAAATGAAGAGCACGACTGAACAGTTTATGATTGTCACTATAATTACGGATACAGTTTATACAATTTACACTTTGAAACAATAAAGATGGTGTGAGTCGGATCGCGGAGGATGCTTACGTAGATCCACTTCGCGCGACAAGTATGGGCCGACTGACGTCACGGGATGCGCACGATTGCATCATCCACAGAGCTCGCGCGCATGCGTGACGTATGTACGAATAAAAACGGCGCGAGCGACCCGCGCTGCACCTTATTGGCGGACGCGGTGCGCGTCACCTGCCATCTCGCTCTATCTATAAGAGTTCTGTACTTTTCTTGGCTAAACCTATGCCGCCAAGTGCGAGTGTTCTCCTACTAAAAGGGTCCCGCGCTACAGATGCAAATAATTTTTCAGAAAGCTAAATTCAAGAAATTTAGAGCGAAATTTAAATTTTTAATTCACAAATGTATGGGCCGAATGACTTGGGTGGGTATGAAGACTTTTGAAAAATATGGTGGGTCGACTTTTTGCGATTTCTTTTCGATTAATCCCTCTGTTTGTTTGCAGGTATGCGCGGAGGTGTCAAACGATGCTGTTTAGCTGCGCCACGAGGGATTAAGGGCAGGAATCGAAGAAAAATTTGACAAAATCCAAAATAAATTAAGTGATCCAAATGAATTGGTATATTCCGTAGGTGGTAAAAACGGATGCACTTTTAATTAATAAAGTTTTTATTGTTTTTTGTCAAAAAATCGACTAATAAAATTTCGGACAATACAGAACTACCAAAACCACACAAATAAGAATTTATTTGAGGAACCAAATGTGTCAATTAAATTTTTTTAAATCACTTAAAAATTTAAGGATTTTTCAAAATGTTAGAAATTCAAAATATTAGGTTAAATTAATTTTAAAATAGAGTAGGATACTATAATTAGCAATTCCAAGTCTAATTAGATGCAAATAATTTTTCAGAAAGCTAAATTCAAGAAATTTAGAGCGAAATTTAAATTTTTAATTCACAAATGTATGGGCCGAATGACTTGGGTATGAAGACTTTTGAAAAATATGGTGGGTCGACTTTTTGCGATTTCTCTTCGATTAATCCCTCTGTTTGTTTGCAGGTATGCGCGGGGGTGTCAAACGATGCTGTTTAGCTGCGCCACGAGGGATTAAGGGCAGGAATGGAAGAAAAATTTGACAAAATCCAAAATAAATGAAGTGATCCAAATGAATTGGTATATTCCGTAGGTGGTAAAAACGGATGCACTTTTAATTAATAAAGTTTTTATTGTTTTTTGTCAAAATATCGACTAATAAAATTTCGGATAATACAGAACTACCAAAACCACACAAATAAAAATTTATTTGAGGAACCAAATGTGTCAATTTAATTTTTTAAAATCACTTAAAAATTTAAGGATTTTTCAAAGTGTTAGAAATTCAAAATATTAGGTTAAATTAATTTTAAAATAGAGTAGGATACTATAATTAGCAATTCCAAGTCTAATTAGATGCAAATAATTTTTCAGAAAGCTAAATTCAAGAAATTTAGAGCGAAATTTAAATTTTTAATTCACAAATGTATGGGCCGAATGACTTGGGTATGAAGACTTTTGAAAAATATGGTGGGTCGACTTTTTGCGATTTCTCTTCGATTAATCCCTCTGTTTGTTTGCAGGTATGCGCGGGGGTGTCAAACGATGCTGTTTAGCTGCGCCACGAGGGATTAAGGGCAGGAATCGAAGAAAAATTTGACAAAATCCAAAATAAATTAAGTGATCCAAATGAATTGGTATATTCCGTAGGTGGTAAAAACGGATGCACTTTTAATTAATAAAGTTTTTATTGTTTTTTGTCAAAATATCGACTAATAAAATTTCGGATAATACAGAACTACCAAAACCACACAAATAAAAATTTATTTGAGGAACCAAATGTGTCAATTTAATTTTTTAAAATCACTTAAAAATTTAAGGATTTTTCAAAGTGTTAGAAATTCAAAATATTAGGTTAAATTAATTTTAAAATAGAGTAGGATACTATAATTAGCAATTCCAAGTCTAATTAGATGCAAATAATTTTTCAGAAAGCTAAAGTCAAGAAAGTTAGAGCGAAATTTAAATTTTTAATTCACAAATGTATGGGCCGAATGACTTGGGTATGAAGACTTTTGAAAAATATGGTGGGTCGACTTTTTGCGATTTCTCTTTGATTAATCCCTCTGTTTAATTGCAGGTATGCGCGGGGGTGTCAAACGATGCTGTTTAGCTGCGCCACGAGGGATTAAGGGCAGGAATCGAAGAAAAATTTGACAAAATCCAAAATAAATGAAGTGATCTAAATGAATTGGTATATTCCGTAGGTGGTAAAAACGGATGCACTTTTAATTAATAAAGTTTTTATTGTTTTTTGTCAAAATATCGACTAATAAAATTTCGGATAATACAGAACTACCAAAACCACACAAATAAAAATTTATTTGAGGAACCAAATGTGTCAATTTAATTTTTTAAAATCACTTAAAAATTTAAGGATTTTTCAAAGTGTTAGAAATTCAAAATATTAGGTTAAATTAATTTTAAAATAGAGTAGGATACTATAATTAGCAATTCCAAGTCTAATTAGATGCAAATAATTTTTCAGAATTATAAAACATATGCAAACGGGTATTTATCACGAATTTTACCTTTAATATTCGCCCGACGTTTCGACCGGATTGCACCAGCCGTGGTCGCGGGAAGACTGAAGTATTGGAGGTACCGCCACAGCAAAGCGAAAGCGTTTATTCAACTACCCTCACTTGATCTTCATAAATGTCAATTAGGGCCGGTTCACACTAGGACAACACACTACACTAACAGTGTCCACATACTGAGTTGATCTCACATGACGAGTACACTTTGCAATCACTGGATTCCACGAGGAAGAGAGTCTGAAGCCGTCTTCACGATTAAAATTAGGATACTTCTTAATCTCAATCGCTTCCCGAACCATTCTCTTGTAATAATGCTTCTCGTTGGCAAGGATTTTTGGATTGTGCAATTCCATCCAGTGATTGGGTCCTGAGTCTACTATATGCTCCGCTATAGCAGACTTGTTTATTTGCCGATTTTTGACCATTTCCATTTTGATTTTTCCAGATTGATGGCGTAGCTATGGGTAGTCCTGTAGCTCCTGTACTTGCCAATATCTGGATGGAGCATTTTGAGACTATGATTAACATGACAGCTTACGGTATAAGATTCTGGAAAAGATACGTCGACGATGTTTTCTGCATCATTAATGGAGGTAAAGAGGAAGTTGATCGACTGACAGAACATCTTAACTCCATACACCCGAAGATAAGGTTCACGTATGAAATGGAGGATAACAGATCTTTAGCCTTTTTAGATTTAAAAGT
Source organism: Xanthorhoe designata (assembly GCA_963582015.1). Lineage (NCBI taxonomy): Eukaryota > Metazoa > Arthropoda > Insecta > Lepidoptera > Geometridae > Xanthorhoe > Xanthorhoe designata. Next base: position 9,901,157 of record OY757032.1, read on the forward strand.
GATGGTTAAGTCCAATGGATCTTTGTCGCATAATGTGTACAGAAAACCGACACACACGGACAGATATCTGAATGCTGCCTCACATCACCATCCATTACATCTCCAGTCAGTAGTATCCTCACTTATGAACAGAGCCTACGACCTCTGTGACCCTGAACATCTACCCGGAGAGCTGGAACATGTTCAGGAGGTTCTAAAACGAAATGGTTACAAGACTAATGGATGGCATCCAGATAGCAGACGCAAACTAAAACACAGTGATGTAACTAGACAGCCAGCGTTCATGCCTTATGTGAAGGGGGTTACGGACAAAATTGGGAACCTTTTCAAGAAGTTTTCAATAAAGTCGATTTATACTCCTTTTAACAAAGTGGCTAAGCGTCTGCGTACACCGAAGGATGTGGTACCTTTCCAAGTTCCTGGTGTTTATAAAATCGATTGCAGCTGCGGCCGTTCCTATATAGGCCAAACGAAGCGTACAGTCGCTGAACGTGTCAAGGAACATATAGCAGCGGTCAAAAATCGGCAAATAAACAAGTCTGCTATAGCGGAGCATATAGTAGACTCAGGACCCAATCACTGGATGGAATTGCACAATCCAAAAATCCTTGCCAACGAGAAGCATTATTACAAGAGAATGGTTCGGGAAGCGATTGAGATTAAGAAGTATCCTAATTTTAATCGTGAAGACGGCTTCAGACTCTCTTCCTCGTGGAATCCAGTGATTGCAAAGTGTACTCGTCATGTGAGATCAACTCAGTATGTGGACACTGTTAGTGTAGTGTGTTGTCCTAGTGTGAACCGGCCCTAATTGACATTTATGAAGATCAAGTGAGGGTAGTTGAATAAACGCTTTCGCTTTGCTGTGGCGGTACCTCCAATACTTCAGTCTTCCCGCGACCACGGCTGGTGCAATCCGGTCGAAACGTCGGGCGAATATTAAAGGTAAAATTCGTGATAAATACCCGTTTGCATATGTTTTATAATGTGTTCTGATCGCGAAAGTTTAAAAAAGACAATTTTTCAGAAAGCTAAATTCAAGAAATTTAGAGCGAAATTTAAATTTTTAATTCACAAATGTATGGGCCGAATGACTTGGGTATGAAGACTTTTGAAAAATATGGTGGGTCGACTTTTTGCGATTTCTCTTCGATTAATCCCTCTGTTTGTTTGCAGGTATGCGCGGGGGTGTCAAACGATGCTGTTTAGCTGCGCCACGAGGGATTAAGGGCAGGAATCGAAGAAAAATTTGACAAAATCCAAAATAAATTAAGTGATCCAAATGAATTGGTATATTCCGTAGGTGGTAAAAACGGATGCACTTTTAATAAATAAAGTTTTTATTGTTTTTTGTCAAAATATCGACTAATAAAATTTCGGATAATACAGAACTACCAAAACCACACAAATAAAAATTTATTTGAGGAACCAAATGTGTCAATTTAATTTTTTAAAATCACTTAAAAATTTAAGGATTTTTCAAAGTGTTAGAAATTCAAAATATTAGGTTAAATTAATTTTAAAATAGAGTAGGATACTATAATCAGCAATTCCAAGTCTAATTAGATGCAAATAATTTTTCAGAAAGCTAAATTCAAGAAATTTAGAGCGAAATTTAAATTTTTAATTCACAAATGTATGGGCCGAATGACTTGGGTATGAAGACTTTTGAAAAATATGGTGGGTCGACTTTTTGCGATTTCTCTTCGATTAATCCCTCTGTTTGTTTGCAGGTATGCGCGGGGGTGTCAAACGATGCTGTTTAGCTGCGCCACGAGGGATTAAGGGCAGGAATCGAAGAAAAATTTGACAAAATCCAAAATAAATTAAGTGATCCAAATGAATTGGTATATTCCGTAGGTGGTAAAAACGGATGCACTTTTAATTAATAAAGTTTTTATTGTTTTTTGTCAAAATATCGACTAATAAAATTTTGGATAATACAGAACTACCAAAACCACACAAATAAAACATTATTTGAGGAACCAAATGTGTCAATTTAATTTTTTTAAATCACTTAAAAATTTGGATTTTTCAAAGTGTTAGAAATTCAAAATTATTAGGTTTAATTAATTTTAAAATAGAGTAGGATACTATAATTAGCAATTCCAAGTCTAATTAGATGCAAATAATTTTTCAGAAAGCTAAATTCAAGAAATTTAGAGCGAAATTTAAATTTTTAATTCACAAATGTATGGGCCGAATGACTTGGGTATGAAGACTTTTGAAAAATATGGTGGGTCGACTTTTTGCGATTTCTCTTCGATTAATCCCTCTGTTTGTTTGCAGGTATGCGCGGGGGTGTCAAACGATGCTGTTTAGCTGCGCCACGAGGGATTAAGGGCAGGAATGGAAGAAAAATTTGACAAAATCCAAAATAAATTAAGTGATCCAAATGAATTGGTATATTCCGTAGGTGGTAAAAACGGATGCACTTTTAATTAATAAAGTTTTTATTGTTTTTTGTCAAAATATCGACTAATAAAATTTTGGATAATACAGAACTACCAAAACCACACAAATAAAAATTTATTTGAGGAACCAAATGTGTCAATTTAATTTTTTAAAATCACTTAAAAATTTAAGGATTTTTCAAAGTGTTAGAAATTCAAAATATTAGGTTAAATTAATTTTAAAATAGAGTAGGATACTATAATTAGCAATTCCAAGTCTAATTAGATGCAAATAATTTTTCAGAAAGCTAAATTCAAGAAATTTAGAGCGAAATTTAAATTTTTAATTCACAAATGTATGGGCCGAATGACTTGGGTATGAAGACTTTTGAAAAATATGGTGGGTCGACTTTTTGCGATTTCTCTTCGATTAATCCCTCTGTTTGTTTGCAGGTATGCGCGGGGGTGTCAAACGATGCTGTTTATCTGCGCCACGAGGGATTAAGGGCAGGAATCGAAGAAAAATTTGACAAAATCCAAAATAAATTAAGTGATCCAAATGAATTGGTATATTCCGTAGGTGGTAAAAACGGATGCACTTTTAATTAATAAAGTTTTTATTGTTTTTTGTCAAAATATCGACTAATAAAATTTCGGATAATACATAACTACCAAAACCACACAAATAAAAATTTATTTGAGGAACCTGTCGCGTTTCCGAACGAAATATCTAGTGACAGAACCGCGCTACGAAACGTCAAACTAGTATTCAAAAAAGTGACAATAAGATTCGCAACTGTAACCTATCGTGAACACATCTCTGTACCTTTTTCAATTAATTATTATACGCAATTTCTATCAATCTTTGGACTTCATCATTTCTTCAAGCTACCTGAGAAACCCCATGTCTGCTACAACATAAATTGGACCTTCAGAGCCGGACATCTACAAGGGACTCAACGCACGCACGACCTTCGCATGACCCAAAGGTCAACGGTCATTTTTCTGAAGATTGATCAAGAAACCAACAAGGATTAAGATTGCTGTCCAGAAGCACGCATACCTACCCAGAAAGGGAGAAACGGTACGGCCAGTCATCCATCCTATCCAAACGCCTATCCTTTCTATTGTTAATCCCGTGGTAATAAATGTTTCAGTAACTGAGACGCAGTGAGCTACCATCCGTGTGCACAGTGTCTAGCAGCGTGTTCCGAGACAGCATAGCTGCCACTTGCCAAACGTGAGTACTCCACCTTTTACTGAGACTTCCAAGATGAGCAAAGACACTAGGGATAGGTCTCCTTACAAATTAACGGTTACAGACAATGACGCAACGAACAAACTTATACGTGACCTAGTAAAGAAAAGAGCTATTGTCAAAGGCCGTCTTACGCGCTTTTCTAACTACCTAAATACTTTGAAAACTGATGGTATTTTGCCTGCACAAACGCGTGTAGATTTAAAGCTACGTATTCAAGGAGCTACAAGCTTGTTTTCAGAGTTTAATAGTCTTCAATCTGAGCTAGAAGAATCTGTGTTAGAAGGTTGATCTAGATGAACAGTTTAGGCAACGCGATTCATTCGAAGATAGTTACTACGATACCCTGGCTCAGGCTGAATGTATGTTAGGTACTGGGGAAACCGACACAGGTTCCAGGAAGGCGTGTAGCGACAATAAATCGGTAAAATTACCTACGATTACGATACCTACCTTTGACGGTTCTTACGACCATTGGTTAGAGTTTAGGGATACCTTTCAATCTCTGATTCACGATTCCGATCATATCACTAGCATCCAAAAGTTTCACTACCTGAAATCATCACTAAAGGGCAGTGCAGCATTGGTGATCGAATCGCTGGAATTCTCTGCTGCAAACTACGATGTAGCATGGGAGTTACTTCTCACTAGGTACGACAATAGTAGGCTACTAGTGCACAATCACGTAAAATCACTTTTTTCCATTCAGGCTTTGACAAAAGAAGCACCAGATCTGTTACGTCATTTAATAGATACAATTTTAAAGAATTTACGGGCTTTAAAGTTGTTAGGTGAACCAGTAAACAGCTGGGACACGTTAATTATTTATCTTGTGGTCACTAAATTAGATAAAACCACGGAACGCGAGTGGGAACAATATAAAAACACAACACTAAAACAATCTGGTGATTCCAAGTCGATTCTGAAGATAGACGTCTTGTTATCCTTTTTGAAAGACAGAGCGGACATGCTGGAGACTTTGCAGGTATCACACGCGAGCACTAATATAAAAAAATCTGTATCTCAATCACAAAACAGTAATAAAGTGCACTGCAACGTCGCCACCAATTCGCAAAGTCAATCAAAGAAGTTATGTTCACTTTGTAAACGTTATAGTCATCCACTTTACGCATGTCAGAAGTTTTTAGGTTCTAGTTTAGAAGCTAGGCTAAAGCTCGTCAAAGATAACAATCTGTGTAACAACTGTTTACGCGCGGGACACGAAATTAATGAGTGCAAATTCGGTCCGTGTAGGAAGTGTGATCAAAAGCACAACTCATTGCTTCATTACGACAGTGCAGTTAGACACGACGGAGCTTCACTCAATAACAAACCGGTTCTGATGCATTCGCCCCCCACCGCGCCGCTGCCCGCCGCCGAGCCTAGCAGCAATGAGCTTATCAAAGACACTCACACAAAGGTTCTATGCGCAAATTATCCGTGTGCGCAACCTGTATTGTTATCGACTGCGTTAGTGGAGGTTAGAGATAAACACGATAATTATCAACAGGCGCGCGCGCTTCTAGATTCGGGGAGCGAGCGATGCATTATTACACGTTCTTTATGCGATAAACTAGGCACGCAAATGATACAGTCCACTCACGAAATACGCGGGGTAGGTAATTCGGTGTCACAGTCTACGCAAACCTGTGATATCGATGTAAGATCACGAACTAGCCCTTATATTACACGAATAAAATGTATTGTTTTACCTAACATTACATCTACGTTGCCAGCGATACCCAAACAACACGCGCAGTTTGGGATCCCTGACAATATTCAATTAGCTGATCCTAGCTTTTATGAATCCCGAGAAATCGACATCCTCATAGGCGCCGATAAATTCTGGGATTTGTTAAGCGAAGGAAAGATGCGTCTACCTAAAGGTCCATTCCTTCAAAACACGCAATTAGGATGGATCGTATCAGGTCCCATAAACATAACGCGAAACAAAGGTTACATACGATGTAATTTTTCTCACACAGTAGAATCGCAACTACGCAAGTTCTGGGAGCTTGAGGAGCTGCCTAAGCTTTGTGACATGCGCACCGAGGAGGAGAAGGAATGCGAAGACCATTTCATCAAGACTACAACGCGCAGTAGCGATGGAAGGTTTTGTGTCAACATTCCATTCAAATCCTCACCACAAGCTTTAGGTGAAACATATCCTCAAGCCCTCAACCGATTTTTAGCTTTGGAAAGACGACTCCAACGCGATCAAGAGTACAAACGGTTGTATATAGATTTTATTCACGAATATGTGTCCCTAGGGCACATGGCGCGAATCGAGTCTTATGGACAACCACATTTCATAATGCCGCATCACGGCGTATTACGCGAACACAGCACTACCACGAAGCTGCGGGTGGTGTTCATCGCTAGCGCTGCGTCAAGCACTGGAGTGTCACTTAATGATCTCCAGCTTGTAGGGCCTCCCATACAAGGTGATTTGCTCGCTATATTACTTCGCCTGCGCATGAATAAGTACGTAGCTTGCGCAGACGTCGAGAAGATGTATAGGCAAACTGAGGTTTCTGAAAATCAGCGCGAACTTCAGCTTATTCTATGGCGCGACGATCCCACACAAGACATAGGCATATATCGTCATAATAGGATCGTCTATGGCACCGCAGCCGCTGCTTTCATGGCGTGTAGATGCTTAAAACAAATGGCATATGAATGCTCTGACCCCGAGGTCAAACGAATAATAAATGAGGATTTTTTTGTTGATGATATGATTACGACCCATGATGATAAAGATAAGTTACTTGATTTATGCGAAAAAACATTAAACGTTTTAAAATCGGGCTGCTTCCCATTACGCAAATGGGTATTTAATTTTGATTGTAGTAATCCATCATTAACAAAATTATTCGACGGCGTTAAACCGCTGAATTTAGACGCGTGAATAACTCATCCGATATGTTTCATTACAACACGCAATTTAATGAAGATACGAAAATCACTAAGCGCTCAATATTATCACATGTGTCTCAGATTTTCGACCCGTACGGTTTGCTAAGCCCTACTATTATGATCGCAAAGGTGTTATTGCAAAAACTATGGTTATTGAAACTAGACTGGGACGACGCGCTCCCCAGTGACGTCACAGAGGTATGGAACCGGTTTGCTATCGGCCTCGCCGGGCTTGAGAATGTTAGAGTGCCGCGGCACGTCATTGGTAGTGAGGCTTCGTATATCGAGCTACATATATTTACCGACGCATCGCAAACAGCGTACGGCGCGTGCGCCTATATTCGCACTGTCAGTGAGAATACTTCAACGGCATCACTCAGGTTGTTGTGTTCCAAAGGCAAGGTCGCACCGCTGAAGCCAGTCAGTATCCCTAGGCTCGAGCTTTGCGGAGCATTATTAGGCGCGCGACTGTATACAAAAATACGTGAATCACTTCACTGTCAGATTAAAAATGTAGTGTTTTGGACGGACTCCACCATAGTGTTAGGATGGTTACGCATGTCACCCAACTTACTTAAAACGTTCGTACAGAACAGGGTGGCTGAAATTCACGAGCTTTCGCAAGAAGTACCATGGCGACATGTAAGTGGAAAGGAGAACCCAGCTGATCTAGTCTCACGGGGGTCCTCTTTATCTGAACTTACATCCTCAGAGTTGTGGTGGAAAGGACCGCCTTTCCTTCGTGATTTTACCTACGATTGCGGTAACGTAACTTCTAACTCGAGTCCAACTATAACGCAAGATGATCTTCCTGAGATAAAATCAAGCGCAGTAAACATTTTTCACACAAAACAAGTACCGGAACTATTCCCGTTTTCCGGATTCTCTCAGTTCGATCGAATGAAGCGTTCTTTCGCGTACGTACTGAGATTTATAAACAATACACGCAACAAAGTGAATCGTCAGTCAGGCGCACTCACTTTGACCGAGCTGAGAGAATCTGAAGTAGGTTTAGCTAGGTTATCACAATTAGAATCTTTTAACGAGGAGTATAATAGATGATCAAATGAACTTCAGTGAAGTTCGATCACTATTGTATGAATCGCTTCATTCGAATATATTAGTATTATTACAATGTAGTATCCTTTAGTTTACAGGCAACTTTGCACAATTTTAGAGAGAAATCACTCGATTTAAAACATCGAGTCGATACTCGATACGCCCTGTCGTGGATAGTTAGAAATAATAGGCTAAAAATATTAAGTAGTTGGCAACACTGTAGATGAGTGTGGAGAATAAAAGGATTAGACAGAAACACTTGATAATAAAATGGCCTCGGCTTGATTGATATTTTCTAATTGTTCAAAAATGTAACCTGAAGATAATAATAAAGAGAAGTATGTCATGGACACAACACGGTATTTTCATTCCATGACATAATTGGCGACCGTGACAGGACAAATACGTTGGAAACAATAACATTCTGATACCTTTACAGAACGGTCCTAATACAATTACTATTATTAAATACGATAAGAGCTAAAACGTTTTGATCACATAATAAAATGGCCTCGGCTTGATTGATATTTTCTAATTGTTCAAAAATGTAACCTGAAGATAATAATAAAGAGAAGTATGTCATGGACACAACACGGTATTTTCATTCCATGACACGCCCGTCCCTAGTCCGGGCGCGCCATCTTTACCTCATTCTTTTTAGAGATTTTGGAAACAAAGCTTCCTATATCTGGGTACCATAATAAAACACAAAATATTTCTGTGTTTTATTTATAGGGTGGGTAGGGTAACTTCCTAATATATTCGAATGAAGCGATTCATACAATAGTGATCGAACTTCACTGAAGTTCATTTGATCATCTATTGGTATTTCATCGCTTCATTCTTCATATATTAGTATTATTACAATGTAGATATTTAGAGAAGGAAGGTTTGTTTTAATTTTTCAAAAATAACAATAAGTAATTTTATATTCAACTTTTGTATATTTTCTTATTAACCATACAGCTTATAAGTATAACAATCATTTTAACTTAAAGTAGGTACTCTTCTTATGTATAATTATTATGATTAATCATCAAAATAATCAGCTAGGTAGATGAAAGAACGACCGCCCTTGCGAAGTCACTTTCACCTGAATCTAAGATAGGCCTGTTATAAAAACGGGCAAAAGCTGTGGAAGTGCTGGTCCAGCCGGCAGTCTTCCTAATCGTGTCCACGCTGAGGCCCGCACAGCTGGCGGCGGACGTGGCAGCGTGCCGCGTGCTGTGTGCGCTGAACATGCTTGTGTCCACACCGCTATCCGACAACACCTGCTTTATCCAGCGGCTGATAGACTGAGCTGTGGCAGCTCGATGTGGTCGTTTTGTTGTCAATAATAAGTTACCCGCGTTCGAGGTCCTCAAATTTTTTGTTACAAAAATATAATCCTTGAGGACTGAAGCGGGACATATATTAGGATTATCCCGAAAATACGGTAAAAACAGTACCGGCTGTTCGCGGCCAGGGCCAGAAGTTTTGATTAAGTCAGATATAGCTATCTTAATACCGTTCTGAGCTATTGTTATATTTTCTAGTTTAATTAGCGAAAGAGTTTGAACCCTATGCGCAGTGCATAGCGCTAATAAAATTGTTAATTTTTTAGTGATTTTATCAATATTTAGTTGTAAGTTTGGGTGCCAATTAGAAATGTAATTTAGAACGACTTGAGGATCCCAAGTCGATGTATATTTAGGGCGATTAGGTTTGAGTTTATATGCTCCTTTAAGAAGTCTCCTAATACGATCGTCAGAGCCGATCGCATCACCCAAAAATAAAGACAACGCTGAACGGTGACTATTAAGAGAGCCATAAGAACATCCTTTACTGAACTGTTCTGCTAAGAAGTTAAGCACTAATGAAATGGAGTTATTGTGCTCCTTACTATTATTGTCAGCACAAAACTGCCACCATAGCTTTAAAGTTACGCTATATTGCTTAAGAGTGTTGTCGGACAGCGACGCTAGCATCAGATCAAGTGCTGGTGGCGGGGTGCCACGGCGCGTGAACGCCGCCCGCAGAGCTTCACGACACCCAGGGTAAGGTTCGTATTCAGGGGATGATGCTCCCTGTAATGAGATTGCAACAGAGACTTACTGGGGTTGAAAAAATGTATGTTTGAAACTCTTAAGTTGTGTAGGAGGGGAAACCATGGCTGGGAAGGCCAATGTGGAAATACAAGTATACCAGTAGCTTCGTCGTCGATTATTTTTCGCAAACATTTTAAAATTAAAGAAAAAGGCGGAAACGCATAAAAGAATCGTGATCTCCAGTTTATAGTAAACGCATCGACTGCGAGAGCGTCTGGGTCCGGCTTCCAAGAAATAAAGGCGTCACATTTGGCATTGCTGCGAGAAGCAAAGAGATCGATCTCTGGATTGCCAAAAATTTGGACTATTGTTCGAAAGGAATCGTCGGACAGTTTCCATTCGGTATCCGGGTTGATTTTTCTGGATTCTGCGTCTGCGCAGTTGTCTTTCGTGTTTACATATGAAGCAAAAATCCAAATATTCCTCTTCTCACACCATTGCCAAATGTTTCTTGCCAAATTATTTAAATGGGGAAATTGGATGCCTCCCATCCTATTAACATAGCTTAAAGCCGTGGTGTTATCGACTCTTAACAGTATCGAACAATTAGTTTCGTCGTTAACAAAGCTCTTTAAACCTAAGAAAACTGCCAATAATTCCAAATAATTAATATGGTGTTCATTTTCAGCAATTTTCCATGTCCCGTTTGCTCGTCTATCTTTGCAAACCGCGCCCCATCCCGTTCTGGACGCGTCTGTATATATTTCATATTTATAATCAAGTTTTTCAAAACTGTAAAATGTTGTAAATATATTGTCTTTCCACCAAATAAGATCTTCCAAAATTACTTTTGGAAGACGTATTTTAGTATCATAGTTATTGTCATGTTCTTGTAACGCAAGAAATTTGTATCTTTCTAAAAATTTTGTATATAAAAATCCATATTTAGCGGCTGGGCAAGCTGAGACAAGAACACCAATTAATTTAGCAAAATCGCGAATAGTACATCTTGGTAAGCGGGAGAATTTTTGTACTAATTGGTTAATATTATTACGTTTTTCGGAAGGTAATGACAATGTCAATTCGTTTGTATCGTATATAAAACCTAAAAACTTAGCAGTTTTTTTAGGGTACAATGAGCTTTTTTCATAGTTAACTACGAAGCCTAAACAAATTAACAATTTTAGTGTTGAATTAACATTATTGATGCATTCTTCAAAATTGTCACCTATACACAAAATGTCATCGAGATATATGACAGACTTGTGACCAAGTCTTCTTAAAAAGGTAATTACCTCTTTCATTATTTTTGTAAATACCCTGGGGGCCACAGAAAGGCCATAAGGCATGGATTGAAATTCATAGGTAGTTATTTCATGAGAATTAGGGTGTTGAAACTCGAATCTAAGATATTTTCTATCTGCGGAATTAATAGGAACCAAAAGATAGGCTTCCTTGAGGTCAATCGAGGCTAAATAACCACCATGTGGTATAAGCTTAGAGGCCGTCCTATAATCTTCCATTTTAAAGTGTGTTTTTAAAATGAATTTATTTAAGGGTTTCAAGTTCAGAATGAATCTTTTACTGCCGTTTGGTTTCGGGGCCAAGAATATTCTAGAGATGTATTGATCATCACAATATGGAATGCAAGGCAATACAGCTCCTAATTGAAGTAGTTTTTGAATGGCGTTAGACATTTCTAGACTATCGTCAGAAGTAAACGTAGAACGCGGAGCTACCGATTGAACTACGTTTTTACAAAACGGAATTGTATAGCCTTGCTTTATCCAGTTTAGAATAACATTATTGCTAGTTATATTAAACCAACAATTTAAATGAAATGTAAGTCTACCAGCATGTACCTGCGTTGTTATTGCGCGTTGGCACGGGTCTTGGTATGATTGAAGTTCTTCGACGGCGTTTGATTCGTCGTCGTCGTCGAGGGATATGGCCTGCGAGCTGCTGGTGCAGGTTTCCTGTGACCTCCCCGCCCCCCCCTGAATGACGTGTAACGAGGAGGTCCTGTCCAGTTTCCCTGATGGGTTGGACGAGCGGCCGAAGTCTGAGGAGTAGGAGTAGCGGGTTTTTGAGCTCCCGTTTTCCTAATTTGTAGACCTTGCTTTTCGATAGCTTTACTGGCTTTGATTTTTTCAGCAAGCGTGTTGCCAAAAAGCGTGTCGTCACGCTCAGTATCCTGTATCATGTGCAGGAAGTTCTTTTCTAAGCTAGGCGTGATTAGCTTTTTTCTATCGTTAGAAAAAGAGTGATGTAGGTCTGTCAGTAGGCGACATCCGTCGCTAAGGCACTTCAAGGCTCGGACTTTGTCATCTGTTTTTAGCATGATGTCCATGGCTCGATTTATAGCTGAAGTACCCGCACCGAGGGACTGTTGAAAGCTGTCAAGCTTTTTATCTCGGTTTCTCACAACCTCCGATACAGCCGCTGAAATTTCGGCGTTAAGTTTAGGTGCTTGCAATAATTTGCAGTTAGAGGGTATCAAGTATTCTTTCATAAGATTACTCTTATCCTCTTTAGATAAGCCCTTTCTCACTAACGGAAGCTATAGGCTTGCCAGGCTGTCGTGAATAGGATCTCCGAAGTCCGGAGTCTCCGAAGTAGATGCCCCGAGAGCTGATAAAAGTTCTGGGTCTAGGCTTGGTTCTGATGTGGTCTCCGTCGAGGCCAGAATGTTTTCTTGCACTTCATCCGAGACGTTTGGAGCCTGTGGTGAAATCGGCGGTGCTTGTGGAGACGACGGTGATTGTTGCTCGTTCGGCTCATTCTCCGACGTCTCGATTCGTGGCTCATATAACTGAGGTTCGGCATTCGATATACCTAAAATTATAATAATCATGGTATATTTTTCGATCCCGAACAGTAATAATCAAAATTATTATTGAGGGTAGTTTAAGATTATGCAAACATTTTTATTGTCTCGCAGACAATACTGAACAGATGAACGTGAATCAATTAGATATCACGTAGTTTCTGCATAAATAAAGCACAGGTAGCTCGCAGCTATCTGTGTTATCGCAATTGACTCGCAGTCAATCCCGATGTAGGTATTGCATTTTGAAACGTACCTTCAAGGTTTTCGTCATCTGACGAATCAAAAGGGCACCGTATACGACGTTTTTTCTTCACTTTGTCTTCTAATTTCTTTATTTTCCGTTGATAATGCACTAATTTATCTTCTGCACTACGTTTCGGCATTATTGCGTTTAAACGTGCGCTCGTTGCCGTGCACAAAAAAGGAATGAGGTAAAGATGGCGCGCCCGGACTAGGGACGGGCGTATCGAGTATCGACTCGATGTTTTAAATCGAGTGATTTCTCTCTAAAATTGTGCAAAGTTGCCTGTAAACTAAAGGATACTACATTGTAATAATACTAATATATGAAGAATGAAGCGATGAAATACCAATCTAATCGCAAAAGGTTGCTCGCTCAAAAAGATACCAAGTCTTTTTAAACTAAACGTATTCTTAGACGAGAATAATTTAATACGAGTTGGCGGTCGAATCAGTTATTCTGACAGCTTCGATTACGAGAAGAAGCACCCCATCTTATTGTGTTCAAAACATCGGTTTTCAGCATTGCTCATGCGCAACGAGCACCAACGCCTGCTTCATGCCGCTCCTCAAGCGCTGCTGTACGACATTCGCCAGCGATGGTGGCCTATTGGGGGGAGAAATCTCGCGCGGAAAACGGTGAATGAGTGCGTAACGTGCAAGCGATTGAAAGGTAAAACTTTAAATCCTATCATGGGCAATCTGCCAAAGGAACGATTGATTCCTACCTATCCATTTCTTTATTGTGGGGTGGATTACGCGGGACCAATTCTCACTTTAAATCGCAAAGGCAGAGGCGCTAAAACCGTAAAATCGTATATTTGCTTGTTCGTATGCTTCGTTACACGCGCTTTACACTTGGAACTTGTTAGCGATCTTTCCACTGAGGCATACATTCTGGCTCTGAAACGTTTCATTTCACGTCGCGGAAAACCCGATGAAATACATTCAGATAACGGCAAAAACTTTGTAGGCGCTAATAACGAATTAGCAAAGTTTTTAAGTAAGTGTTCAGCTGATCTTACTGAGTACGCTCTTAGCCAAGCCATAAAGCTAAGATTCATTCCTCCTTACACTGCTCATTTTGGAGGTCTTTGGGAAGCTGGAGTAAAATCGTGCAAGTTGCATCTATCTCGTGTCATCGGTAACGCACACTTGACCTTTGAAGAACTTACCACGGTTCTAACGCAGATTGAAGCAATCCTCAACTCCCGACCATTAACTCCACTATCAGCTGATCCACACGACTTCCTTCCCCTCAGTCCCGCTCACTTCCTGGTCGGTCGTCCGCTCACAGCGCCGGTGTATCAGGACATGCGAGGCGATCCTGAACGACTGCTCAACCGATACCAGCGAGTGGAGCAGATACGACACAACTTCTGGACCCGGTGGACGAAGGAGTACGTCTCGGAGCTTCAAACCAGATGTAAATGGAGAGAAAACGTAGATAGCCTAGAACCCAACACACTGGTTATCATCAAGGATGATAAGCTTCCTCCCTTGAAGTCACTCGGGAGAATCATCAGCACAATCAGCGGTCGAGACGGCGTATCTCGATTGGCAGATATCCGGACACCATCCGGAACCATACGACGCAGTTTTTCGAAGATATGTCCTCTATTTCGAGAAAAAGAAGCCAAGCAGCAACAAGATGACACGCAGTAATCTTTGAAGCTGGTGCTTCCAAGGCCGGGGGCATGTCGCGTTTCCGAACGAAATATCTAGTGACAGAACCGCGCTACGAAACGTCAAACTAGTATTCAAAAAAGTGACAATAAGATTCGCAACTGTAACCTATCGTGAACACATCTCTGTACCTTTTTCAATTAATTATTATACGCAATTTCTATCAATCTTTGGACTTCATCATTTCTTCAAGCTACCTGAGAAACCCCATGTCTGCTACAACAGAACCAAATGTGTCAATTATTTTTTTTTAAATCACTTAAAAATTTAAGGATTTTTCAAAATGTTAGAAATTCAAAATATTAGGTTAAATTAATTTTAAAATAGAGTAGGATACTATAATTAGCAATTCCAAGTCTAATTAGATGCAAATAATTTTTCAGAAAGCTAAATTCAAGAAATTTAGAGCGAAATTTAAATTTTTAATTCACAAATGTATGGGCCGAATGACTTGGGTATGAAGACTTTTGAAAAATATGGTGGGTCGACTTTTTGCGATTTCTCTTCGATTAATCCCTCTGTTTGTTTGCAGGTATGCGCGGGGGTGTCAAACGATGCTGTTTAGCTGCGCCACGAGGGATTAAGGGCAGGAATCGAAGAAAAATTTGACAAAATCCAAAATAAATGAAGTGATCCAAATGAATTGGTATATTCCGTAGGTGGTAAAAACGGATGCACTTTAAATTAATAAAGTTTTTATTGTTTTTTGTCAAAATATCGACTAATAAAATTTCGGATAATACAGAACTACCAAAACCACACAAATAAAAATTTATTTGAGGAACCAAATGTGTCAATTTAATTTTTTAAAATCACTTAAAAATTTAAGGATTTTTCAAAGTGTTAGAAATTCAAAATATTAGGTTAAATTAATTTTAAAATAGAGTAGGATACTATAATTAGCAATTCCAAGTCTAATTAGATGCAAATAATTTTTCAGAAAGCTAAATTTAAGAAATTTAGAGCGAAATTTAAATTTTTAATTCACAAATGTATGGGCCGAATGACTTGGGTATGAAGACTTTTGAAAAATATGGTGGGTCGACTTTTTGCGATTTCTCTTCGATTAATCCCTCTGTTTGATTGCAGGTATGCGCGGGGGTGTCAAACGATGCTGTTTAGCTGCGCCACGAGGGATTAAGGGCAGGAATCGAAGAAAAATTTGACAAAATCCAAAATAAATGAAGTGATCCAAATGAATTGGTATATTCCGTAGGTGGTAAAAACGGATGCACTTTTAATTAATAAAGTTTTTATTGTTTATTGTCAAAATATCGACTAATAAAATTTTGGATAATACAGAAGTACCAAAACCACACAAATAAAAATTTATTTGAGGAACCAAATGTGTCAATTTAATTTTTTTAAATTACTTAAAAATTTAAGGATTTTTCAAAGTGTTAGAAATTCAAAATATTAGGTTAAATTAATTTTAAAATAGAGTAGGATACTATAATTAGCAATTCCAAGTCTAATTAGATGCAAATAATTTTTCAGAAAGCTAAATTCAAGAAATTTAGAGCGAAATTTAAATTTTTAATTCACAAATGTATGGGCCGAATGACTTGGGTATGAAGACTTTTGAAAAATATGGTGGGTCGACTTTTTGCGATTTCTCTTCGATTAATCCCTCTGTTTGTTTGCAGGTATGCGCGGGGGTGTCAAACGATGCTGTTTAGCTGCTATTAGAAAATGAAACCAGGCATCGGTTACCAAGAAATCCCTTTCCAACATGTCTGGTGTTCGAATTACAACGCATTACATTGCAGTTTTGCTTTAGAACGGACACACGATTGCGACAACATAGACTTTACAATATCAGCGTGTCAGCGGACTAATCCTTCTTACAAACAAACTTTTAGGATATCGCTTGAGGATGTTCGAAGCCGATCGCCTCGGGGCAGATCACCTCGCGCGGAATCTCAGCGCAGTTTTAACATAACCGAGAATTTGCTTGAAGCTCGAATGTGTAGGAGCGAGGAAGGTAGCGACAGCAGCGCTAAGCGAAACGTTCCTGTAGTGGTAAGTGAGACTGGTGTGAACGAATGCACTGGTGAAGGTCCTTTTAAACTTAACGCTCGGATCAAGCGACAGTTGTGCTCGATTCTGGATCCGCCAAACGCTAGGGGGAATGATTGGCGGGCGTTGGCGTCTCGTCTCGGCGTGGATCGGTATACCACGTGGTTTGCAACCAAGAGCTCGCCTACTGAGGCTATATTAGAGTTGTGGGAGTGTAGGGAGCGGGGGGCGGGCGCAACCGCCGCGCTTGCCGCAGCTTTGAGACAAATGGACAGGCATGACGCCGCTGACCTCCTGCAAAGTCGACCTTCTTGGCTTTAAACTGGCTTATTAAGTCTGTTACGTATATTAGCCGACTAAGCTGTGAGCGTTGGCTGGGAAGCCCTCGATCTAAATGTGACTGTACACGTACAGTGTGATGTTTAGAAGTGGAGCCTTTCGATGCTGTATAAATCTTAAAGGCCTGTGTTTTATTAATACGAGACATGTGAAAGATTAAAGTAGTATAAATGTTATCGTATAGAAAGTATAGCGGCCAGCGGCCTATGTAAAATTTTAGTAGTATATTTTGTATAGACATTCTAGCGACGAATAAATTATATTAGCAATAATAGTGCCTACATCTTCAAAAGAAGCCGACTCGTCGGCAAACCGTTGATATTTTGTTAATTTTGATAGTGTTTGAGTGTTTGTTGTATAGTAAACTTACCTTTAACATGGCATTGTAGAAACACTTTTCATTGGAATGTATTCAGATGCTATAGAATTTAGCGTGTAATGAAATTAAAACTATGTAGCTGTCTTGATATTTAAATAATAAAATGATTTTTAAAAAACGGTAATATCCAGTCCTAATACGAAAAACACGTAAAAGACACGATAACGAGTCTTTATCGTGTCTTTAGTTTACGTGTTTTACTTCAGTTTTTTTATTTTTTATCAAAACAAAATACTTCGATAAAAGTACTTTAATTTATGAACATTTTCAGTAGGTAAGTGATTCTACAGTGCTCATGTTATGGAAGAAGATTTTAAAATGCTTTCGTTTTATGCTTGACGTTTCGAAGTTTGTGCCAAATGAGTGTTGCCACAGTTTGGTTATAATGAAAGTGAGCTTAATGAAATGGAAACTGACATTTGTTACTTTTATACTTTCTCTAGCTATTTGGTAATCTAAGAAAATATGACTCATTAAAAATCTACTCGCAGTGATTTTATTTAGTAAAGACCAAATTTTAAAACTTTCTCATAACAAAAAAAGTATTCTCTGTCAGAGTCATGTTATACAAAACAGTTCAACTGTTCTAATTTAAACAAACTATACAATAATTTACATTTTTGCTATAGAAACAATAAACGTCTACTACAACAAAGTTACAACAGTCATATCTTTTCATTATAAATGAAAAATCTTACTAAAAGTTAAAGGCTCCGGCAGGATTCGAACCTGCGTAGATACAAGCGATCGCTCTTAAGCTTTCTTGTATCTACGCAGGTTCGAATCCTGCCGGAGCCTTTAACTTTTAGTAAGATTTTTCATTTATAATGAAATTTCCAATACCTAAGTGTGGTTTAACACTGTAAAATAATAAATAATTTATAGTCATATCTTCTTAGAACACCTAGACTTTACGCCAGGCTTAGGGCTCGCGCTGGGATAATTTGAAGACATTGTTTTACAAAATAATGTCCTTCGTAAATCGGTTTAAACTTTCATCTTGGCGTGAGTGTAAAACTGGTTTTCATCGCACCACCTGTCACTGTAAAGACTTTAAATGCATTTATTCTTCACAAATTTAACTTTTCTCTGACTTCACGGGTATTTATCGTGTTTTTGGCCCCGATACTAAAAGAACAATTAATCCCTCTGTTTGTTTGCAGGTATGCGCGGGGGTGTCAAACAATGCTGTTTAGCTGCGCCACGAGGGATTAAGGGCAGGAATCGAAGAAAAATTTGACAAAATCCTAAATAAATTAAGTGATCCAAATGAATTGGTATATTCCGTAGGTGGTAAAAACGGATGCACTTTTAATTAATAAAGTTTTTATTATTTTTTGTCAAAATATCGACTAATAAAATTTCGGACAATACAGAACTACCAAAACCACACAAATAAAAATTTATTTGAGGAACCAAATGTGTCAATTAAATTTTTTTAAATCACTTAAAAATTTAAGGATTTTTCAAAATGTTAGAAATTTAAAATATTAGGTCAAATTAATTTTAAAATAGAGTAGGATACTATAATTAGCAATTCCAAGTCTAATTAGATGCAAATAATTTTTCAGAAAGCTAAATTCAAGAAATTTAGAGCGAAATTTAAATTTTTAATTCACAAATGTATGGGCCGAATGACTTGGGTATGAAGACTTTTGAAAAATATGGTGGGTTGACTTTTTGCGATTTCTCTTCGATTAATCCCTCTGTTTGTTTGCAGGTATGCGCGGGGGTGTCAAACGATGCTGTTTAGCTGCGCCACGAGGGATTAAGGGCAGGAATCGAAGAAAAATTTGACAAAATCCAAAATAAATGAAGTGATCCAAATGAATTGGTATATTCCGTAGGTGGTAAAAACGGATGCACTTTTAATTAATAAAGTTTTTATTGTTTTTTGTCAAAATATCGACTAATAAAATTTCGGATAATACAGAACTACCAAAACCACACAAATAAGAATTTATTTGAGGAACCAAATGTGTCAATTTAATTTTTTAAAATCACTTAAAAATTTAAGGATTTTTCAAAGTGTTAGAAATTCAAAATATTAGGTTAAATTAATTTTAAAATAGAGTAGGATACTATAATTAGCAATTCCAAGTCTAATTAGATGCAAATAATTTTTCAGAAAGCTAAATTCAAGAAATTTAGAGCGAAATTTAAATTTTTAATTCACAAATGTATGGGCCGAATGACTTTGGGTATGAAGACTTTTGAAAAATATGGTGGGTCGACTTTTTGCGATTTCTCTTCGATTAATCCCTCTGTTTGTTTGCAGGTATGCGCGGGGGTGTCAAACGATGCTGTTTAGCTGCGCCACGAGGGATTAAGGGCAGAAATCGAAGAAAAATTTGACAAAATCCAAAATAAATGAAGTGATCCAAATGAATTGGTATATTCATTTGGAAGAATGCACTGGTGAAGGTCCTTTTAAACTTAACGCTCGGATCAAGCGACAGTTGTGCTCGATTCTGGATCCGCCAAACGCTAGGGGGAATGATTGGCGGGCGTTGGCGTCTCGTCTCGGCGTGGATCGGTATACCACGTGGTTTGCAACCAAGAGCTCGCCTACTGAGGCTATATTAGAGTTGTGGGAGTGTAGGGAGCGGGGGGCGGGCGCAACCGCCGCGCTTGCCGCAGCTTTGAGACAAATGGACAGGCATGACGCCGCTGACCTCCTGCAAAGTCGACCTTCTTGGCTTTAAACTGGCTTATTAAGTCTGTTACGTATATTAGCCGACTAAGCTGTGAGCGTTGGCTGGGAAGCCCTCGATCTAAATGTGACTGTACACGTACAGTGTGATGTTTAGAAGTGGAGCCTTTCGATGCTGTATAAATCTTAAAGGCCTGTGTTTTATTAATACGAGACATGTGAAAGATTAAAGTAGTATAAATGTTATCGTATAGAAAGTATAGCGGCCAGCGGCCTATGTAAATTTTTAGTAGTATATTTTGACAGAACTACCAAAACCACACATATAAAAATTTATTTGAGGAACCAAATGTGTCAATTTAATTTTTTAAAATCACTTAAAAATTTAAGGATTTTTCAAAGTGTTAGAAATTCAAAATATTAGGTTAAATTAATTTTGAAATAGAGTAGGATACTATAATTAGCAATTCCAAGTCTAATTAGATGCAAATAATTTTTCAGAAAGCTAAATTCAAGAAATTTAGAGCGAAATTTAAATTTTTAATTCACAAATGTATGGGCCGAATGACTTGGGTATGAAGACTTTTGAAAAATATGGTGGGTCGACTTTTTGCGATTTCTCTTCGATTAATCCCTCTGTTTGTTTGCAGGTATGCGCGGGGGTGTCAAACGATGCTGTTTAGCTAGTGGTTTTGGTGGTAGTGGTTTTGGTAGTTCTGTATTGTCCGAAATTTTATTAGTCGATATTTTGACAAAAAACAATAAAAACTTTATTAATTAAAAGTGCATCCATTTTTACCACCTACGGAATATACCAATTCATTTGGATCACTTAATTTATTTAGGATTTTGTCAAATTTTTCTTCGATTCCTGCCCTTAATCCCTCGTGGCGCAGCTAAACAGCATTGTTTGACACCCCCGCGCATACCTGCAAACAAACAGAGGGATTAATCGAAGAGAAATCGCAAAAAGTCGACCCACCATATTTTTCAAAAGTCTTCATACCCAAGTCATTCGGCCCATACATTTGTGAATTAAACATTTAAATTTCGCTCTAAATTTCTTGAATTTAGCTTTCTGAAAAATTATTTGCATCTAATTAGACTTGGAATTGCTAATTATAGTATCCTACTCTATTTTAAAATTAATTTAACCTAATATTTTGAATTTCTAACACTTTGAAAAATCCTTAAATTTTTAAGTGATTTTAAAAAATTAAATTGACACATTTGGTTCCTCAAAGAAATTTTTATTTCTGTGGTTTTGGTAGTTCTGTATTATCCGAAATTTTATTAGTCGATATTTTGACAAAAAACAATAAAAACTTTATTAATTAAAAGTGCATCCGTTTTTACCACCTACGGAATATACCAATTCATTTGGATCACTTAATTTATTTTGGATTTTGTCAAATTTTTCTTCGATTCCTGCCCTTAATCCCTCGTGGCGCAGCTAAACAGCATCGTTTGACACCCCCGCGCATACCTGCAAACAAACAGAGGGATTAATCGAAGAGAAATCGCAAAAAGTCGACCCACCATATTTTTCAAAAGTCTTCATACCCAAGTCATTCGGCCCATACATTTGTGAATTAAAAATTTAAATTTCGCTCTAAATTTCTTGAATTTAGCTTTCTAAAAAATTATTTGCATCTAATTAGACTTGGAATTGCTAATAATAGTATCCTACTCTATTTTAAAATTAATTTAACCTAATATTTTGAATTTCTATTACTTTGAAAAATCCTTAAATTTTTAAGTGATTTTAAAAAATTAAATTGACACATTTGGTTCCTCAAATAAATTTTTATTTGTGTGGTTTTGGTAGTTCTGTATTATCCGAAATTTTATTAGTCGATATTTTGACAAAAAACAATAAAAACTTTATTAATTAAAAGTGCATCCGTTTTTACCACCTACGAAATATACCAATTCATTTGGATCACTTAATTTATTTTGGATTTTGTCAAATTTTTCTTCGATTCCTGCCCTTAATCCCTCGTGGCGCAGCTAAACAGCATCGTTTGACACCCCCGCGCATACCTGCAATCAAACAGAGGGATTAATCGAAGAGAAATCGCAAAAAGTCGACCCACCATATTTTTCAAAAGTCTTCATACCCAAGTCATTCGGCCCATACATTTGTGAATTAAAAATTTAAATTTCGCTCTAAATTTCTTGAATTTAGCTTTCTGAAAAATTATTTGCATCTAATTAGACTTGGAATTGCTAATTATAGTATCCTACTCTATTTTAAAATTAATTTAACCTAATATTTTGAATTTCTAACACTTTGAAAAATCCTTAAATTTTTAAGTGATTTTAAAAAATTAAATTGACACATTTGGTTCCTCAAATAAATTTTTATTTCTGTGGTTTTGGTAGTTCTGTATTATCCGAAATTTTATTAGTCGATAT
Organism: Xanthorhoe designata; assembly: GCA_963582015.1. Taxonomy (NCBI): domain Eukaryota; kingdom Metazoa; phylum Arthropoda; class Insecta; order Lepidoptera; family Geometridae; genus Xanthorhoe; species Xanthorhoe designata. The sequence goes on from OY757032.1 coordinate 9,923,374, forward strand.
TTTGACAAAAAACAATAAAAACTTTATTAATTAAAAGTGCATCCGTTTTTACCACCTACGGAATATACCAATTCATTTGGATCACTTCATTTATTTTGGATTTTGTCAAATTTTTCTTCGATTCCTGCCCTTAATCCCTCGTGGCGCAGCTAAACAGCATCGTTTGACACCCCCGCGCATACCTGCAAACAAACAGAGGGATTAATCGAAGAGAAATCGCAAAAAGTCGACCCACCATATTTTTCAAAAGTCTTCATACCCAAGTCATTCGGCCCATACATTTGTGAATTAAAAATTTAAATTTCGCTCTAAATTTCTTGAATTTAGCTTTCTGAAAAATTATTTGCATCTAATTAGACTTGGAATTGCTAATTATAGTATCCTACTCTATTTTAAAATTAATTTAACCTAATATTTTGAATTTCTAACACTTTGAAAAATCCTTAAATTTTTAAGTGATTTTAAAAAATTAAATTGACACATTTGGTTCCTCAAATAAATTTTTATATGTGTGGTTTTGGTAGTTCTGTATTATCCGAAATTTTATTAGTCGATATTTTGACAAAAAACAATAAAAACTTTATTAATTAAAAGTGCATCCGTTTTTACCACCTACGGAATATACCAATTCATTTGGATCACTTCATTTATTTTGGATTTTGTCAAATTTTTCTTCGATTCCTGCCCTTAATCCCTCGTGGCGCAGCTAAACAGCATCGTTTGACACCCCCGCGCATACCTGCAAACAAACAGAGGGATTAATCGAAGAGAAATCGCAAAAAGTCGACCCACCATATTTTTCAAAAGTCTTCATACCCAAGTCATTCGGCCCATACATTTGTGAATTAAAAATTTAAATTTCGCTCTAAATTTCTTGAATTTAGCTTTCTGAAAAATTTTTTGCATCTAATTAGACTTGGAATTGCTAATTATAGTATCCTACTCTATTTTAAAATTAATTTAACCTAATATTTTGAATTTCTAACACTTTGAAAAATCCTTAAATTTTTAAGTGATTTTAAAAAATTAAATTGACACATTTGGTTCCTCAAATAAATTCTTATTTGAGTGGTTTTGGTAGTTCTGTATTGTCCGAAATTTTATTAGTCGATATTTTGACAAAAAACAATAAAAACTTTATTAATTAAAAGTGCATCCGTTTTTACCACCTACGGAATATACCAATTCATTTGGATCACTTAATTTATTTAGGATTTTGTCAAATTTTTCTTCGATTCCTGCCCTTAATGCCTCGTGGCGCAGCTAAACAGCATCGTTTGACACCCCCGCGCATACCTGCAAACAAACAGAGGGATTAATCGAAGAGAAATCGCAAAAAGTCGACCCACCATATTTTTCAAAAGTCTTCATACCCAAGTCATTCGGCCCATACATTTGTGAATTAAAAATTTAAATTTCGCTCTAAATTTCTTGAATTTAGCTTTCTGAAAAATTATTTGCATCTAATTAGACTTGGAATTGCTAATTATAGTATCCTACTCTATTTTAAAATTAATTTAACCTAATATTTTGAATTTCTAACACTTTGAAAAATCCTTAAATTTTTAAGTGATTTTAAAAAATTAAATTGACACATTTGGTTCCTCAAATAAATTTTTATTTGTGTGGTTTTGGTAGTTCTGTATTATCCGAAATTTTATTAGTCGATATTTTGACAAAAAACAATAAAAACTTTATTAATTAAAAGTGCATCCGTTTTTACCACCTACGGAATATACCAATTCATTTGGATCACTTCATTTATTTTGGATTTTGTCAAATTTTTCTTCGATTCCTGCCTTTAATCCCTCGTGGCGCAGCTAAACAGCATCGTTTGACACCCCCGCGCATACCTGCAAACAAACAGAGGGATTAATCGAAGAGAAATCGCAAAAAGTCAACCCACCATATTTTTCAAAAGTCTTCATACCCAAGTCATTCGGCCCATACATTTGTGAATTAAAAATTTAAATTTCGCTCTAAATTTCTTGAATTTAGCTTTCTGAAAAATTATTTGCATCTAATTAGACTTGGAATTGCTAATTATAGTATCCTACTCTATTTTAAAATTAATTTAACCTAATATTTTGAATTTCTAACACTTTGAAAAATCCTTAAATTTTTAAGTGATTTTAAAAAATTAAATTGACACATTTGGTTCCTCAAATAAATTCTTATTTGTGTGGTTTTGGTAGTTCTGTATTGTCCGAAATTTTATTAGTCGATATTTTGACAAAAAACAATAAAAACTTTATTAATTAAAAGTGCATCCGTTTTTACCACCTACGGAATATACCAATTCATTTGGATCACTTAATTTATTTAGGATTTTGTCAAATTTTTCTTCGATTCCTGCCCTTAATCCCTCGTGGCGCAGCTAAACAGCATTGTTTGACACCCCCGCGCATACCTGCAAACAAACAGAGGGATTAATCGAAGAGAAATCGCAAAAAGTCGACCCACCATATTTTTCAAAAGTCTTCATACCCAAGTCATTCGGCCCATACATTTGTGAATTAAAAATTTAAATTTCGCTCTAAATTTCTTGAATTTAGCTTTCTGAAAAATTATTTGCATCTAATTAGACTTGGAATTGCTAATTATAGTATCCTACTCTATTTTAAAATTAATTTAACCTAATATTTTGAATTTCTAACACTTTGAAAAATCCTTAAATTTTTAAGTGATTTTAAAAAATTAAATTGACACATTTGGTTCCTCAAATAAATTTTTATTTGTGTGGTTTTGGTAGTTCTGTATTATCCGAAATTTTATTAGTCGATATTTTGACAAAAAACAATAAAAACTTTATTAATTAAAAGTGCATCCGTTTTTACCACCTACGGAATATACCAATTCATTTGGATCACTTAATTTATTTTGGATTTTGTCAAATTTTTCTTCGATTCCTGCCCTTAATCCCTCGTGGCGCAGCTAAACAGCATCGTTTGACACCTCCGCGCATACCTGCAAACAAACAGAGGGATTAATCGAAGAGAAATCGCAAAAAGTCGACCCACCATATTTTTCAAAAGTCTTCATACCCAAGTCATTCGGCCCATACATTTGTGAATTAAAAATTTAAATTTCGCTCTAAATTTCTTGAATTTAGCTTTCTGAAAAATTATTTGCATCTAATTAGACTTGGAATTGCTAATTATAGTATCCTACTCTATTTTAAAATTAATTTAACCTAATATTTTGAATTTCTAACACTTTGAAAAATCCTTAAATTTTTAAGTGATTTTAAAAAATTAAATTGACACATTTGGTTCCTCAAATAAATTTTTATTTGTGTGGTTTTGGTAGTTCTGTATTATCCGAAATTTTATTAGTCGATATTTTGACAAAAAACAATAAAAACTTTATTAATTAAAAGTGCATCCGTTTTTACCACCTACGGAATATACCAATTCATTTGGATCACTTCATTTATTTTGGATTTTGTCAAATTTTTCTTCGATTCCTGCCCTTAATCCCTCGTGGCGCAGCTAAACAGCATCGTTTGACACCCCCGCGCATACCTGCAAACAAACAGAGGGATTAATCGAAGAGAAATCGCAAAAAGTCGACCCACCATATTTTTCAAAAGTCTTCATACCCAAGTCATTCGGCCCATACATTTGTGAATTAAAAATTTAAATTTCGCTCTAAATTTCTTGAATTTAGCTTTCTGAAAAATTATTTGCATCTAATTAGACTTGGAATTGCTAATTATAGTATCCTACTCTATTTTAAAATTAATTTAACCTAATATTTTGAATTTCTAACATTTTGAAAAATCCTTAAATTTTTAAGTGATTTAAAAAAATTTAATTGACACATTTGGTTCCTCAAATAAATTCTTATTTATGTGGTTTTGGTAGTTCTGTATTGTCCGAAATTTTATTAGTCGATATTTTGACAAAAAACGATAAAAACTTTATTAATTAAAAGTGCATCCGTTTTTACCACCTACGGAATATACCAATTCATTTGGATCACTTCATTTATTTTGGATTTTGTCAAATTTTTCTTCGATTCCTGCCCTTAATCCCTCGTGGCGCAGCTAAACAGCATCGTTTGACACCCCCGCGCATACCTGCAAACAAACAGAGGGATTAATCGAAGAGAAATCGCAAAAAGTCGACCCACCATATTTTTCAAAAGTCTTCATACCCAAGTCATTCGGCCCATACATTTGTGAATTAAAAATTTAAATTTCGCTCTAAATTTCTTGAATTTAGCTTTCTAAAAAATTATTTGCATCTAATTAGACTTGGAATTGCTAATTATAGTATCCTACTCTATTTTAAAATTAATTTAACCTAATATTTTGAATTTCTAACACTTTGAAAAATCCTTAAATTTTTAAGTGATTTTAAAAAATTAAATTGACACATTTGGTTCCTCAAATAAATTTTTATTTGTGTGGTTTTGGTAGTTCTGTATTATCCAAAATTTTATTAGTCGATATTTTGACAAAAAACAATAAAAACTTTATTAATTAAAAGTGCATCCGTTTTTACCACCTACGGAATATACCAATTCATTTGGATCACTTAATTTATTTTGGATTTTGTCAAATTTTTCTTCCATTCCTGCCCTTAATCCCTCGTGGCGCAGCTAAACAGCATCGTTTGACACCCCCGCGCATACCTGCAAACAAACAGAGGGATTAATCGAAGAGAAATCGCAAAAAGTCGACCCACCATATTTTTCAAAAGTCTTCATACCCAAGTCATTCGGCCCATACATTTGTGAATTAAAAATTTAAATTTCGCTCTAAATTTCTTGAATTTAGCTTTCTAAAAAATTATTTGCATCTAATTAGACTTGGAATTGCTAATAATAGTATCCTACTCTATTTTAAAATTAATTTAACCTAATATTTTGAATTTCTAACACTTTGAAAAATCCTTAAATTTTTAAGTGATTTTAAAAAATTAAATTGACACATTTGGTTCCTCAAATAAATTTTTATTTGTGTGGTTTTGGTAGTTATGTATTATCCGAAATTTTATTAGTCGATATTTTGACAAAAAACAATAAAAACTTTATTAATTAAAAGTGCATCCGTTTTTACCACCTACGGAATATACCAATTCATTTGGATCACTTCATTTATTTTGGATTTTGTCAAATTTTTCTTCGATTCCTGCCTTTAATCCCTCGTGGCGCAGCTAAACAGCATCGTTTGACACCCCCGCGCATACCTGCAAACAAACAGAGGGATTAATCGAAGAGAAATCGCAAAAAGTCGACCCACCATATTTTTCAAAAGTCTTCATACCCAAGTCATTCGGCCCATACATTTGTGAATTAAAAATTTAAATTTCGCTCTAAATTTCTTGAATTTAGCTTTCTGAAAAATTATTTGCATCTAATTAGACTTGGAATTGCTAATTATAGTATCCTACTCTATTTTAAAATTAATTTAACCTAATATTTTGAATTTCTAACACTTTGAAAAATCCTTAAATTTTTAAGTGATTTTAAAAAATTTAATTGACACATTTGGTTCCTCAAATAAATTCTTATTTATGTGGTTTTGGTAGTTCTGTATTGTCCGAAATTTTATTAGTCGATATTTTGACAAAAAACAATAAAAACTTTATTAATTAAAAGTGCATCCGTTTTTACCACCTACGGAATATACCAATTCATTTGGATCACTTAATTTATTTTGGATTTTGTCAAATTTTTCTTCGATTCCTGCCCTTAATCCCTCGTGGCGCAGCTAAACAGCATCGTTTGACACCTCCGCGCATACCTGCAAACAAACAGAGGGATTAATCGAAGAGAAATCGCAAAAAGTCGACCCACCATATTTTTCAAAAGTCTTCATACCCAAGTCATTCGGCCCACACATTTGTGAATTAAAAATTTAAATTTCGCTCTAAATTTCTTGAATTTAGCTTTCTGAAAAATTATTTGCATCTAATTAGACTTGGAATTGCTAATTATAGTATCCTACTCTATTTTAAAATTAATTTAACCTAATATTTTGAATTTCTAACATTTTGAAAAATCCTTAAATTTTTAAGTGATTTAAAAAAATTTAATTGACACATTTGGTTTCTCAAATAAATTCTTATTTATGTGGTTTTGGTAGTTCTGTATTGTCCGAAATTTTATTAGTCGATATTTTGACAAAAAACAATAAAAACTTTATTAATTAAAAGTGCATCCGTTTTTACCACCTACGGAATATACCAATTCATTTGGATCACTTAATTTATTTTGGATTTTGTCAAATTTTTCTTCGATTCCTGCCCTTAATCCCTCGTGGCGCAGCTAAACAGCATCGTTTGACACCCCCGCGCATACCTGCAATCAAACAGAGGGATTAATCGAAGAGAAATCGCAAAAAGTCGACCCACCATATTTTTCAAAAGTCTTCATACCCAAGTCATTCGGCCCATACATTTGTGAATTAAAAATTTAAATTTCGCTCTAAATTTCTTGAATTTAGCTTTCTGAAAAATTATTTGCATCTAATTAGACTTGGAATTGCTAATTATAGTATCCTACTCTATTTTAAAATTAATTTAACCTAATATTTTGAATTTCTAACACTTTGAAAAATCCTTAAATTTTTAAGTGATTTTAAAAAATTAAATTGACACATTTGGTTCCTCAAATAAATTTTTATTTCTGTGGTTTTGGTAGTTCTGTATTATCCGAAATTTTATTAGTCGATATTTTGACAAAAAACAATAAAAACTTTATTAATTAAAAGTGCATCCGTTTTTACCACCTACGGAATATACCAATTCATTTGGATCACTTCATTTATTTTGGATTTTGTCAAATTTTTCTTCGATTCCTGCCCTTAATCCCTCGTGGCGCAGCTAAACAGCATCGTTTGACACCCCCGCGCATACCTGCAAACAAACAGAGGGATTAATCGAAGAGAAATCGCAAAAAGTCGACCCACCATATTTTTCAAAAGTCTTCATACCCAAGTCATTCGGCCCATACATTTGTGAATTAAAAATTTAAATTTCGCTCTAAATTTCTTGAATTTAGCTTTCTGAAAAATTATTTGCATCTAATTAGACTTGGAATTGCTAATTATAGTATCCTACTCTATTTTAAAATTAATTTAACCTAATATTTTGAATTTCTAACACTTTGAAAAATCCTTAAATTTTTAAGTGATTTTAAAAAATTAAATTGACACATTTGGTTCCTCAAATAAATTTTTATATGTGTGGTTTTGGTAGTTCTGTATTATCCGAAATTTTATTAGTCGATATTTTGACAAAAAACAATAAAAACTTTATTAATTAAAAGTGCATCCGTTTTTACCACCTACGGAATATACCAATTCATTTAGATCACTTCATTTATTTTGGATTTTGTCAAATTTTTCTTCGATTCCTGCCCTTAATCCCTCGTGGCGCAGCTAAACAGCATCGTTTGACACCCCCGCGCATACCTGCAAACAAACAGAGGGATTAATCGAAGAGAAATCGCAAAAAGTCGACCCACCATATTTTTCAAAAGTCTTCATACCCAAGTCATTCGGCCCATACATTTGTGAATTAAAAATTTAAATTTCGCTCTAAATTTCTTGAATTTAGCTTTCTGAAAAAATATTTGCATCTAATTAGACTTGGAATTGCTAATTATAGTATCCTACTCTATTTTAAAATTAATTTAACCTAATATTTTGAATTTCTAACACTTTGAAAAATCCTTAAATTTTTAAGTGATTTTAAAAAATTAAATTGACACATTTGGTTCCTCAAATAAATTTTTATATGTGTGGTTTTGGTAGTTCTGTATTATCCGAAATTTTATTAGTCGATATTTTGACAAAAAACAATAAAAACTTTATTAATTAAAAGTGCATCCGTTTTTACCACCTACGGAATATACCAATTCATTTGGATCACTTCATTTATTTTGGATTTTGTCAAATTTTTCTTCGATTCCTGCCCTTAATCCCTCGTGGCGCAGCTAAACAGCATCGTTTGACACCCCCGCGCATACCTGCAATCAAACAGAGGGATTAATCGAAGAGAAATCGCAAAAAGTCGACCCACCATATTTTTCAAAAGTCTTCATACCCAAGTCATTCGGCCCATACATTTGTGAATTAAAAATTTTAATTTTGCTCTAAATTTCTTGAATTTAGCTTTCTGAAAAATTATTTGCATCTAATTAGACTTGGAATTGCTAATTATAGTATCCTACTCTATTTTAAAATTAATTTAACCTAATATTTTGAATTTCTAACACTTTGAAAAATCCTTAAATTTTTAAGTGATTTTAAAAAATTAAATTGACACATTTGGTTCCTCAAATAAATTCTTATTTGAGTGGTTTTGGTAGTTCTGTATTGTCCGAAATTTTATTAGTCGATATTTTGACAAAAAACAATAAAAACTTTATTAATTAAAAGTGCATCCGTTTTTACCACCTACGGAATATACCAATTCATTTGGATCACTTAATTTATTTAGGATTTTGTCAAATTTTTCTTCGATTCCTGCCCTTAATGCCTCGTGGCGCAGCTAAACAGCATCGTTTGACACCCCCGCGCATACCTGCAAACAAACAGAGGGATTAATCGAAGAGAAATCGCAAAAAGTCGACCCACCATATTTTTCAAAAGTCTTCATACCCAAGTCATTCGGCCCATACATTTGTGAATTAAAAATTTAAATTTCGCTCTAAATTTCTTGAATTTAGCTTTCTGAAAAATTATTTGCATCTAATTAGACTTGGAATTGCTAATTATAGTATCCTACTCTATTTTAAAATTAATTTAACCTAATATTTTGAATTTCTAACACTTTGAAAAATCCTTAAATTTTTAAGTGATTTTAAAAAATTAAATTGACACATTTGGTTCCTCAAATAAATTTTTATTTGTGTGGTTTTGGTAGTTCTGTATTATCCGAAATTTTATTAGTCGATATTTTGACAAAAAACAATAAAAACTTTATTAATTAAAAGTGCATCCGTTTTTACCACCTACGGAATATACCAATTCATTTGGATCACTTCATTTATTTTGGATTTTGTCAAATTTTTCTTCGATTCCTGCCCTTAATCCCTCGTGGCGCAGCTAAACAGCATCGTTTGACACCCCCGCGCATACCTGCAAACAAACAGAGGGATTAATCGAAGAGAAATCGCAAAAAGTCGACCCACCATATTTTTCAAAAGTCTTCATACCCAAGTCATTCGGCCCATACATTTGTGAATTAAAAATTTAAATTTCGCTCTAAATTTCTTGAATTTAGCTTTCTGAAAAATTATTTGCATCTAATTAGACTTGGAATTGCTAATTATAGTATCCTACTCTATTTTAAAATTAATTTAACCTAATATTTTGAATTTCTAACACTTTGAAAAATCCTTAAATTTTTAAGTGATTTTAAAAAATTAAATTGACACATTTGGTTCCTCAAATAAATTCTTATTTGTGTGGTTTTGGTAGTTCTGTATTGTCCGAAATTTTATTAGTCGATATTTTGACAAAAAACAATAAAAACTTTATTAATTAAAAGTGCATCCGTTTTTACCACCTACGGAATATACCAATTCATTTGGATCACTTCATTTATTTTGGATTTTGTCAAATTTTTCTTCGATTCCTGCCCTTAATCCCTCGTGGCGCAGCTAAACAGCATTGTTTGACACCCCCGCGCATACCTGCAAACAAACAGAGGGATTAATCGAAGAGAAATCGCAAAAAGTCGACCCACCATATTTTTCAAAAGTCTTCATACCCAAGTCATTCGGCCCATACATTTGTGAATTAAAAATTTAAATTTCGCTCTAAATTTCTTGAATTTAGCTTTCTGAAAAATTATTTGCATCTAATTAGACTTGGAATTGCTAATTATAGTATCCTACTCTATTTTAAAATTAATTTAACCTAATATTTTGAATTTCTAACACTTTGAAAAATTATTTATTATTTTACAGTGTTAAACCACACTTAGGTATTGGAAATTTCATTATAAATGAAAAATCTTACTAAAAGTTAAAGGCTCCGGCAGGATTCGAACCTGCGTAGATACAAGCGATCGCTCTTAAGCCGAGCTGCCTGACCACTACAAAACCGATACAAAATCATCTTACTAATAGTTTCAGGCCTCGGCTTTGAGGGTCCGTAGCCTAGTGGTCAGGCAGCTCGGCTTAAGAGCGATCGCTTGTATCTACGCAGGTTCGAATCCTGCCGGAGCCTTTAACTTTTAGTAAGATTTTTCATTTATAATGAAACTTTGAAAAATCCTTAAATTTTTAAGTGATTTTAAAAAATTAAATTGACACATTTGGTTCCTCAAATAAATTTTTATTTGTGTGGTTTTGGTAGTTCTGTATTATCCGAAATTTTATTAGTCGATATTTTGACAAAAAACAATAAAAACTTTATTAATTAAAAGTGCATCCGTTTTTACCACCTACGGAATATACCAATTCATTTGGATCACTTAATTTATTTTGGATTTTGTCAAATTTTTCTTCGATTCCTGCCCTTAATCCCTCGTGGCGCAGCTAAACAGCATCGTTTGACACCTCCGCGCATACCTGCAAACAAACAGAGGGATTAATCGAAGAGAAATCGCAAAAAGTCGACCCACCATATTTTTCAAAAGTCTTCATACCCAAGTCATTCGGCCCATACATTTGTGAATTAAAAATTTAAATTTCGCTCTAAATTTCTTGAATTTAGCTTTCTGAAAAATTATTTGCATCTAATTAGACTTGGAATTGCTAATTATAGTATCCTACTCTATTTTAAAATTAATTTAACCTAATATTTTGAATTTCTAACACTTTGAAAAATCCTTAAATTTTTAAGTGATTTTAAAAAATTAAATTGACACATTTGGTTCCTCAAATAAATTCTTATTTATGTGGTTTTGGTAGTTCTGTATTGTCCGAAATTTTATTAGTCGATATTTTGACAAAAAACAATAAAAACTTTATTAATTAAAAGTGCATCCGTTTTTACCACCTACGGAATATACCAATTCATTTGGATCACTTAATTTATTTAGGATTTTGTCAAATTTTTCTTCGATTCCTGCCCTTAATCCCTCGTGGCGCAGCTAAACAGCATCGTTTGACACCCCCGCGCATACCTGCAATCAAACAGAGGGATTAATCGAAGAGAAATCGCAAAAAGTCGACCCACCATATTTTTCAAAAGTCTTCATACCCAAGTCATTCGGCCCATACATTTGTGAATTAAAAATTTAAATTTCGCTCTAAATTTCTTGAATTTAGCTTTCTGAAAAATTATTTGCATCTAATTAGACTTGGAATTGCTAATTATAGTATCCTACTCTATTTTAAAATTAATTTAACCTAATATTTTGAATTTCTAACACTTTGAAAAATCCTTAAATTTTTAAGTGATTTTAAAAAATTAAATTGACACATTTGGTTCCTCAAATAAATTTTTATTTGTGTGGTTTTGGTAGTTCTGTATTATCCGAAATTTTATTAGTCGATATTTTGACAAAAAACAATAAAAACTTTATTAATTAAAAGTGCATCCGTTTTTACCACCTACGGAATATACCAATTCATTTGGATCACTTAATTTATTTTGGATTTTGTCAAATTTTTCTTCGATTCCTGCCCTTAATCCCTCGTGGCGCAGCTAAACAGCATCGTTTGACACCTCCGCGCATACCTGCAAACAAACAGAGGGATTAATCGAAGAGAAATCGCAAAAAGTCGACCCACCATATTTTTCAAAAGTCTTCATACCCAAGTCATTCGGCCCATACATTTGTGAATTAAAAATTTAAATTTCGCTCTAAATTTCTTGAATTTAGCTTTCTGAAAAATTATTTGCATCTAATTAGACTTGGAATTGCTAATTATAGTATCCTACTCTATTTTAAAATTAATATAACTAATATTTTGAATTTCTAACATTTTGAAAAATCCTTAAATTTTTAAGTGATTTAAAAAAATTTAATTGACACATTTGGTTCCTCAAATAAATTATTATTTATGTGGTTTTGGTAGTTCTGTATTGTCCGAAATTTTATTAGTCGATATTTTGACAAAAAATAATAAAAACTTTATTAATTAAAAGTGCATCCGTTTTTACCACCTACGGAATATACCAATTCATTTGGATCACTTAATTTATTTTGGATTTTGTCAAATTTTTCTTCGATTCCTGCCCTTAATCCCTCGTGGCGCAGCTAAACAGCATCGTTTGACACCCCCGCGCATACCTGCAATCAAACAGAGGGATTAATCGAAGAGAAATCGCAAAAAGTCGACCCACCATATTTTTCAAAAGTCTTCATACCCAAGTCATTCGGCCCATACATTTGTGAATTAAAAATTTAAATTTCGCTCTAAATTTCTTGAATTTAGCTTTCTGAAAAATTATTTGCATCTAATTAGACTTGGAATTGCTAATTATAGTATCCTACTCTATTTTAAAATTAATTTAACCTAATATTTTGAATTTCTAACACTTTGAAAAATCCTTAAATTTTTAAGTGATTTTAAAAAATTAAATTGACACATTTGGTTCCTCAAATAAATTTTTATTTCTGTGGTTTTGGTAGTTCTGTATTATCCGAAATTTTATTAGTCGATATTTTGACAAAAAACAATAAAAACTTTATTAATTAAAAGTGCATCCGTTTTTACCACCTACGGAATATACCAATTCATTTGGATCACTTAATTTATTTTGGATTTTGTCAAATTTTTCTTCGATTCCTGCCCTTAATCCCTCGTGGCGCAGCTAAACAGCATCGTTTGACACCCCCGCGCATACCTGCAAACAAACAGAGGGATTAATCGAAGAGAAATCGCAAAAAGTCGACCCACCATATTTTTCAAAAGTCTTCATACCCAAGTCATTCGGCCCATACATTTGTGAATTAAAAATTTAAATTTCGCTCTAAATTTCTTGAATTTAGCTTTCTGAAAAATTATTTGCATCTAATTAGACTTGGAATTGCTAATTATAGTATCCTACTCTATTTCAAAATTAATTTAACCTAATATTTTGAATTTCTAACACTTTGAAAAATCCTTAAATTTTTAAGTGATTTTAAAAAATTAAATTGACACATTTGGTTCCTCAAATAAATTTTTATATGTGTGGTTTTGGTAGTTCTGTATTATCCGAAATTTTATTAGTCGATATTTTGACAAAAAACAATAAAAACTTTATTAATTAAAAGTGCATCCGTTTTTACCACCTACGGAATATACCAATTCATTTGGATCACTTCATTTATTTTGGATTTTGTCAAATTTTTCTTCGATTCCTGCCCTTAATCCCTCGTGGCGCAGCTAAACAGCATCGTTTGACACCCCCGCGCATACCTGCAAACAAACAGAGGGATTAATCGAAGAGAAATCGCAAAAAGTCGACCCACCATATTTTTCAAAAGTCTTCATACCCAAGTCATTCGGCCCATACATTTGTGAATTAAAAATTTAAATTTCGCTCTAAATTTCTTGAATTTAGCTTTCTGAAAAATTATTTGCATCTAATTAGACTTGGAATTGCTAATTATAGTATCCTACTCTATTTTAAAATTAATTTAACCTAATATTTTGAATTTCTAACACTTTGAAAAATCCTTAAATTTTTAAGTGATTTTAAAAAATTAAATTGACACATTTGGTTCCTCAAATAAATTTTTATTTGTGTGGTTTTGGTAGTTCTGTATTATCCGAAATTTTATTAGTCGATATTTTGACAAAAAACAATAAAAACTTTATTAATTTAAAGTGCATCCGTTTTTACCACCTACGGAATATACCAATTCATTTGGATCACTTAATTTATTTTGGATTTTGTCAAATATTTCTTTGATTCCTGCCCTTAATCCCTCGTGGCGCAGCTAAACAGCATCGTTTGACACCCCCGCGCATACCTGCAAACAAACAGAGGGAATAATCGAAGAGAAATCGCAAAAAGTCGACCCACCATATTTTTCAAAAGTCTTCATACCAAAGTCATTCGGCCCATACATTTGTGAATTAAAAATTTAAATTTCGCTCTAAATTTCTTGAATTTAGCTTTCTGAAAAATTATTTGCATCTAATTAGACTTGGAATTGCTAGTTTTAGTATCCTACTCTATTTTAAAATTAATTTAACCTAATATTTTGAATTTCTAACACTTTGAAAAATCCTTAAATTTTTAAGTGATTTTAAAAAATTAAATTGACACATTTGGTTCCTCAAATAAATTTTTATTTGTGTGGTTTTGGTAGTTCTGTATTATCCGAAATTTTATTAGTCGATATTTTGACAAAAAACAATAAAAACTTTATTAATTAAAAGTGCATCCGTTTTTACCACCTACGGAATACAGGGTGAATTTTTGAGACGGGACAGTAAGGGCAGGTACCTTAAACGTTATAGTTACAGGAAAACGTTTTTAGGAGACTATCCATTAATTTTTAAAATATTCTGAACTGCATTTACAGATTTTGGAAAAAATGTACAGTCAACAAGAAAATGGTCATTTTACACAAAAACTTTTTTTGATGCCAATCGATCCTGTTTCTTATAAGGATCAAAAGTCTCTACTAGACCGACTGAGGTTTGAGTACTAGAAATGTCAGAAATCGCGAAAAACCTTTTTCGAAATTGTACGGTTTATACGGAAATACGCATAAGATAATTAGTGAGTCCTAATGGCGAGTGTCTAGCTGGCCTCGTGGCTTACTGTACCTAGAAGCAAAAGCGCCTACCTAAGTAGAAAATCATCAAAGTTGCATCGATAATCTTTTACAACATTAGGATTGAAACAATTAAAATAAAATAAATCATTTTAATATGTTGTACTTTAGACACAGACAAAAATAACTACATTTAGATGATCTACGAAATAAATTGCTCAAAATGACATTTTAATCAAATTAAATTTTAAAACAAGAAGTATGTACCTACATAAATTAATTGCAACTAACAATCTAGAATTTTCTCATAACAAACGTAACAATGACCTGAAACAAACCAAGAATTCGAATCCAATTCGAAGTTTGAAATTTAAAACTTTTTTACTGACCTATTTTTTTCAGCCAGCCTTTTTTTTCTTTATATCGGATTATAGCGAATCTACCCATAGCAAAAAGTTTGACTAATTTTGAAGTTTGGCTCTTTTACCGAAATGTATGGAAAAAGTTTTTTGCGATTTCTGACTTTTCTAGTACTCAAACCTCAGTCGGTCTAGTAGAGACTTTTGAACCTTATAAGAAACAGGATCGATTGGCATCAAAAAAAGTTTTTGTGTAAAATGACCATTTTCTTGCTGACTGTACTTTTTTTCCAAAATCTGTAAATGCAGTTCAGAAAATTTTAAAAATTTATGGATAGTCTCCTAAAAACGTTTTTCTGTAACTAGAACGTTTAAGGTACCTGCCCTTACTGTCCCGTCTCAAAAATTCACCCTGTATACCAATTCATTTGGATCACTTAATTTATTTTGGATTTTGTCAAATTTTTCTTCGATTCCTGCCCTTAATCCCTCGTGGCGCAGCTAAACAGCATCGTTTGACACCTCCGCGCATACCTGCAAACAAACAGAGGGATTAATCGAAGAGAAATCGCAAAAAGTCGACCCACCATATTTTTCAAAAGTCTTCATACCCAAGTCATTCGGCCCATACATTTGTGAATTAAAAATTTAAATTTCGCTCTAAATTTCTTGAATTTAGCTTTCTGAAAAATTATTTGCATCTAATTAGACTTGGAATTGCTAATTATAGTATCCTACTCTATTTTAAAATTAATTTAACTAATATTTTGAATTTCTAACATTTTGAAAAATCCTTAAATTTTTAAGTGATTTAAAAAAATTTAATTGACACATTTGGTTCCTCAAATAAATTCTTATTTATGTGGTTTTGGTAGTTCTGTATTGTCCAAAATTTTATTAGTCGATATTTTGACAAAAAACAATAAAAACTTTATTAATTAAAAGTGCATCCGTTTTTACCACCTACGGAATATACCAATTCATTTGGATCACTTAATTTATTTTGGATTTTGTCAAATTTTTCTTCGATTCCTGCCCTTAATCCCTCGTGGCGCAGCTAAACAGCATCGTTTGACACCCCCGCGCATACCTGCAATCAAACAGAGGGATTAATCGAAGAGAAATCGCAAAAAGTCGACCCACCATATTTTTCAAAAGTCTTCATACCCAAGTCATTCGGCCCATACATTTGTGAATTAAAAATTTAAATTTCGCTCTAAATTTCTTGAATTTAGCTTTCTGAAAAATTATTTGCATCTAATTAGACTTGGAATTGCTAATTATAGTATCCTACTCTATTTTAAAATTAATTTAACCTAATATTTTGAATTTCTAACACTTTGAAAAATCCTTAAATTTTTAAGTGATTTTAAAAAATTAAATTGACACATTTGGTTCCTCAAATAAATTTTTATTTCTGTGGTTTTGGTAGTTCTGTATTATCCGAAATTTTATTAGTCGATATTTTGACAAAAAACAATAAAAACTTTATTAATTAAAAGTGCATCCGTTTTTACCACCTACGGAATATACCAATTCATTTGGATCACTTAATTTATTTTGGATTTTGTCAAATTTTTCTTCGATTCCTGCCCTTAATCCCTCGTGGCGCAGCTAAACAGCATCGTTTGACACCCCCGCGCATACCTGCAATCAAACAGAGGGATTAATCGAAGAGAAATCGCAAAAAGTCGACCCACCATATTTTTCAAAAGTCTTCATACCCAAGTCATTCGGCCCATACATTTGTGAATTAAAAATTTAAATTTCGCTCTAAATTTCTTGAATTTAGCTTTCTGAAAAATTATTTGCATCTAATTAGACTTGGAATTGCTAATTATAGTATCCTACTCTATTTTAAAATTAATTTAACCTAATATTTTGAATTTCTAACATTTTGAAAAATCCTTAAATTTTTAAGTGATTTAAAAAAAAATAATTGACACATTTGGTTCTGTTGTAGCAGACATGGGGTTTCTCAGGTAGCTTGAAGAAATGATGAAGTCCAAAGATTGATAGAAATTGCGTATAATAATTAATTGAAAAAGGTACAGAGATGTGTTCACGATAGGTTACAGTTGCGAATCTTATTGTCACTTTTTTGAATACTAGTTTGACGTTTCGTAGCGCGGTTCTGTCACTAGATATTTCGTTCGGAAACGCGACATGCCCCCGGCCTTGGAAGCACCAGCTTCAAAGATTACTGCGTGTCATCTTGTTGCTGCTTGGCTTCTTTTTCTCGAAATAGAGGACATATCTTCGAAAAACTGCGTCGTATGGTTCCGGATGGTGTCCGGATATCTGCCAATCGAGATACGCCGTCTCGACCGCTGATTGTGCTGATGATTCTCCCGAGTGACTTCAAGGGAGGAAGCTTATCATCCTTGATGATAACCAGTGTGTTGGGTTCTAGGCTATCTACGTTTTCTCTCCATTTACATCTGGTTTGAAGCTCCGAGACGTACTCCTTCGTCCACCGGGTCCAGAAGTTGTGTCGTATCTGCTCCACTCGCTGGTATCGGTTGAGCAGTCGTTCAGGATCGCCTCGCATGTCCTGATACACCGGCGCTGTGAGCGGACGACCGACCAGGAAGTGAGCGGGACTGAGGGGAAGGAAGTCGTGTGGATCAGCTGATAGTGGAGTTAATGGTCGGGAGTTGAGGATTGCTTCAATCTGCGTTAGAACCGTGGTAAGTTCTTCAAAGGTCAAGTGTGCGTTACCGATGACACGAGATAGATGCAACTTGCACGATTTTACTCCAGCTTCCCAAAGACCTCCAAAATGAGCAGTGTAAGGAGGAATGAATCTTAGCTTTATGGCTTGGCTAAGAGCGTACTCAGTAAGATCAGCTGAACACTTACTTAAAAACTTTGCTAATTCGTTATTAGCGCCTACAAAGTTTTTGCCGTTATCTGAATGTATTTCATCGGGTTTTCCGCGACGTGAAATGAAACGTTTCAGAGCCAGAATGTATGCCTCAGTGGAAAGATCGCTAACAAGTTCCAAGTGTAAAGCGCGTGTAACGAAGCATACGAACAAGCAAATATACGATTTTACGGTTTTAGCGCCTCTGCCTTTGCGATTTAAAGTGAGAATTGGTCCCGCGTAATCCACCCCACAATAAAGAAATGGATAGGTAGGAATCAATCGTTCCTTTGGCAGATTGCCCATGATAGGATTTAAAGTTTTACCTTTCAATCGCTTGCACGTTACGCACTCATTCACCGTTTTCCGCGCGAGATTTCTCCCCCCAATAGGCCACCATCGCTGGCGAATGTCGTACAGCAGCGCTTGAGGAGCGGCATGAAGCAGGCGTTGGTGCTCGTTGCGCATGAGCAATGCTGAAAACCGATGTTTTGAACACAATAAGATGGGGTGCTTCTTCTCGTAATCGAAGCTGTCAGAATAACTGATTCGACCGCCAACTCGTATTAAATTATTCTCGTCTAAGAATACGTTTAGTTTAAAAAGACTTGGTATCTTTTTGAGCGAGCAACCTTTTGCGATTAGATTATACTCCTCGTTAAAAGATTCTAATTGTGATAACCTAGCTAAACCTACTTCAGATTCTCTCAGCTCGGTCAAAGTGAGTGCGCCTGACTGACGATTCACTTTGTTGCGTGTATTGTTTATAAATCTCAGTACGTACGCGAAAGAACGCTTCATTCGATCGAACTGAGAGAATCCGGAAAACGGGAATAGTTCCGGTACTTGTTTTGTGTGAAAAATGTTTACTGCGCTTGATTTTATCTCAGGAAGATCATCTTGCGTTATAGTTGGACTCGAGTTAGAAGTTACGTTACCGCAATCGTAGGTAAAATCACGAAGGAAAGGCGGTCCTTTCCACCACAACTCTGAGGATGTAAGTTCAGATAAAGAGGACCCCCGTGAGACTAGATCAGCTGGGTTCTCCTTTCCACTTACATGTCGCCATGGTACTTCTTGCGAAAGCTCGTGAATTTCAGCCACCCTGTTCTGTACGAACGTTTTAAGTAAGTTGGGTGACATGCGTAACCATCCTAACACTATGGTGGAGTCCGTCCAAAACACTACATTTTTAATCTGACAGTGAAGTGATTCACGTATTTTTGTATACAGTCGCGCGCCTAATAATGCTCCGCAAAGCTCGAGCCTAGGGATACTGACTGGCTTCAGCGGTGCGACCTTGCCTTTGGAACACAACAACCTGAGTGATGCCGTTGAAGTATTCTCACTGACAGTGCGAATATAGGCGCACGCGCCGTACGCTGTTTGCGATGCGTCGGTAAATATATGTAGCTCGATATACGAAGCCTCACTACCAATGACGTGCCGCGGCACTCTAACATTCTCAAGCCCGGCGAGGCCGATAGCAAACCGGTTCCATACCTCTGTGACGTCACTGGGGAGCGCGTCGTCCCAGTCTAGTTTCAATAACCATAGTTTTTGCAATAACACCTTTGCGATCATAATAGTAGGGCTTAGCAAACCGTACGGGTCGAAAATCTGAGACACATGTGATAATATTGAGCGCTTAGTGATTTTCGTATCTTCATTAAATTGCGTGTTGTAATGAAACATATCGGATGAGTTATTCACGCGTCTAAATTCAGCGGTTTAACGCCGTCGAATAATTTTGTTAATGATGGATTACTACAATCAAAATTAAATACCCATTTGCGTAATGGGAAGCAGCCCGATTTTAAAACGTTTAATGTTTTTTCGCATAAATCAAGTAACTTATCTTTATCATCATGGGTCGTAATCATATCATCAACAAAAAAATCCTCATTTATTATTCGTTTGACCTCGGGGTCAGAGCATTCATATGCCATTTGTTTTAAGCATCTACACGCCATGAAAGCAGCGGCTGCGGTGCCATAGACGATCCTATTATGACGATATATGCCTATGTCTTGTGTGGGATCGTCGCGCCATAGAATAAGCTGAAGTTCGCGCTGATTTTCAGAAACCTCAGTTTGCCTATACATCTTCTCGACGTCTGCGCAAGCTACGTACTTATTCATGCGCAGGCGAAGTAATATAGCGAGCAAATCACCTTGTATGGGAGGCCCTACAAGCTGGAGATCATTAAGTGACACTCCAGTGCTTGACGCAGCGCTAGCGATGAACACCACCCGCAGCTTCGTGGTAGTGCTGTGTTCGCGTAATACGCCGTGATGCGGCATTATGAAATGTGGTTGTCCATAAGACTCGATTCGCGCCATGTGCCCTAGGGACACATATTCGTGAATAAAATCTATATACAACCGTTTGTACTCTTGATCGCGTTGGAGTCGTCTTTCCAAAGCTAAAAATCGGTTGAGGGCTTGAGGATATGTTTCACCTAAAGCTTGTGGTGAGGATTTGAATGGAATGTTGACACAAAACCTTCCATCGCTACTGCGCGTTGTAGTCTTGATGAAATGGTCTTCGCATTCCTTCTCCTCCTCGGTGCGCATGTCACAAAGCTTAGGCAGCTCCTCAAGCTCCCAGAACTTGCGTAGTTGCGATTCTACTGTGTGAGAAAAATTACATCGTATGTAACCTTTGTTTCGCGTTATGTTTATGGGACCTGATACGATCCATCCTAATTGCGTGTTTTGAAGGAATGGACCTTTAGGTAGACGCATCTTTCCTTCGCTTAACAAATCCCAGAATTTATCGGCGCCTATGAGGATGTCGATTTCTCGGGATTCATAAAAGCTAGGATCAGCTAATTGAATATTGTCAGGGATCCCAAACTGCGCGTGTTGTTTGGGTATCGCTGGCAACGTAGATGTAATGTTAGGTAAAACAATACATTTTATTCGTGTAATATAAGGGCTAGTTCGTGATCTTACATCGATATCACAGGTTTGCGTAGACTGTGACACCGAATTACCTACCCCGCGTATTTCGTGAGTGGACTGTATCATTTGCGTGCCTAGTTTATCGCATAAAGAACGTGTAATAATGCATCGCTCGCTCCCCGAATCTAGAAGCGCGCGCGCCTGTTGATAATTATCGTGTTTATCTCTAACCTCCACTAACGCAGTCGATAACAATACAGGTTGCGCACACGGATAATTTGCGCATAGAACCTTTGTGTGAGTGTCTTTGATAAGCTCATTGCTGCTAGGCTCGGCGGCGGGCAGCGGCGCGGTGGGGGGCGAATGCATCAGAACCGGTTTGTTATTGAGTGAAGCTCCGTCGTGTCTAACTGCACTGTCGTAATGAAGCAATGAGTTGTGCTTTTGATCACACTTCCTACACGGACCGAATTTGCACTCATTAATTTCGTGTCCCGCGCGTAAACAGTTGTTACACAGATTGTTATCTTTGACGAGCTTTAGCCTAGCTTCTAAACTAGAACCTAAAAACTTCTGACATGCGTAAAGTGGATGACTATAACGTTTACAAAGTGAACATAACTTCTTTGATTGACTTTGCGAATTGGTGGCGACGTTGCAGTGCACTTTATTACTGTTTTGTGATTGAGATACAGATTTTTTTATATTAGTGCTCGCGTGTGATACCTGCAAAGTCTCCAGCATGTCCGCTCTGTCTTTCAAAAAGGATAACAAGACGTCTATCTTCAGAATCGACTTGGAATCACCAGATTGTTTTAGTGTTGTGTTTTTATATTGTTCCCACTCGCGTTCCGTGGTTTTATCTAATTTAGTGACCACAAGATAAATAATTAACGTGTCCCAGCTGTTTACTGGTTCACCTAACAACTTTAAAGCCCGTAAATTCTTTAAAATTGTATCTATTAAATGACGTAACAGATCTGGTGCTTCTTTTGTCAAAGCCTGAATGGAAAAAAGTGATTTTACGTGATTGTGCACTAGTAGCCTACTATTGTCGTACCTAGTGAGAAGTAACTCCCATGCTACATCGTAGTTTGCAGCAGAGAATTCCAGCGATTCGATCACCAATGCTGCACTGCCCTTTAGTGATGATTTCAGGTAGTGAAACTTTTGGATGCTAGTGATATGATCGGAATCGTGAATCAGAGATTGAAAGGTATCCCTAAACTCTAACCAATGGTCGTAAGAACCGTCAAAGGTAGGTATCGTAATCGTAGGTAATTTTACCGATTTATTGTCGCTACACGCCTTCCTGGAACCTGTGTCGGTTTCCCCAGTACCTAACATACATTCAGCCTGAGCCAGGGTATCGTAGTAACTATCTTCGAATGAATCGCGTTGCCTAAACTGTTCATCTAGATCAACCTTCTAACACAGATTCTTCTAGCTCAGATTGAAGACTATTAAACTCTGAAAACAAGCTTGTAGCTCCTTGAATACGTAGCTTTAAATCTACACGCGTTTGTGCAGGCAAAATACCATCAGTTTTCAAAGTATTTAGGTAGTTAGAAAAGCGCGTAAGACGGCCTTTGACAATAGCTCTTTTCTTTACTAGGTCACGTATAAGTTTGTTCGTTGCGTCATTGTCTGTAACCGTTAATTTGTAAGGAGACCTATCCCTAGTGTCTTTGCTCATCTTGGAAGTCTCAGTAAAAGGTGGAGTACTCACGTTTGGCAAGTGGCAGCTATGCTGTCTCGGAACACGCTGCTAGACACTGTGCACACGGATGGTAGCTCACTGCGTCTCAGTTACTGAAACATTTATTACCACGGGATTAACAATAGAAAGGATAGGCGTTTGGATAGGATGGATGACTGGCCGTACCGTTTCTCCCTTTCTGGGTAGGTATGCGTGCTTCTGGACAGCAATCTTAATCCTTGTTGGTTTCTTGATCAATCTTCAGAAAAATGACCGTTGACCTTTGGGTCATGCGAAGGTCGTGCGTGCGTTGAGTCCCTTGTAGATGTCCGGCTCTGAAGGTCCAATTTATGTTGTAGCAGACATGGGGTTTCTCAGGTAGCTTGAAGAAATGATGAAGTCCAAAGATTGATAGAAATTGCGTATAATAATTAATTGAAAAAGGTACAGAGATGTGTTCACGATAGGTTACAGTTGCGAATCTTATTGTCACTTTTTTGAATACTAGTTTGACGTTTCGTAGCGCGGTTCTGTCACTAGATATTTCGTTCGGAAACGCGACAGGTTCCTCAAATAAATTTTTATTTGTGTGGTTTTGGTAGTTATGTATTATCCGAAATTTTATTAGTCGATATTTTGACAAAAAACAATAAAAACTTTATTAATTAAAAGTGCATCCGTTTTTACCACCTACGGAATATACCAATTCATTTGGATCACTTAATTTATTTTGGATTTTGTCAAATTTTTCTTCGATTCCTGCCCTTAATCCCTCGTGGCGCAGATAAACAGCATCGTTTGACACCCCCGCGCATACCTGCAAACAAACAGAGGGATTAATCGAAGAGAAATCGCAAAAAGTCGACCCACCATATTTTTCAAAAGTCTTCATACCCAAGTCATTCGGCCCATACATTTGTGAATTAAAAATTTAAATTTCGCTCTAAATTTCTTGAATTTAGCTTTCTGAAAAATTATTTGCATCTAATTAGACTTGGAATTGCTAATTATAGTATCCTACTCTATTTTAAAATTAATTTAACCTAATATTTTGAATTTCTAACACTTTGAAAAATCCTTAAATTTTTAAGTGATTTTAAAAAATTAAATTGACACATTTGGTTCCTCAAATAAATTTTTATTTGTGTGGTTTTGGTAGTTCTGTATTATCCAAAATTTTATTAGTCGATATTTTGACAAAAAACAATAAAAACTTTATTAATTAAAAGTGCATCCGTTTTTACCACCTACGGAATATACCAATTCATTTGGATCACTTAATTTATTTTGGATTTTGTCAAATTTTTCTTCCATTCCTGCCCTTAATCCCTCGTGGCGCAGCTAAACAGCATCGTTTGACACCCCCGCGCATACCTGCAAACAAACAGAGGGATTAATCGAAGAGAAATCGCAAAAAGTCGACCCACCATATTTTTCAAAAGTCTTCATACCCAAGTCATTCGGCCCATACATTTGTGAATTAAAAATTTAAATTTCGCTCTAAATTTCTTGAATTTAGCTTTCTGAAAAATTATTTGCATCTAATTAGACTTGGAATTGCTAATTATAGTATCCTACTCTATTTTAAAATTAATTAAACCTAATAATTTTGAATTTCTAACACTTTGAAAAATCCAAATTTTTAAGTGATTTAAAAAAATTAAATTGACACATTTGGTTCCTCAAATAATGTTTTATTTGTGTGGTTTTGGTAGTTCTGTATTATCCAAAATTTTATTAGTCGATATTTTGACAAAAAACAATAAAAACTTTATTAATTAAAAGTGCATCCGTTTTTACCACCTACGGAATATACCAATTCATTTGGATCACTTAATTTATTTTGGATTTTGTCAAATTTTTCTTCGATTCCTGCCCTTAATCCCTCGTGGCGCAGCTAAACAGCATCGTTTGACACCCCCGCGCATACCTGCAAACAAACAGAGGGATTAATCGAAGAGAAATCGCAAAAAGTCGACCCACCATATTTTTCAAAAGTCTTCATACCCAAGTCATTCGGCCCATACATTTGTGAATTAAAAATTTAAATTTCGCTCTAAATTTCTTGAATTTAGCTTTCTGAAAAATTATTTGCATCTAATTAGACTTGGAATTGCTGATTATAGTATCCTACTCTATTTTAAAATTAATTTAACCTAATATTTTGAATTTCTAACACTTTGAAAAATCCTTAAATTTTTAAGTGATTTTAAAAAATTAAATTGACACATTTGGTTCCTCAAATAAATTTTTATTTGTGTGGTTTTGGTAGTTCTGTATTATCCGAAATTTTATTAGTCGATATTTTGACAAAAAACAATAAAAACTTTATTTATTAAAAGTGCATCCGTTTTTACCACCTACGGAATATACCAATTCATTTGGATCACTTAATTTATTTTGGATTTTGTCAAATTTTTCTTCGATTCCTGCCCTTAATCCCTCGTGGCGCAGCTAAACAGCATCGTTTGACACCCCCGCGCATACCTGCAAACAAACAGAGGGATTAATCGAAGAGAAATCGCAAAAAGTCGACCCACCATATTTTTCAAAAGTCTTCATACCCAAGTCATTCGGCCCATACATTTGTGAATTAAAAATTTAAATTTCGCTCTAAATTTCTTGAATTTAGCTTTCTGAAAAATTGTCTTTTTTAAACTTTCGCGATCAGAACACATTATAAAACATATGCAAACGGGTATTTATCACGAATTTTACCTTTAATATTCGCCCGACGTTTCGACCGGATTGCACCAGCCGTGGTCGCGGGAAGACTGAAGTATTGGAGGTACCGCCACAGCAAAGCGAAAGCGTTTATTCAACTACCCTCACTTGATCTTCATAAATGTCAATTAGGGCCGGTTCACACTAGGACAACACACTACACTAACAGTGTCCACATACTGAGTTGATCTCACATGACGAGTACACTTTGCAATCACTGGATTCCACGAGGAAGAGAGTCTGAAGCCGTCTTCACGATTAAAATTAGGATACTTCTTAATCTCAATCGCTTCCCGAACCATTCTCTTGTAATAATGCTTCTCGTTGGCAAGGATTTTTGGATTGTGCAATTCCATCCAGTGATTGGGTCCTGAGTCTACTATATGCTCCGCTATAGCAGACTTGTTTATTTGCCGATTTTTGACCGCTGCTATATGTTCCTTGACACGTTCAGCGACTGTACGCTTCGTTTGGCCTATATAGGAACGGCCGCAGCTGCAATCGATTTTATAAACACCAGGAACTTGGAAAGGTACCACATCCTTCGGTGTACGCAGACGCTTAGCCACTTTGTTAAAAGGAGTATAAATCGACTTTATTGAAAACTTCTTGAAAAGGTTCCCAATTTTGTCCGTAACCCCCTTCACATAAGGCATGAACGCTGGCTGTCTAGTTACATCACTGTGTTTTAGTTTGCGTCTGCTATCTGGATGCCATCCATTAGTCTTGTAACCATTTCGTTTTAGAACCTCCTGAACATGTTCCAGCTCTCCGGGTAGATGTTCAGGGTCACAGAGGTCGTAGGCTCTGTTCATAAGTGAGGATACTACTGACTGGAGATGTAATGGATGGTGATGTGAGGCAGCATTCAGATATCTGTCCGTGTGTGTCGGTTTTCTGTACACATTATGCGACAAAGATCCATTGGACTTAACCATCACTTTTAAATCTAAAAAGGCTAAAGATCTGTTATCCTCCATTTCATACGTGAACCTTATCTTCGGGTGTATGGAGTTAAGATGTTCTGTCAGTCGATCAACTTCCTCTTTACCTCCATTAATGATGCAGAAAACATCGTCGACGTATCTTTTCCAGAATCTTATACCGTAAGCTGTCATGTTAATCATAGTCTCAAAATGCTCCATCCAGATATTGGCAAGTACAGGAGCTACAGGACTACCCATAGCTACGCCATCAATCTGGAAAAATCAAAATGGAAATGGTCAAAAATCGGCAAATAAACAAGTCTGCTATAGCGGAGCATATAGTAGACTCAGGACCCAATCACTGGATGGAATTGCACAATCCAAAAATCCTTGCCAACGAGAAGCATTATTACAAGAGAATGGTTCGGGAAGCGATTGAGATTAAGAAGTATCCTAATTTTAATCGTGAAGACGGCTTCAGACTCTCTTCCTCGTGGAATCCAGTGATTGCAAAGTGTACTCGTCATGTGAGATCAACTCAGTATGTGGACACTGTTAGTGTAGTGTGTTGTCCTAGTGTGAACCGGCCCTAATTGACATTTATGAAGATCAAGTGAGGGTAGTTGAATAAACGCTTTCGCTTTGCTGTGGCGGTACCTCCAATACTTCAATTATGGACAGAACTCAAGAAAAATCCGAAAAATGAAACACTAGAATTAAAATTCAAAACCAAGAGACAATATACTACTAAACTTATTGAGACTACAAAAAATACATATCATTACAAAGAATTTGCAAACTGTGCAAGGAAACCAAAGAAAATGTGGAAACTTATCAACAAATTGGCAAATAATAACATCAAACAAGGCTGTGCACCTTCAAAACTAATTATAGAGTCTAAACACATAACCGACGTTAAGGATATCTGTGAGGCATTCAATCAGTATTTTTCTACCATCGGCTCAATATTAGCAAATGAAATCCCCGCAGTTTTTCACAACAACTACATGCTAGCCCTACCTAAACCTTTCTTGGAAAGTCAATTAACTACCTTTGACCCCTGTACAACTGATGAAGTAAGCAAAATAATAGACAACCTAGATCCTAATTCAAGTGCGGGCCTAGATGGAATCAATACTAAAACTATTAAATGCATAAAATATCTAATACTTAACAACCTTACAGTCTGCTTCAACAAATTGCTAAAAGAAGGATTATTTCCAGACACGCTTAAAGTTGCAAAAGTAACACCAATATTTAAATCTGGAGAAAAAACGGACCCCGGCAACTACCGACCCATTTCAGTTTTACCATTACTTTCAAAAATTTTCGAAAAAATTATACATAAAAGACTTGAAAAATACCTTAACACTAATAACCTAATTTATAAACAACAGTTTGGATTTCGACCTAAAAGTAATACCCTAGCTGCAACAATTGATCTAGTTACTAAGATAAAATCAAATATAGATAAGAAAAATATTGTCCTTGGCATATTTATTGACTTTAAGAAAGCGTTCGATACAGTTAGCCATAGACTGCTTTTAAAAAAACTAGAATGTCTTGGTATCAAAAATACTGCTCTAAAGATGTTTCAGTCGTATCTATCCAACAGATGCCAGGCAGTAAAAATTGATAATATACAGAGCAAATCAGTACCAATTACTTATGGAGTCCCCCAAGGATCAATTCTGGGCCCGTTACTATTTTTAACATACATTAATAACATGCATCAAATAGGATTGAACGGCGAAATAACTTTATACGCAGACGATACATGTCTCTTTTACTTTGGTGCTAATATCCACGAAATTTTATCGCGTGCCCAGGAAGACCTAAATCAACTATTCACCTGGTTCCAACACAATCTTCTAACTATTAACGTTTCGAAAACTTGTTACACCATCTTTAGAGCTAAAAACAAACAAATCCCCCCCTACACCCCTCCTCAAATCAATAACATAGTCTTACAGGAAAAAAAATGTGAAAGGTATTTAGGCCTACACATGGATAGTGATCTGTCCTGGAACACTCACATTATCAATATAAAAACCAAACTCTCTTCGCTGACAGGATCGCTACGCAATATAGTACACTGTATTCCACGGCAAATACGTTACACAATTTATAATTCTCTAGTGAAACCTCACCTACTTTATCTAATAGAGATTTGGGGGAACGCCACAAAAACAAAGTTAGCCGGTCTGCAAATACTACAGAACAAAATTATAAAACTACTTTTTAACTATCCCTACTTGACGTCAACTACCAAAATTTATAAAGAAACAAAATTAATGAACATCAAACAATTATACGTATATAACACCTGCATTCTCGTCCGTAAAATCATTAATAAAACTATACACACTAATTTAGTCTTCACAAAAAAATCAGAACTCACAAAGCGAAGTACGCGCCGTACCAGCTATCTTGTTTTACCTAGAATTCGAACCAACTACGGCAAAAAAATGATTACTTTTGAAGGAGCACAACTTTATAACCAACTACCCTCTGATATAAAAAGTGTACACCTTTTTAACTCATTTAAATATAAGCTTGCACAACATGTACTATGCACAAATAAAATGAGTTAGATAGGTTAGTTATACCTAGTTAAGTTATACCTGAACGACAAACTGTGAATTATTTTTATAAGAAATCATTGTTCTCAAGTAAGTGACATTTATCTTTGTCTTTTTGAGAATAAATTATATTAAACCTTAAACCTTAAACCTTACTTCAGTCTTCCCGCGACCACGGCTGGTGCAATCCGGTCGAAACGTCGGGCGAATATTAAAGGTAAAATTCGTGATAAATACCCGTTTGCATTATGTTTTATAATTCTGAAAAATTATTTGCATCTAATTAGACTTGGAATTGCTAATTATAGTATCCTACTCTATTTTAAAATTAATTTAACCTAATATTTTGAATTTCTAACACTTTGAAAAATCCTTAAATTTTTAAGTGATTTTAAAAAATTAAATTGACACATTTGGTTCCTCAAATAAATTTTTATTTGTGTGGTTTTGGTAGTTCTGTATTATCCGAAATTTTATTAGTCGATATTTTGACAAAAAACAATAAAAACTTTATTAATTAAAAGTGCATTCCGTTTTTTTTTCACTGATTTTGTCTAACTTCTATTATTTTAAATATCTCTGTATTAAAATAATTAACGCGTGCTACTGATTATGATTTTAAATGCTTCAAAAATCTACTTTTCTGGGTGCTGCTAATCATGTTTCTACGTCAAGTATTTGAGAAGTTATTGACAAAAACATGTTTTTTAATTCTCCTGAAAATTTACGTTTTGTTAGTTATCTTTTTATTCTCCGGGGACGGCGAAATGTGTCAATTAAATTTTTTTAAATCACTTAAAAATTTAAGGATTTTTCAAAATGTTAGAAATTCAAAATATTAGGTCAAATTAATTTTAAAATAGAGTAGGATACTATAATTAGCAATTCCAAGTCTAATTAGATGCAAATAATTTTTCAGAAAGCTAAATTCAAGAAATTTAGAGCGAAATTTAAATTTTTAATTCACAAATGTATGGGCCGAATGACTTGGGTATAAAGACTTTTGAAAAATATGGTGGGTCGACTTTTTGCGATTTCTCTTCGATTAATCCCTCTGTTTGTTTGCAGGTATGCGCGGGGGTGTCAAACGATGCTGTTTAGCTGCGCCACGAGGGATTAAGGGCAGTAATCGAAGAAAAATTTGATAAAATCCAAAATAAATTAAGTGATCCAAATGAATTGGTATATTCCGTAGGTGGTAAAAACGGATGCACTTTTAATTAATAAAGTTTTTATTGTTTTTTGTCAAAATATCGACTAATAAAATTTCGGATAATACAGAACTACCAAAACCACACAAATAAAAATTTATTTGAGGAACCAAATGTGTCAATTTAATTTTTTAAAATCACTTAAAAATTTAAGGATTTTTCAAAGTGTTAGAAATTCAAAATATTAGGTTAAATTAATTTTAAAATAGAGTAGGATACTATTATTAGCAATTCCAAGTCTAATTAGATGCAAATAATTTTTTAGAAAGCTAAATTCAAGAAATTTAGAGCGAAATTTAAATTTTTAATTCACAAATGTATGGGCCGAATGACTTGGGTATGAAGACTTTTGAAAAATATGGTTGGTCGACTTTTTGCGATTTCTCTTCGATTAATCCCTCTGTTTGTTTGCAGGTATGCGCGGGGGTGTCAAACGATGCTGTTTAGCTGCGCCACGAGGGATTAAGGGCAGGAATCGAAGAAAAATTTGACAAAATCCAAAATAAATGAAGTGATCCAAATGAATTGGTATATTCCGTAGGTGGTAAAAACGGATGCACTTTTAATTAATAAAGTTTTTATTGTTTTTTGTCAAAATATCGACTAATAAAATTTCGGATAATACAGAACTACCAAAACCACACAAATAAAAATTTATTTGAGGAACCAAATGTGTCAATTTAATTTTTTAAAATCACTTAAAAATTTAAGGATTTTTCAAAGTGTTAGAAATTCAAAATATTAGGTTAAATTAATTTTAAAATAGAGTAGGATACTATTATTAGCAATTCCAAGTCTAATTAGATGCAAATAATTTTTTAGAAAGCTAAATTCAAGAAATTTAGAGCGAAATTTAAATTTTTAATTCACAAATGTATGGGCCGAATGACTTGGGTATGAAGACTTTTGAAAAATATGGTGGGTCGACTTTTTGCGATTTCTCTTCGATTAATCCCTCTGTTTGTTTGCAGGTATGCGCGGGGGTGTCAAACGATGCTGTTTAGCTGCGCCACGAGGGATTAAGGGCAGGAATCGAAGAAAAATTTGACAAAATCCAAAATAAATTAAGTGATCCAAATGAATTGGTATATTCCGTAGGTGGTAAAAACGGATGCACTTTTAATTAATAAAGTTTTTATTGTTTTTTGTCAAAATATCGACTAATAAAATTTCGGATAATACAGAACTACCAAAACCACAGAAATAAAAATTTATTTGAGGAACCAAATGTGTCAATTTAATTTTTTAAAATCACTTAAAAATTTAAGGATTTTTCAAAGTGTTAGAAATTCAAAATATTAGGTTAAATTAATTTTAAAATAGAGTAGGATACTATAATTAGCAATTCCAAGTCTAATTAGATGCAAATAATTTTTCAGAAAGCTAAATTCAAGAAATTTAGAGCGAAATTTAAATTTTTAATTCACAAATGTATGGGCCGAATGACTTGGGTATGAAGACTTTTGAAAAATATGGTGGGTCGACTTTTTGCGATTTCTCTTCGATTAATCCCTCTGTTTGATTGCAGGTATGCGCGGGGGTGTCAAACGATGCTGTTTAGCTGCGCCACGAGGGATTAAGGGCAGGAATCGAAGAAAAATTTGACAAAATCCAAAATAAATTAAGTGATCCAAATGAATTGGTATATTCCGTAGGTGGTAAAAACGGATGCACTTTTAATTAATAAAGTTTTTATTGTTTTTTGTCAAAATATCGACTAATAAAATTTCGGACAATACAGAACTACCAAAACCACATAAATAAGAATTTATTTGAGGAACCAAATGTGTCAATTAAATTTTTTTAAATCACTTAAAAATTTAAGGATTTTTCAAAATGTAAGAAATTCAAAATATTAGGTCAAATTAATTTTAAAATAGAGTAGGATACTATAATTAGCAATTCCAAGTCTAATTAGATGCAAATAATTTTTCAGAAAGCTAAATTCAAGAAATTTAGAGCGAAATTTAAATTTTTAATTCACAAATGTATGGGCCGAATGACTTGGGTATGAAGACTTTTGAAAAATATGGTGGGTCGACTTTTTGCGATTTCTCTTCGATTAATCCCTCTGTTTGTTTGCAGGTATGCGCGGGGGTGTCAAACGATGCTGTTTAGCTGCGCCACGAGGGATTAAGGGCAGGAATCGAAGAAAAATTTGACAAAATCCAAAATAAATTAAGTGATCCAAATGAATTGGTATATTCCGTAGGTGGTAAAAACGGATGCACTTTTAATTAATAAAGTTTTTATTGTTTTTTGTCAAAATATCGACTAATAAAATTTCGGACAATACAGAACTACCAAAACCACACAAATAAGAATTTATTTGAGGAACCAAATGTGTCAATTAAATTTTTTTAAATCACTTAAAAATTTAAGGATTTTTCAAAATGTTAGAAATTCAAAATATTAGGTCAAATTAATTTTAAAATAGAGTAGGATACTATAATTAGCAATTCCAAGTCTAATTAGATGCAAATAATTTTTCAGAAAGCTAAATTCAAGAAATTTAGAGCGAAATTTAAATTTTTAATTCACAAATGTATGGGCCGAATGACTTGGGTATGAAGACTTTTGAAAAATATGGTGGGTCGACTTTTTGCGATTTCTCTTCGATTAATCCCTCTGTTTGTTTGCAGGTATGCGCGGGGGTGTCAAACGATGCTGTTTAGCTGCGCCACGAGGGATTAAGGGCAGGAATCGAAGAAAAATTTGACAAAATCCAAAATAAATGAAGTGATCCAAATGAATTGGTATATTCCGTAGGTGGTAAAAACGGATGCACTTTTAATTAATAAAGTTTTTATTGTTTTTTGTCAAAATATCGACTAATAAAATTTCGGATAATACAGAACTACCAAAACCACACATATAAAAATTTATTTGAGGAACCAAATGTGTCAATTTAATTTTTTAAAATCACTTAAAAATTTAAGGATTTTTCAAAGTGTTAGAAATTCAAAATATTAGGTTAAATTAATTTTGAAATAGAGTAGGATACTATAATTAGCAATTCCAAGTCTAATTAGATGCAAATAATTTTTCAGAAAGCTAAATTCAAGAAATTTAGAGCGAAATTTAAATTTTTAATTCACAAATGTATGGGCCGAATGACTTGGGTATGAAGACTTTTGAAAAATATGGTGGGTCGACTTTTTGCGATTTCTCTTCGATTAATCCCTCTGTTTGTTTGCAGGTATGCGCGGGGGTGTCAAACGATGCTGTTTAGCTGCGCCACGAGGGATTAAGGGCAGGAATCGAAGAAAAATTTGACAAAATCCAAAATAAATTAAGTGATCCAAATGAATTGGTATATTCCGTAGGTGGTAAAAACGGATGCACTTTTAATTAATAAAGTTTTTATTGTTTTTTGTCAAAATATCGACTAATAAAATTTCGGATAATACAGAACTACCAAAACCACAGAAATAAAAATTTATTTGAGGAACCAAATGTGTCAATTTAATTTTTTAAAATCACTTAAAAATTTAAGGATTTTTCAAAGTGTTAGAAATTCAAAATATTAGGTTAAATTAATTTTAAAATAGAGTAGGATACTATAATTAGCAATTCCAAGTCTAATTAGATGCAAATAATTTTTCAGAAAGCTAAATTCAAGAAATTTAGAGCGAAATTTAAATTTTTAATTCACAAATGTATGGGCCGAATGACTTGGGTATGAAGACTTTTGAAAAATATGGTGGGTCGACTTTTTGCGATTTCTCTTCGATTAATCCCTCTGTTTGATTGCAGGTATGCGCGGGGGTGTCAAACGATGCTGTTTAGCTGCGCCACGAGGGATTAAGGGCAGGAATCGAAGAAAAATTTGACAAAATCCAAAATAAATTAAGTGATCCAAATGAATTGGTATATTCCGTAGGTGGTAAAAACGGATGCACTTTTAATTAATAAAGTTTTTATTGTTTTTTGTCAAAATATCGACTAATAAAATTTCGGACAATACAGAACTACCAAAACCACATAAATAAGAATTTATTTGAGGAACCAAATGTGTCAATAGTCTTTCTTAAACTTTCGCGATCACAATTCATACTTTTAAATAGAAATTTACAGGATTTTATCGCGTAATTTACCTTTTATTATTTCCCGACGTTTCGGCTGTGTTACAACAACCGTGGTCGCGGGCGAACTGGAGTATGTAGGTAGGCTCCGACGAGAAGCGGCAGTTTATAAAACTACCCTCCCTTAAGCTTCACAATTCGGAACGGCTGCATGTCCACCACAGCACACGACACTAACTGTATCTTTACACCGAAACTTTCCATCACGACGCGCATTACACCTACTAATAACTGGATTCCATGATAACGGGAGCCTAAATCCATCCTCGCGATTGAAATTCGGATATTTCTTGATTTCTATTGCTTCACGAATTATTCGCTTATAATACTGGCGTTCGTTGGCAAGAATCTTGGGATCATGAAGTTCAATCCAGTGATTAGGCCCCGAGTCCACTAGGTGCTCTGCTATCGCCGATTTGTTTACCTGGCGGTTTTTAACTGCTGCTATGTGTTCCTTTATGCGTTCAGCTATTGTACGCTTCGTTTGCCCAATATAGGAACGGCCACAGCTACAGTCAACCTTATACACACCAGGTACCTGTAAAGGCGTGACGTCTTTCGGTGATCTTAACAGCTTTGCGACTTTGGTGAAAGGAGTAAAAATGGTCTTGATAGAAAACTTTTTCAAAATATTGCCAATTTTGTCCGTTACCCCTTTCACATACGGCAAGTACGTAGGCTGCCTGCTGACATCAGGCATTCTCTCTGTAGCGCCTTTTATCCGTCGCTTCTTCAAACCTTTGTATCCATTTCTTCTTAGTACCTCCTGAACATGAGCCAGTTCTCCATCTAAATGTTCAGGGTCACAAAGATCATATGCTCTATTCGTTAGATTTGTGAAAGATTCTCGCCATTTTATTGAAATTATCAAGTGCATAAAAATGGAACCTGATGAGATATTGGTGAGTTTTGATGTGGTGTCTTTATTCACTAATGTTCCAGTAACAGAGTGCCTTGATGTGGTAAAAGAAAAGCTTTGTGATAATGAACTTCCAGAACAATATGTCGTTATGCTTAGAAACTGTTTAGAGGGCAACTATTTCTTGTACCAAGGACAACATTACCTCCAGATTGATGGAGTGGCCATGGGCAGCCCAGTGGCGCCGGTTTTGGCTAATATCTGGATGGAGCATTTTGAAAGTCTTTTAGACTTGACAGTCTACGGTATAAGAATGTGGAAACGATACGTTGATGATGTTTTTTGCATATTGAAGGGTGGTGCATATGAAATTGAGCGATTGAACACATATTTAAACTCAATCCATCCTAAAATTCAATTTACACATGAAACGGAAGAAAAAAGAACCCTGGCTTTTCTAGATGTCAAAGTAATGGTGAGAACTGATGGTTCCTTGGCGCACTCTGTGTATAGAAAACCGACACACACTGATAGGTATCTACATGCTGCATCACACCATCATCCTCGCCACTTGCAGTCCGTTGTTTCTTCTCTAACGAATAGAGCATATGATCTTTGTGACCCTGAACATTTAGATGGAGAACTGGCTCATGTTCAGGAGGTACTAAGAAGAAATGGATACAAAGGTTTGAAGAAGCGACGGATAAAAGGCGCTACAGAGAGAATGCCTGATGTCAGCAGGCAGCCTACGTACTTGCCGTATGTGAAAGGGGTAACGGACAAAATTGGCAATATTTTGAAAAAGTTTTCTATCAAGACCATTTTTACTCCTTTCACCAAAGTCGCAAAGCTGTTAAGATCACCGAAAGACGTCACGCCTTTACAGGTACCTGGTGTGTATAAGGTTGACTGTAGCTGTGGCCGTTCCTATATTGGGCAAACGAAGCGTACAATAGCTGAACGCATAAAGGAACACATAGCAGCAGTTAAAAACCGCCAGGTAAACATATCGGCGATAGCAGAGCACCTAGTGGACTCGGGGCCTAATCACTGGATTGAACTTCATGATCCCAAGATTCTTGCCAACGAACGCCAGTATTATAAGCGAATAATTCGTGAAGCAATAGAAATCAAGAAATATCCGAATTTCAATCGCGAGGATGGATTTAGGCTCCCGTTATCATGGAATCCAGTTATTAGTAGGTGTAATGCGCGTCGTGATGGAAAGTTTCGGTGTAAAGATACAGTTAGTGTCGTGTGCTGTGGTGGACATGCAGCCGTTCCGAATTGTGAAGCTTAAGGGAGGGTAGTTTTATAAACTGCCGCTTCTCGTCGGAGCCTACCTACATACTCCAGTTCGCCCGCGACCACGGTTGTTGTAACACAGCCGAAACGTCGGGAAATAATAAAAGGTAAATTACGCGATAAAATCCTGTAAATTTCTATTTAAAAGTACAAATGTGTCAATTAAATTTTTTTAAATCACTTAAAAATTTAAGGATTTTTCAAAATGTTAGAAATTCAAAATATTAGTTAAATTAATTTTAAAATAGAGTAGGATACTATAATTAGCAATTCCAAGTCTAATTAGATGCAAATAATTTTTCAGAAAGCTAAATTCAAGAAATTTAGAGCGAAATTTAAATTTTTAATTCACAAATGTATGGGCCGAATGACTTGGGTATGAAGACTTTTGAAAAATATGGTGGGTCGACTTTTTGCGATTTCTCTTCGATTAATCCCTCTGTTTGTTTGCAGGTATGCGCGGGGGTGTCAAACGATGCTGTTTAGCTGCGCCACGAGGGATTAAGGGCAGGAATCGAAGAAAAATTTGACAAAATCCAA
The DNA here is from genome assembly GCA_963582015.1 of Xanthorhoe designata. Lineage (NCBI taxonomy): Eukaryota > Metazoa > Arthropoda > Insecta > Lepidoptera > Geometridae > Xanthorhoe > Xanthorhoe designata. Next base: position 9,960,063 of record OY757032.1, read on the forward strand.
AATAAATTAAGTGATCCAAATGAATTGGTATATTCCGTAGGTGGTAAAAACGGATGCACTTTTAATTAATAAAGTTTTTATTGTTTTTTGTCAAAATATCGACTAATAAAATTTCGGACAATACAGAACTACCAAAACCACACAAATAAGAATTTATTTGAGGAACCAAATGTGTCAATTAAATTTTTTTAAATCACTTAAAAATTTAAGGATTTTTCAAAGTGTTAGAAATTCAAAATATTAGGTTAAATTAATTTTAAAATAGAGTAGGATACTATAATTAGCAATTCCAAGTCTAATTAGATGCAAATAATTTTTCAGAAAGCTAAATTCAAGAAATTTAGAGCGAAATTTAAATTTTTAATTCACAAATGTATGGGCCGAATGACTTGGGTATGAAGACTTTTGAAAAATATGGTGGGTCGACTTTTTGCGATTTCTCTTCGATTAATCCCTCTGTTTGTTTGCAGGTATGCGCGGGGGTGTCAAACGATGCTGTTTAGCTGCGCCACGAGGGATTAAGGGCAGGAATCGAAGAAAAATTTGACAAAATCCAAAATAAATTAAGTGATCCAAATGAATTGGTATATTCCGTAGGTGGTAAAAACGGATGCACTTTTAATTAATAAAGTTTTTATTGTTTTTTGTCAAAATATCGACTAATAAAATTTCGGATAATACAGAACTACCAAAACCACAGAAATAAAAATTTATTTGAGGAACCAAATGTGTCAATTTAATTTTTTAAAATCACTTAAAAATTTAAGGATTTTTCAAAGTGTTAGAAATTCAAAATATTAGGTTAAATTAATTTTAAAATAGAGTAGGATACTATAATTAGCAATTCCAAGTCTAATTAGATGCAAATAATTTTTCAGAAAGCTAAATTCAAGAAATTTAGAGCGAAATTTAAATTTTTAATTCACAAATGTATGGGCCGAATGACTTGGGTATGAAGACTTTTGAAAAATATGGTGGGTCGACTTTTTGCGATTTCTCTTCGATTAATCCCTCTGTTTGATTGCAGGTATGCGCGGGGGTGTCAAACGATGCTGTTTAGCTGCGCCACGAGGGATTAAGGGCAGGAATCGAAGAAAAATTTGACAAAATCCAAAATAAATTAAGTGATCCAAATGAATTGGTATATTCCGTAGGTGGTAAAAACGGATGCACTTTTAATTAATAAAGTTTTTATTGTTTTTTGTCAAAATATCGACTAATAAAATTTCGGACAATACAGAACTACCAAAACCACATAAATAAGAATTTATTTGAGGAACCAAATGTGTCAATTAAATTTTTTAAAATCACTTAAAAATTTAAGGATTTTTCAAAGTGTTAGAAATTCAAAATATTAGGTTAAATTAATTTTAAAATAGAGTAGGATACTATAATTAGCAATTCCAAGTCTAATTAGATGCAAATAATTTTTCAGAAAGCTAAATTCAAGAAATTTAGAGCGAAATTTAAATGTTTAATTCACAAATGTATGGGCCGAATGACTTGGGTATGAAGACTTTTGAAAAATATGGTGGGTCGACTTTTTGCGATTTCTCTTCGATTAATCCCTCTGTTTGTTTGCAGGTATGCGCGGGGGTGTCAAACAATGCTGTTTAGCTGCGCCACGAGGGATTAAGGGCAGGAATCGAAGAAAAATTTGACAAAATCCTAAATAAATTAAGTGATCCAAATGAATTGGTATATTCCGTAGGTGGTAAAAACGGATGCACTTTTAATTAATAAAGTTTTTATTGTTTTTTGTCAAAATATCGACTAATAAAATTTCGGACAATACAGAACTACCAAAACCACACAAATAAGAATTTATTTGAGGAACCAAATGTGTCAATTAAATTTTTTTAAATCACTTAAAAATTTAAGGATTTTTCAAAATGTTAGAAATTCAAAATATTAGGTCAAATTAATTTTAAAATAGAGTAGGATACTATAATTAGCAATTCCAAGTCTAATTAGATGCAAATAATTTTTCAGAAAGCTAAATTCAAGAAATTTAGAGCGAAATTTAAATTTTTAATTCACAAATGTATGGGCCGAATGACTTGGGTATGAAGACTTTTGAAAAATATGGTGGGTTGACTTTTTGCGATTTCTCTTTGATTAATCCCTCTGTTTGTTTGCAGGTATGCGCGGGGGTGTCAAACGATGCTGTTTAGCTGCGCCACGAGGGATTAAGGGCAGGAATCGAAGAAAAATTTGACAAAATCCAAAATAAATGAAGTGATCCAAATGAATTGGTATATTCCGTAGGTGGTAAAAACGGATGCACTTTTAATTAATAAAGTTTTTATTGTTTTTTGTCAAAATATCGACTAATAAAATTTCGGATAATACAGAACTACCAAAACCACACAAATAAAAATTTATTTGAGGAACCAAATGTGTCAATTTAATTTTTTAAAATCACTTAAAAATTTAAGGATTTTTCAAAGTGTTAGAAATTCAAAATATTAGGTTAAATTAATTTTAAAATAGAGTAGGATACTATAATTAGCAATTCCAAGTCTAATTAGATGCAAATAATTTTTCAGAAAGCTAAATTCAAGAAATTTAGAGCGAAATTTAAATTTTTAATTCACAAATGTATGGGCCGAATGACTTGGGTATGAAGACTTTTGAAAAATATGGTGGGTCGACTTTTTGCGATTTCTCTTCGATTAATCCCTCTGTTTGTTTGCAGGTATGCGCGGGGGTGTCAAACGATGCTGTTTAGCTGCGCCACGAGGGATTAAGGGCAGGAATCGAAAAAAAATTTAACAAAATCCAAAATAAATTAAGTGATCCAAATGAATTGGTATATTTCGTAGGTGGTAAAAACGGATGCACTTTTAATTAATAAAGTTTTTATTGTTTTTTGTCAAAATATCGACTAATAAAATTTCGGATAATACAGAACTACCAAAACCACAGAAATAAAAATTTCTTTGAGGAACCAAATGTGTCAATTTAATTTTTTAAAATCACTTAAAAATTTAAGGATTTTTCAAAGTGTTAGAAATTCAAAATATTAGGTTAAATTAATTTTAAAATAGAGTAGGATACTATAATTAGCAATTCCAAGTCTAATTAGATGCAAATAATTTTTCAGAAAGCTAAATTTAAGAAATTTAGAGCGAAATTTAAATTTTTAATTCACAAATGTATGGGCCGAATGACTTGGGTATGAAGACTTTTGAAAAATATGGTGGGTCGACTTTTTGCGATTTCTCTTCGATTAATCCCTCTGTTTGTTTGCAGGTATGCGCGGGGGTGTCAAACGATGCTGTTTAGCTGCGCCACGAGGGATTAAGGGCAGGAATCGAAGAAAAATTTGACAAAATCCAAAATAAATTAAGTGATCCAAATGAATTGGTATATTCCGTAGGTGGTAAAAACGGATGCACTTTTAATTAATAAAGTTTTTATTGTTTTTTGTCAAAATATCGACTAATAAAATTTCGGATAATACAGAACTACCAAAACCACACAAATAAAAATTTATTTGAGGAACCAAATGTGTCAATTTAATTTCTTAAAATAACTTAAAAATTTAAGGATTTTTCAAAGTGTTAGAAATTCAAAATATTAGGTTAAATTAATTTTAAAATAGAGTAGGATACTATAATTAGCAATTCCAAGTCTAATTAGATGCAAATAATTTTTCAGAAAGCTAAATTCAAGAAATTTAGAGCGAAATTTAAATTTTTAATTCACAAATGTATGGGCCGAATGACTTGGGTATGAAGACTTTTGAAAAATATGGTGGGTCGACTTTTTGCGATTTCTCTTCGATTAATCCCTCTGTTTGTTTGCAGGTATGCGCGGGGGTGTCAAACGATGCTGTTTAGCTGCGCCACGAGGGATTAAGGGCAGGAATCGAAGAAAAATTTGACAAAATCCAAAATAAATGAAGTGATCCAAATGAATTGGTATATTCCGTAGGTGGTAAAAACGGATGCACTTTTAATTAATAAAGTTTTTATTGTTTTTTGTCAAAATATCGACTAATAAAATTTCGGATAATACAGAACTACCAAAACCACACATATAAAAATTTATTTGAGGAACCAAATGTGTCAATTTAATTTTTTAAAATCACTTAAAAATTTAAGGATTTTTCAAAGTGTTAGAAATTCAAAATATTAGGTTAAATTAATTTTAAAATAGAGTAGGATACTATAATTAGCAATTCCAAGTCTAATTAGATGCAAATAATTTTTCAGAAAGCTAAATTCAAGAAATTTAGAGCGAAATTTAAATTTTTAATTCACAAATGTATGGGCCGAATGACTTGGGTATGAAGACTTTTGAAAAATATGGTGGGTCGACTTTTTGCGATTTCTCTTCGATTAATCCCTCTGTTTGTTTGCAGGTATGCGCGGGGGTGTCAAACGATGCTGTTTAGCTGCGCCACGAGGGATTAAGGGCAGGAATCGAAGAAAAATTTGACAAAATCCAAAATAAATTAAGTGATCCAAATGAATTGGTATATTCCGTAGGTGGTAAAAACGGATGCACTTTTAATTAATAAAGTATTATTGTTTTTTGTCAAAATATCGACTAATAAAATTTCGGATAATACAGAACTACCAAAACCACAGAAATAAAAATTTATTTGAGGAACCAAATGTGTCAATTTAATTTTTTAAAATCACTTAAAAATTTAAGGATTTTTCAAAGTGTTAGAAATTCAAAATATTAGGTTAAATTAATTTTAAAATAGAGTAGGATACTATAATTAGCAATTCCAAGTCTAATTAGATGCAAATAATTTTTCAGAAAGCTAAATTCAAGAAATTTAGAGCGAAATTTAAATTTTTAATTCACAAATGTATGGGCCGAATGACTTGGGTATGAAGACTTTTGAAAAATATGGTGGGTCGACTTTTTGCGATTTCTCTTCGATTAATCCCTCTGTTTGATTGCAGGTATGCGCGGGGGTGTCAAACGATGCTGTTTAGCTGCGCCACGAGGGATTAAGGGCAGGAATCGAAGAAAAATTTGACAAAATCCAAAATAAATTAAGTGATCCAAATGAATTGGTATATTCCGTAGGTGGTAAAAACGGATGCACTTTTAATTAATAAAGTTTTTATTGTTTTTTGTCAAAATATCGACTAATAAAATTTTGGACAATACAGAACTACCAAAACCACATAAATAAGAATTTATTTGAGGAACCAAATGTGTCAATTTAATTTTTTAAAATCACTTAAAAATTTAAAAACGATGCTGTTTAGCTGCGCCACGAGGGATTAAGGGCAGGAATCGAAGAAAAATTTGACAAAATCCAAAATAAATTAAGTGATCCAAATGAATTGGTATATTCCGTAGGTGGTAAAAACGGATGCACTTTTAATTAATAAAGTTTTTATTGTTTTTTGTCAAAATATCGACTAATAAAATTTCGGATAATACAGAACTACCAAAACCACACAAATAAAAATTTATTTGAGGAACCAAATGTGTCAATTTAATTTTTTAAAATCACTTAAAAATTTAAGGATTTTTCAAAGTGTTAGAAATTCAAAATATTAGGTTAAATTAATTTTAAAATAGAGTAGGATACTATAATTAGCAATTCCAAGTCTAATTAGATGCAAATAATTTTTCAGAAAGCTAAATTCAAGAAATTTAGAGCGAAATTTAAATTTTTAATTCACAAATGTATGGGCCGAATGACTTGGGTATGAAGACTTTTGAAAAATATGGTGGGTCGACTTTTTGCGATTTCTCTTCGATTAATCCCTCTGTTTGATTGCAGGTATGCGCGGGGGTGTCAAACGATGCTGTTTAGCTGCGCCACGAGGGATTAAGGGCAGGAATCGAAGAAAAATTTGACAAAATCCAAAATAAATTAAGTGATCCAAATGAATTGGTATATTCCGTAGGTGGTAAAAACGGATGCACTTTTAATTAATAAAGTTTTTATTGTTTTTTGTCAAAATATCGACTAATAAAATTTCGGATAATACAGAACTACCAAAACCACACAAATAAAAATTTATTTGAGGAACCAAATGTGTCAATTTAATTTTTTAAAATCACTTAAAAATTTAAGGATTTTTCAAAGTGTTAGAAATTCAAAATATTAGGTTAAATTAATTTTAAAATAGAGTAGGATACTATTATTAGCAATTCCAAGTCTAATTAGATGCAAATAATTTTTTAGAAAGCTAAATTCAAGAAATTTAGAGCGAAATTTAAATTTTTAATTCACAAATGTATGGGCCGAATGACTTGGGTATGAAGACTTTTGAAAAATATGGTGGGTCGACTTTTTGCGATTTCTCTTCGATTAATCCCTCTGTTTGTTTGCAGGTATGCGCGGGGGTGTCAAACGATGCTGTTTAGCTGCGCCACGAGGGATTAAGGGCAGGAATCGAAGAAAAATTTGACAAAATCCAAAATAAATGAAGTGATCCAAATGAATTGGTATATTCCGTAGGTGGTAAAAACGGATGCACTTTTAATTAATAAAGTTTTTATTGTTCTTTGTCAAAATATCGACTAATAAAATTTCGGATAATACAGAACTACCAAAACCACACAAATAAAAATTTATTTGAGGAACCAAATGTGTCAATTTAATTTTTTAAAATCACTTAAAAATTTAAGGATTTTTCAAAGTGTTAGAAATTCAAAATATTAGGTTAAATTAATTTTAAAATAGAGTAGGATACTATAATTAGCAATTCCAAGTCTAATTGGATGCAAATAATTTTTCAGAAAGCCAAATTCAAGAAATTTAGAGCGAAATTTAAATTTTTAATTCACAAATGTATGGGCCGAATGACTTGGGTATGAAGACTTTTGAAAAATATGGTGGGTCGACTTTTTGCGATTTCTCTTCGATTAATCCCTCTGTTTGTTTGCAGGTATGCGCGGGGGTGTCAAACGATGCTGTTTAGCTGCGCCACGAGGGATTAAGGGCAGGAATCGAAGAAAAATTTGATAAAATCCAAAATAAATTAAGTGATCCAAATGAATTGGTATATTCCGTAGGTGGTAAAAACGGATGCACTTTTAATTAATAAAGTTTTTATTGTTTTTTGTCAAAATATCGACTAATAAAATTTTGGATAATACAGAACTACCAAAACCACACAAATAAAAAATTATTTGAGGAACCAAATGTGTCAATTTAATTTTTTAAAATCACTTAAAAATTTGGATTTTTCAAAGTGTTAGAAATTCAAAATATTAGGTTAAATTAATTTTAAAATAGAGTAGGATACTATAATTAGCAATTCCAAGTCTAATTAGATGCAAATAATTTTTCAGAAAGCTAAATTCAAGAAATTTAGAGCGAAATTTAAATTTTTAATTCACAAATGTATGGGCCGAATGACTTGGGTATGAAGACTTTAGAAAAATATGGTGGGTCGACTTTTTGCGATTTCTCTTCGATTAATCCCTCTGTTTGTTTGCAGGTATGCGCGGGGGTGTCAAACGATGCTGTTTAGCTGCGCCACGAGGGATTAAGGGCAGGAATCGAAAAAAAATTTGACAAAATCCAAAATAAATTAAGTGATCCAAATGAATTGGTATATTCCGTAGGTGGTAAAAACGGATGCACTTTTAATTAATAAAGTTTTTATTGTTTTTTGTCAAAATATCGACTAATAAAATTTCGGATAATACAGAACTACCAAAACCACAGAAATAAAAATTTCTTTGAGGAACCAAATGTGTCAATTTAATTTTTTAAAATCACTTAAAAATTTAAGGATTTTTCAAAGTGTTAGAAATTCAAAATATTAGGTTAAATTAATTTTAAAATAGAGTAGGATACTATAATTAGCAATTCCAAGTCTAATTAGATGCAAATAATTTTTCAGAAAGCTAAATTTAAGAAATTTAGAGCGAAATTTAAATTTTTAATTCACAAATGTATGGGCCGAATGACTTGGGTATGAAGACTTTTGAAAAATATGGTGGGTCGACTTTTTGCGATTTCTCTTCGATTAATCCCTCTGTTTGTTTGCAGGTATGCGCGGGGGTGTCAAACGATGCTGTTTAGCTGCGCCACGAGGGATTAAGGGCAGGAATCGAAGAAAAATTTGACAAAATCCAAAATAAATTAAGTGATCCAAATGAATTGGTATATTCCGTAGGTGGTAAAAACGGATGCACTTTTAATTAATAAAGTTTTTATTGTTTTTTGTCAAAATATCGACTAATAAAATTTCGGATAATACAGAACTACCAAAACCACACAAATAAAAATTTATTTGAGGAACCAAATGTGTCAATTTAATTTTTTAAAATCACTTAAAAATTTAAGGATTTTTCAAAGTGTTAGAAATTCAAAATATTAGGTTAAATTAATTTTAAAATAGAGTAGGATACTATAATTAGCAATTCCAAGTCTAATTAGATGCAAATAATTTTTCAGAAAGCTAAATTCAAGAAATTTAGAGCAAAATTAAAATTTTTAATTCACAAATGTATGGGCCGAATGACTTGGGTATGAAGACTTTTGAAAAATATGGTGGGTCGACTTTTTGCGATTTCTCTTCGATTAATCCCTCTGTTTGATTGCAGGTATGCGCGGGGGTGTCAAACGATGCTGTTTAGCTGCGCCACGAGGGATTTAGGGCAGGAATCGAAGAAAAATTTGACAAAATCCAAAATAAATGAAGTGATCCAAATGAATTGGTATATTCCGTAGGTGGTAAAAACGGATGCACTTTTAATTAATAAAGTTTTTATTGTTTTTTGTCAAAATATCGACTAATAAAATTTCGGATAATACAGAACTACCAAAACCACACATATAAAAATTTATTTGAGGAACCAAATGTGTCAATTTAATTTTTTAAAATCACTTAAAAATTTAAGGATTTTTCAAAGTGTTAGAAATTCAAAATATTAGGTTAAATTAATTTTAAAATAGAGTAGGATACTATAATTAGCAATTCCAAGTCTAATTAGATGCAAATAATTTTTCAGAAAGCTAAATTCAAGAAATTTAGAGCGAAATTTAAATTTTTAATTCACAAATGTATGGGCCGAATGACTTGGGTATGAAGACTTTTGAAAAATATGGTGGGTCGACTTTTTGCGATTTCTCTTCGATTAATCCCTCTGTTTGTTTGCAGGTATGCGCGGGGGTGTCAAACGATGCTGTTTAGCTGCGCCACGAGGGATTAAGGGCAGGAATCGAAGAAAAATTTGACAAAATCCAAAATAAATTAAGTGATCCAAATGAATTGGTATATTCCGTAGGTGGTAAAAACGGATGCACTTTTAATTAATAAAGTTTTTATTGTTTTTTGTCAAAATATCGACTAATAAAATTTCGGATAATACAGAACTACCAAAACCACAGAAATAAAAATTTATTTGAGGAACCAAAATTAAATGTGTCAATTTAATTTTTTAAAATCACTTAAAAATTTAAGGATTTTTCAAAGTGTTAGAAATTCAAAATATTAGGTTAAATTAATTTTAAAATAGAGTAGGATACTATAATTAGCAATTCCAAGTCTAATTAGATGCAAATAATTTTTCAGAAAGCTAAATTCAAGAAATTTAGAGCGAAATTTAAATTTTTAATTCACAAATGTATGGGCCGAATGACTTGGGTATGAAGACTTTTGAAAAATATGGTGGGTCGACTTTTTGCGATTTCTCTTCGATTAATCCCTCTGTTTGATTGCAGGTATGCGCGGGGGTGTCAAACGATGCTGTTTAGCTGCGCCACGAGGGATTAAGGGCAGGAATCGAAGAAAAATTTGAAAAAATCCAAAATAAATTAAGTGATCCAAATGAATTGGTATATTCCGTAGGTGGTAAAAACGGATGCACTTTTAATTAATAAAGTTTTTATTGTTTTTTGTCAAAATATCGACTAATAAAATTTCGGACAATACAGAACTACCAAAACCACATAAATAAGAATTTATTTGAGGAACCAAATGTGTCAATTAAATTTTTTTAAATCACTTAAAAATTTAAGGATTTTTCAAAATGTTAGAAATTCAAAATATTAGGTTAAATTAATTTTAAAATAGAGTAGGATACTATAATTAGCAATTCCAAGTCTAATTAGATGCAAATAATTTTTCAGAAAGCTAAATTCAAGAAATTTAGAGCGAAATTTAAATTTTTAATTCACAAATGTATGGGCCGAATGACTTGGGTATGAAGACTTTTGAAAAATATGGTGGGTCGACTTTTTGCGATTTCTCTTCGATTAATCCCTCTGTTTGTTTGCAGGTATGCGCGGAGGTGTCAAACGATGCTGTTTAGCTGCGCCACGAGGGATTAAGGGCAGGAATCGAAGAAAAATTTGACAAAATCCAAAATAAATTAAGTGATCCAAATGAATTGGTATATTCCGTAGGTGGTAAAAACGGATGCACTTTTAATTAATAAAGTTTTTATTGTTTTTTGTCAAAATATCGACTAATAAAATTTCGGATAATACAGAACTACCAAAACCACACAAATAAAAATTTATTTGAGGAACCAAATGTGTCAATTAAATTTTTTTAAATCACTTAAAAATTTAAGGATTTTTCAAAGTGTTAGAAATTCAAAATATTAGGTTAAATTAATTTTAAAATAGAGTAGGATACTATAATTAGCAATTCCAAGTCTAATTAGATGCAAATAATTTTTCAGAAAGCTAAATTCAAGAAATTTAGAGCGAAATTTAAATTTTTAATTCACAAATGTATGGGCCGAATGACTTGGGTATGAAGACTTTTGAAAAATATGGTGGGTCGACTTTTTGCGATTTCTCTTCGATTAATCCCTCTGTTTGATTGCAGGTATGCGCGGGGGTGTCAAACGATGCTGTTTAGCTGCGCCACGAGGGATTAAGGGCAGGAATCGAAGAAAAATTTGACAAAATCCAAAATAAATTAAGTGATCCAAATGAATTGGTATATTCCGTAGGTGGTAAAAACGGATGCACTTTTAATTAATAAAGTTTTTATTGTTTTTTGTCAAAATATCGACTAATAAAATTTCGGACAATACAGAACTACCAAAACCACATAAATAAGAATTTATTTGAGGAACCAAATGTGTCAATTAAATTTTTTTAAATCACTTAAAAATTTAAGGATTTTTCAAAATGTTAGAAATTCAAAATATTAGGTTAAATTAATTTTAAAATAGAGTAGGATACTATAATTAGCAATTCCAAGTCTAATTAGATGCAAATAATTTTTCAGAAAGCTAAATTCAAGAAATTTAGAGCGAAATTTAAATTTTTAATTCACAAATGTATGGGCCGAATGACTTGGGTATGAAGACTTTTGAAAAATATGGTGGGTCGACTTTTTGCGATTTCTCTTCGATTAATCCCTCTGTTTGTTTGCAGGTATGCGCGGAGGTGTCAAACGATGCTGTTTAGCTGCGCCACGAGGGATTAAGGGCAGGAATCGAAGAAAAATTTGACAAAATCCAAAATAAATTAAGTGATCCAAATGAATTGGTATATTCCGTAGGTGGTAAAAACGGATGCACTTTTAATTAATAAAGTTTTTATTGTTTTTTGTCAAAATATCGACTAATAAAATTTCGGATAATACAGAACTACCAAAACCACAGAAATAAAAATTTATTTGAGGAACCAAATGTGTCAATTTAATTTTTTAAAATCACTTAAAAATTTAAGGATTTTTCAAAGTGTTAGAAATTCAAAATATTAGGTTAAATTAATTTTAAAATAGAGTAGGATACTATAATTAGCAATTCCAAGTCTAATTAGATGCAAATAATTTTTCAGAAAGCTAAATTCAAGAAATTTAGAGCGAAATTTAAATTTTTAATTCACAAATGTATGGGCCGAATGACTTGGGTATGAAGACTTTTGAAAAATATGGTGGGTCGACTTTTTGCGATTTCTCTTCGATTAATCCCTCTGTTTGATTGCAGGTACCTATGCGCGGGGGTGTCAAACGATGCTGTTTAGCTGCGCCACGAGGGATTAAGGGCAGGAATCGAAGAAAAATTTGACAAAATCCAAAATAAATTAAGTGATTCAAATGAATTGGTATATTCCGTAGGTGGTAAAAACGGATGCACTTTTAATTAATAAAGTTTTTATTGTTTTTTGTCAAAATATCGACTAATAAAATTTCGGACAATACAGAACTACCAAAACCACATAAATAAGAATTTATTTGAGGAACCAAATGTGTCAATTAAATTTTTTTAAATCACTTAAAAATTTAAGGATTTTTCAAAATGTTAGAAATTCAAAATATTAGGTTAAATTAATTTTAAAATAGAGTAGGATACTATAATTAGCAATTCCAAGTCTAATTAGATGCAAATAATTTTTCAGAAAGCTAAATTCAAGAAATTTAGAGCGAAATTTAAATTTTTAATTCACAAAATGTATGGGCCGAATGACTTGGGTATGAAGACTTTTGAAAAATATGGTGGGTCGACTTTTTGCGATTTCTCTTCGATTAATCCCTCTGTTTGTTTGCAGGTATGCGCGGGGGTGTCAAACGATGCTGTTTAGCTGCGCCACGAGGGATTAAGGGCAGGAATCGAAGAAAAATTTGACAAAATCCAAAATAAATGAAGTGATCCAAATGAATTGGTATATTCCGTAGGTGGTAAAAACGGATGCACTTTTAATTAATAAAGTTTTTATTGTTTTTTGTCAAAATATCGACTAATAAAATTTCGGACAATACAGAACTACCAAAACCACACAAATAAGAATTTATTTGAGGAACCAAATGTGTCAATTAAATTTTTTTAAATCACTTAAAAATTTAAGGATTTTTCAAAATGTTAGAAATTCAAAATATTAGGTCAAATTAATTTTAAAATAGAGTAGGATACTATAATTAGCAATTCCAAGTCTAATTAGATGCAAATAATTTTTCAGAAAGCTAAATTCAAGAAATTTAGAGCGAAATTTAAATTTTTAATTCACAAATGTATGGGCCGAATGACTTGGGTATAAAGACTTTTGAAAAATATGGTGGGTCGACTTTTTGCGATTTCTCTTCGATTAATCCCTCTGTTTGTTTGCAGGTATGCGCGGGGGTGTCAAACGATGCTGTTTAGCTGCGCCACGAGGGATTAAGGGCAGGAATCGAAGAAAAATTTGACAAAATCCAAAATAAATTAAGTGATCCAAATGAATTGGTATATTCCGTAGGTGGTAAAAACGGATGCACTTTTAATTAATAAAGTTTTTATTGTTTTTTGTCAAAATATCGACTAATAAAATTTCGGATAATACATAACTACCAAAACCACACAAATAAAAATTTATTTGAGGAACCAAATGTGTCAATTTAATTTTTTAAAATCACTTAAAAATTTAAGGATTTTTCAAAGTGTTAGAAATTCAAAATATTAGGTTAAATTAATTTTAAAATAGAGTAGGATACTATTATTAGCAATTCCAAGTCTAATTAGATGCAAATAATTTTTTAGAAAGCTAAATTCAAGAAATTTAGAGCGAAATTTAAATTTTTAATTCACAAATGTATGGGCCGAATGACTTGGGTATGAAGACTTTTGAAAAATATGGTGGGTCGACTTTTTGCGATTTCTCTTCGATTAATCCCTCTGTTTGTTTGCAGGTATGCGCGGGGGTGTCAAACGATGCTGTTTAGCTGCGCCACGAGGGATTAAGGGCAGGAATGGAAGAAAAATTTGACAAAATCCAAAATAAATTAAGTGATCCAAATGAATTGGTATATTCCGTAGGTGGTAAAAACGGATGCACTTTTAATTAATAAAGTTTTTATTGTTTTTTGTCAAAATATCGACTAATAAAATTTTGGATAATACAGAACTACCAAAACCACACAAATAAAAATTTATTTGAGGAACCAAATGTGTCAATTTAATTTTTTAAAATCACTTAAAAATTTAAGGATTTTTCAAAGTGTTAGAAATTCAAAATATTAGGTTAAATTAATTTTAAAATAGAGTAGGATACTATAATTAGCAATTCCAAGTCTAATTAGATGCAAATAATTTTTTAGAAAGCTAAATTCAAGAAATTTAGAGCGAAATTTAAATTTTTAATTCACAAATGTATGGGCCGAATGACTTGGGTATGAAGACTTTTGAAAAATATGGTGGGTCGACTTTTTGCGATTTCTCTTCGATTAATCCCTCTGTTTGTTTGCAGGTATGCGCGGGGGTGTCAAACGATGCTGTTTAGCTGCGCCACGAGGGATTAAGGGCAGGAATCGAAGAAAAATTTGACAAAATCCAAAATAAATGAAGTGATCCAAATGAATTGGTATATTCCGTAGGTGGTAAAAACGGATGCACTTTTAATTAATAAAGTTTTTATTGTTTTTTGTCAAAATATCGACTAATAAAATTTCGGATAATACAGAACTACCAAAACCACACAAATAAAAATTTATTTGAGGAACCAAATGTGTCAATTTAATTTTTTAAAATCACTTAAAAATTTAAGGATTTTTCAAAGTGTTAGAAATTCAAAATATTAGGTTAAATTAATTTTAAAATAGAGTAGGATACTATAATTAGCAATTCCAAGTCTAATTAGATGCAAATAATTTTTCAGAAAGCTAAATTCAAGAAATTTAGAGCGAAATTTAAATTTTTAATTCACAAATGTATGGGCCGAATGACTTGGGTATGAAGACTTTTGAAAAATATGGTGGGTCGACTTTTTGCGATTTCTCTTCGATTAATCCCTCTGTTTGTTTGCAGGTATGCGCGGGGGTGTCAAACGATGCTGTTTAGCTGCGCCACGAGGGATTAAGGGCAGGAATCGAAAAAAAATTTGACAAAATCCAAAATAAATTAAGTGATCCAAATGAATTGGTATATTTCGTAGGTGGTAAAAACGGATGCACTTTTAATTAATAAAGTTTTTATTGTTTTTTGTCAAAATATCGACTAATAAAATTTCGGATAATACAGAACTACCAAAACCACAGAAATAAAAATTTCTTTGAGGAACCAAATGTGTCAATTTAATTTTTTAAAATCACTTAAAAATTTAAGGATTTTTCAAAGTGTTAGAAATTCAAAATATTAGGTTAAATTAATTTTAAAATAGAGTAGGATACTATAATTAGCAATTCCAAGTCTAATTAGATGCAAATAATTTTTCAGAAAGCTAAATTCAAGAAATTTAGAGCGAAATTTAAATTTTTAATTCACAAATGTATGGGCCGAATGACTTGGGTATGAAGACTTTTGAAAAATATGGTGGGTCGACTTTTTGCGATTTCTCTTCGATTAATCCCTCTGTTTGTTTGCAGGTATGCGCGGGGGTGTCAAACGATGCTGTTTAGCTGCGCCACGAGGGATTAAGGGCAGGAATCGAAGAAAAATTTGACAAAATCCAAAATAAATTAAGTGATCCAAATGAATTGGTATATTCCGTAGGTGGTAAAAACGGATGCACTTTTAATTAATAAAGTTTTTATTGTTTTTTGTCAAAATATCGACTAATAAAATTTCGGATAATACAGAACTACCAAAACCACACAAATAAAAATTTATTTGAGGAACCAAATGTGTCAATTTAATTTCTTAAAATCACTTAAAAATTTAAGGATTTTTCAAAGTGTTAGAAATTCAAAATATTAGGTTAAATTAATTTTAAAATAGAGTAGGATACTATAATTAGCAATTCCAAGTCTAATTAGATGCAAATAATTTTTCAGAAAGCTAAATTCAAGAAATTTAGAGCGAAATTTAAATTTTTAATTCACAAATGTATGGGCCGAATGACTTGGGTATGAAGACTTTTGAAAAATATGGTGGGTCGACTTTTTGCGATTTCTCTTCGATTAATCCCTCTGTTTGTTTGCAGGTATGCGCGGAGGTGTCAAACGATGCTGTTTAGCTGCGCCACGAGGGATTAAGGGCAGGAATCGAAGAAAAATTTGACAAAATCCAAAATAAATTAAGTGATCCAAATGAATTGGTATATTCCGTAGGTGGTAAAAACGGATGCACTTTTAATTAATAAAGTTTTTATTGTTTTTTGTCAAAATATCGACTAATAAAATTTCGGATAATACAGAACTACCAAAACCACACATATAAAAATTTATTTGAGGAACCAAATGTGTCAATTTAATTTTTTAAAATCACTTAAAAATTTAAGGATTTTTCAAAGTGTTAGAAATTCAAAATATTAGGTTAAATTAATTTTAAAATAGAGTAGGATACTATAATTAGCAATTCCAAGTCTAATTAGATGCAAATAATTTTTCAGAAAGCTAAATTCAAGAAATTTAGAGCGAAATTTAAATTTTTAATTCACAAATGTATGGGCCGAATGACTTGGGTATGAAGACTTTTGAAAAATATGGTGGGTCGACTTTTTGCGATTTCTCTTCGATTAATCCCTCTGTTTGTTTGCAGGTATGCGCGGGGGTGTCAAACGATGCTGTTTAGCTGCGCCACGAGGGATTAAGGGCAGGAATCGAAGAAAAATTTGACAAAATCCAAAATAAATTAAGTGATCCAAATGAATTGGTATATTCCGTAGGTGGTAAAAACGGATGCACTTTTAATTAATAAAGTTTTTATTGTTTTTTGTCAAAATATCGACTAATAAAATTTCGGATAATACAGAACTACCAAAACCACAGAAATAAAAATTTATTTGAGGAACCAAATGTGTCAATTTAATTTTTTAAAATCACTTAAAAATTTAAGGATTTTTCAAAGTGTTAGAAATTCAAAATATTAGGTTAAATTAATTTTAAAATAGAGTAGGATACTATAATTAGCAATTCCAAGTCTAATTAGATGCAAATAATTTTTCAGAAAGCTAAATTCAAGAAATTTAGAGCGAAATTTAAATTTTTAATTCACAAATGTATGGGCCGAATGACTTGGGTATGAAGACTTTTGAAAAATATGGTGGGTCGACTTTTTGCGATTTCTCTTCGATTAATCCCTCTGTTTGATTGCAGGTATGCGCGGGGGTGTCAAACGATGCTGTTTAGCTGCGCCACGAGGGATTAAGGGCAGGAATCGAAGAAAAATTTGACAAAATCCAAAATAAATTAAGTGATCCAAATGAATTGGTATATTCCGTAGGTGGTAAAAACGGATGCACTTTTAATTAATAAAGTTTTTATTGTTTTTTGTCAAAATATCGACTAATAAAATTTTGGACAATACAGAACTACCAAAACCACATAAATAAGAATTTATTTGAGGAACCAAATGTGTCAATTAAATTTTTTTAAATCACTTAAAAATTTAAGGATTTTTCAAAATGTTAGAAATTCAAAATATTAGTTAAATTAATTTTAAAATAGAGTAGGATACTATAATTAGCAATTCCAAGTCTAATTAGATGCAAATAATTTTTCAGAAAGCTAAATTCAAGAAATTTAGAGCGAAATTTAAATTTTTAATTCACAAATGTATGGGCCGAATGACTTGGGTATGAAGACTTTTGAAAAATATGGTGGGTCGACTTTTTGCGATTTCTCTTCGATTAATCCCTCTGTTTGTTTGCAGGTATGCGCGGAGGTGTCAAACGATGCTGTTTAGCTGCGCCACGAGGGATTAAGGGCAGGAATCGAAGAAAAATTTGACAAAATCCAAAATAAATTAAGTGATCCAAATGAATTGGTATATTCCGTAGGTGGTAAAAACGGATGCACTTTTAATTAATAAAGTTTTTATTGTTTTTTGTCAAAATATCGACTAATAAAATTTCGGATAATACAGAACTACCAAAACCACACAAATAAAAATTTATTTGAGGAACCAAATGTGTCAATTAAATTTTTTTAAATCACTTAAAAATTTAAGGATTTTTCAAAGTGTTAGAAATTCAAAATATTAGGTTAAATTAATTTTAAAATAGAGTAGGATACTATAATTAGCAATTCCAAGTCTAATTAGATGCAAATAATTTTTCAGAAAGCTAAATTCAAGAAATTTAGAGCGAAATTTAAATTTTTAATTCACAAATGTATGGGCCGAATGACTTGGGTATGAAGACTTTTGAAAAATATGGTGGGTCGACTTTTTGCGATTTCTCTTCGATTAATCCCTCTGTTTGATTGCAGGTATGCGCGGGGGTGTCAAACGATGCTGTTTAGCTGCGCCACGAGGGATTAAGGGCAGGAATCGAAGAAAAATTTGACAAAATCCAAAATAAATTAAGTGATCCAAATGAATTGGTATATTCCGTAGGTGGTAAAAACGGATGCACTTTTAATTAATAAAGTTTTTATTGTTTTTTGTCAAAATATCGACTAATAAAATTTCGGACAATACAGAACTACCAAAACCACATAAATAAGAATTTATTTGAGGAACCAAATGTGTCAATTAAATTTTTTTAAATCACTTAAAAATTTAAGGATTTTTCAAAATGTTAGAAATTCAAAATATTAGGTTAAATTAATTTTAAAATAGAGTAGGATACTATAATTAGCAATTCCAAGTCTAATTAGATGCAAATAATTTTTCAGAAAGCTAAATTCAAGAAATTTAGAGCGAAATTTAAATTTTTAATTCACAAATGTATGGGCCGAATGACTTGGGTATGAAGACTTTTGAAAAATATGGTGGGTCGACTTTTTGCGATTTCTCTTCGATTAATCCCTCTGTTTGTTTGCAGGTATGCGCGGAGGTGTCAAACGATGCTGTTTAGCTGCGCCACGAGGGATTAAGGGCAGGAATCGAAGAAAAATTTGACAAAATCCAAAATAAATTAAGTGATCCAAATGAATTGGTATATTCCGTAGGTGGTAAAAACGGATGCACTTTTAATTAATAAAGTTTTTAGTCAAAATATCGACTAATAAAATTTCGGATAATACAGAACTACCAAAACCACAGAAATAAAAATTTATTTGAGGAACCAAATGTGTCAATTTAATTTTTTAAAATCACTTAAAAATTTAAGGATTTTTCAAAGTGTTAGAAATTCAAAATATTAGGTTAAATTAATTTTAAAATAGAGTAGGATACTATAATTAGCAATTCCAAGTCTAATTAGATGCAAATAATTTTTCAGAAAGCTAAATTCAAGAAATTTAGAGCGAAATTTAAATTTTTAATTCACAAATGTATGGGCCGAATGACTTGGGTATGAAGACTTTTGAAAAATATGGTGGGTCGACTTTTTGCGATTTCTCTTCGATTAATCCCTCTGTTTGATTGCAGGTACCTATGCGCGGGGGTGTCAAACGATGCTGTTTAGCTGCGCCACGAGGGATTAAGGGCAGGAATCGAAGAAAAATTTGACAAAATCCAAAATAAATTAAGTGATTCAAATGAATTGGTATATTCCGTAGGTGGTAAAAACGGATGCACTTTTAATTAATAAAGTTTTTATTGTTTTTTGTCAAAATATCGACTAATAAAATTTCGGACAATACAGAACTACCAAAACCACATAAATAAGAATTTATTTGAGGAACCAAATGTGTCAATTAAATTTTTTTAAATCACTTAAAAATTTAAGGATTTTTCAAAATGTTAGAAATTCAAAATATTAGGTTAAATTAATTTTAAAATAGAGTAGGATACTATAATTAGCAATTCCAAGTCTAATTAGATGCAAATAATTTTTCAGAAAGCTAAATTCAAGAAATTTAGAGCGAAATTTAAATTTTTAATTCACAAAATGTATGGGCCGAATGACTTGGGTATGAAGACTTTTGAAAAATATGGTGGGTCGACTTTTTGCGATTTCTCTTCGATTAATCCCTCTGTTTGTTTGCAGGTATGCGCGGGGGTGTCAAACGATGCTGTTTAGCTGCGCCACGAGGGATTAAGGGCAGGAATCGAAGAAAAATTTGACAAAATCCAAAATAAATGAAGTGATCCAAATGAATTGGTATATTCCGTAGGTGGTAAAAACGGATGCACTTTTAATTAATAAAGTTTTTATTGTTTTTTGTCAAAATATCGACTAATAAAATTTCGGACAATACAGAACTACCAAAACCACACAAATAAGAATTTATTTGAGGAACCAAATGTGTCAATTAAATTTTTTTAAATCACTTAAAAATTTAAGGATTTTTCAAAATGTTAGAAATTCAAAATATTAGGTCAAATTAATTTTAAAATAGAGTAGGATACTATAATTAGCAATTCCAAGTCTAATTAGATGCAAATAATTTTTCAGAAAGCTAAATTCAAGAAATTTAGAGCGAAATTTAAATTTTTAATTCACAAATGTATGGGCCGAATGACTTGGGTATAAAGACTTTTGAAAAATATGGTGGGTCGACTTTTTGCGATTTCTCTTCGATTAATCCCTCTGTTTGTTTGCAGGTATGCGCGGGGGTGTCAAACGATGCTGTTTAGCTGCGCCACGAGGGATTAAGGGCAGGAATCGAAGAAAAATTTGACAAAATCCAAAATAAATTAAGTGATCCAAATGAATTGGTATATTCCGTAGGTGGTAAAAACGGATGCACTTTTAATTAATAAAGTTTTTATTGTTTTTTGTCAAAATATCGACTAATAAAATTTCGGATAATACATAACTACCAAAACCACACAAATAAAAATTTATTTGAGGAACCAAATGTGTCAATTTAATTTTTTAAAATCACTTAAAAATTTAAGGATTTTTCAAAGTGTTAGAAATTCAAAATATTAGGTTAAATTAATTTTAAAATAGAGTAGGATACTATTATTAGCAATTCCAAGTCTAATTAGATGCAAATAATTTTTTAGAAAGCTAAATTCAAGAAATTTAGAGCGAAATTTAAATTTTTAATTCACAAATGTATGGGCCGAATGACTTGGGTATGAAGACTTTTGAAAAATATGGTGGGTCGACTTTTTGCGATTTCTCTTCGATTAATCCCTCTGTTTGTTTGCAGGTATGCGCGGGGGTGTCAAACGATGCTGTTTAGCTGCGCCACGAGGGATTAAGGGCAGGAATGGAAGAAAAATTTGACAAAATCCAAAATAAATTAAGTGATCCAAATGAATTGGTATATTCCGTAGGTGGTAAAAACGGATGCACTTTTAATTAATAAAGTTTTTATTGTTTTTTGTCAAAATATCGACTAATAAAATTTTGGATAATACAGAACTACCAAAACCACACAAATAAAAATTTATTTGAGGAACCAAATGTGTCAATTTAATTTTTTAAAATCACTTAAAAATTTAAGGATTTTTCAAAGTGTTAGAAATTCAAAATATTAGGTTAAATTAATTTTAAAATAGAGTAGGATACTATAATTAGCAATTCCAAGTCTAATTAGATGCAAATAATTTTTTAGAAAGCTAAATTCAAGAAATTTAGAGCGAAATTTAAATTTTTAATTCACAAATGTATGGGCCGAATGACTTGGGTATGAAGACTTTTGAAAAATATGGTGGGTCGACTTTTTGCGATTTCTCTTCGATTAATCCCTCTGTTTGTTTGCAGGTATGCGCGGGGGTGTCAAACGATGCTGTTTAGCTGCGCCACGAGGGATTAAGGGCAGGAATCGAAGAAAAATTTGACAAAATCCAAAATAAATTAAGTGATCCAAATGAATTGGTATATTCCGTAGGTGGTAAAAACGGATGCACTTTTAATTAATAAAGTTTTTATTGTTTTTTGTCAAAATATCGACTAATAAAATTTCGGATAATACAGAACTACCAAAACCACACAAATAAAAATTTATTTGAGGAACCAAATGTGTCAATTTAATTTTTTAAAATCACTTAAAAATTTAAGGATTTTTCAAAGTGTTAGAAATTCAAAATATTAGGTTAAATTAATTTTAAAATAGAGTAGGATACTATAATTAGCAATTCCAAGTCTAATTAGATGCAAATAATTTTTCAGAAAGCTAAATTCAAGAAATTTAGAGCGAAATTTAAATTTTTAATTCACAAATGTATGGGCCGAATGACTTGGGTATGAAGACTTTTGAAAAATATGGTGGGTCGACTTTTTGCGATTTCTCTTCGATTAATCCCTCTGTTTGTTTGCAGGTATGCGCGGGGGTGTCAAACGATGCTGTTTAGCTGCGCCACGAGGGATTAAGGGCAGGAATCGAAAAAAAATTTGACAAAATCCAAAATAAATTAAGTGATCCAAATGAATTGGTATATTTCGTAGGTGGTAAAAACGGATGCACTTTTAATTAATAAAGTTTTTATTGTTTTTTGTCAAAATATCGACTAATAAAATTTCGGATAATACAGAACTACCAAAACCACAGAAATAAAAATTTCTTTGAGGAACCAAATGTGTCAATTTAATTTTTTAAAATCACTTAAAAATTTAAGGATTTTTCAAAGTGTTAGAAATTCAAAATATTAGGTTAAATTAATTTTAAAATAGAGTAGGATACTATAATTAGCAATTCCAAGTCTAATTAGATGCAAATAATTTTTCAGAAAGCTAAATTCAAGAAATTTAGAGCGAAATTTAAATTTTTAATTCACAAATGTATGGGCCGAATGACTTGGGTATGAAGACTTTTGAAAAATATGGTGGGTCGACTTTTTGCGATTTCTCTTCGATTAATCCCTCTGTTTGTTTGCAGGTATGCGCGGGGGTGTCAAACGATGCTGTTTAGCTGCGCCACGAGGGATTAAGGGCAGGAATCGAAGAAAAATTTGACAAAATCCAAAATAAATTAAGTGATCCAAATGAATTGGTATATTCCGTAGGTGGTAAAAACGGATGCACTTTTAATTAATAAAGTTTTTATTGTTTTTTGTCAAAATATCGACTAATAAAATTTCGGATAATACAGAACTACCAAAACCACACAAATAAAAATTTATTTGAGGAACCAAATGTGTCAATTTAATTTCTTAAAATCACTTAAAAATTTAAGGATTTTTCAAAGTGTTAGAAATTCAAAATATTAGGTTAAATTAATTTTAAAATAGAGTAGGATACTATAATTAGCAATTCCAAGTCTAATTAGATGCAAATAATTTTTCAGAAAGCTAAATTCAAGAAATTTAGAGCGAAATTTAAATTTTTAATTCACAAATGTATGGGCCGAATGACTTGGGTATGAAGACTTTTGAAAAATATGGTGGGTCGACTTTTTGCGATTTCTCTTCGATTAATCCCTCTGTTTGTTTGCAGGTATGCGCGGGGGTGTCAAACGATGCTGTTTAGCTGCGCCACGAGGGATTAAGGGCAGGAATCGAAGAAAAATTTGACAAAATCCAAAATAAATGAAGTGATCCAAATGAATTGGTATATTCCGTAAGACCGATTCATTCGTACAGTTGGTTAGTTGGTTACCTACTCGACTCGGAATTCATTCACAACTAATATCAGTCGTCGCGTCGCGTGTCGACTGGCCGAGTCGACTAGTCAGTTCATTCACAACTAATGTCAGTCACGTCGACTGGCCGATTAGTTGGTTAGTTTAGTAGTCGTCGTCTAGACGTTGAGTTGACTCGACGCCGACTTAGTAGTCGACACGAAACAAGTCGTATGTAATGTACCTACCTAGCTATATTAGTTACTAAGGTGGCTTGGCCAGTCGAATGGTTCGAATGATTTGTGGAGTCGACTAAGTCGAATGAAATCATTCATAGTCGCGCATCTTTAACCTACGGAATATACCAATTCATTTGGATCACTTAATTTATTTTGGATTTTGTAAAATTTTTCTTCGATTCCTGCCCTTAATCCCTCGTGGCGCAGCTAAACAGCATCGTTTGACACCCCCGCGCATACCTGCAAACAAACAGAGGGATTAATCGAAGAGAAATCGCAAAAAGTCGACCCACCATATTTTTCAAAAGTCTTCATACCCAAGTCATTCGGCCCATACATTTGTGAATTAAAAATTTTAATTTCGCTCTAAATTTCTTGAATTTAGCTTTCTGAAAAATTATTTGCATCTAATTAGACTTGGAATTGCTAATTATAGTATCCTACTCTATTTTAAAATTAATTTAACCTAATATTTTGAATTTCTAACACTTTGAAAAATCCTTAAATTTTTAAGTGATTTTAAAAAATTAAATTGACACATTTGGTTCCTCAAATAAATTTTTATTTGTGTGGTTTTGGTAGTTCTGTATTATCCGAAATTTTATTAGTCGATATTTTGACAAAAAACAATAAAAACTTTATTAATTAAAAGTGCATCCGTTTTTACCACCTACGGAATATACCAATTCATTTGGATCACTTCATTTATTTTGGATTTTGTCAAATTTTTCTTCGATTCCTGCCCTTAATCCCTCGTGGCGCAGCTAATGCTGTGGCTTATGTTGTCAATGGAGTTTATAAGTTGAAAGTTCCTGAAAGTGCAATGGTAGCTGCAGCTGTTTCTGGAAGTATGTGGCATCGCAGATTGGGGCATGTGAATAGCAATTACTTAAACCAAATGCCCGCAGCAGTAGAAGGCATGAACTTAGAAGAAAAAGTTGACATATCAAAGTCGTCTTGTTCAGTCTGCTGTGAAGGTAAGCAGTGCAGGTTACCTTGATATACTTTGCATCCTTTATAGTTTGCGGGGTGTTCTCCAAGGTACAGAGCACATTTAGCTGGGGTGTTGCGGTCTTTCTTTTCGCAATCGCTTGTCTTGTGTTGTCCTGCACACTTTACACATCTATCGGGTCTCATGCAGTTATTTTTGGAGTGGCCATATTGTTGACATTTGGTGCATTGCACTATTGTATTTCTTTTTCTAGGGTCTTCAATGGTTACTGACATGTTGTAGATGTGTTTTATACTTTTTACTGATTTGTTACTTGGGCTACGTTGTATGTTGACAAAGAATGTTGAAGTTGGCTTTTTTTCGGGTCCAGCTCTTGCATTTATTATTTCGCCAAGCACGTGGTTCCCTGTTTTTTTAATTTCATCAATAATGGCTTCATGAGGGGTGGAGTGATGTAGGTTTTTAATAACTATCCTGTAATTTCTTTCTTCCTTTCTAGTGAATGTATGGCCAATAAGGCCCTTTTCCCTCACTACTTCCATTAGTTTTTTATAGGCTTCAACCGAAGAGCAGTTGACTCGTAGCTGGTTTGGATTCATAAGTTTTAGAGTATATTCTTCTTTTTCTAAGACTGTGTGGATTGCCTCTTTCAATTGATTAATATCCTCTATTCCATAGAGGATGAGGGGTGGTGGCCTACTCGACTTGGTGACCTTGACATTGTTTTCTTCGTCGCCAATGGGAAGGCCGTTAAAACAATTACTGGTTTCGGTAGTCACTTGCGGTGGTGAGTCAGAGACTCTTTTGCGCTTATTCATTCTTGTAGCTGGTACCTTCTGCCATCCGGGGTTTTTATTTATTGATCCATCCAGTAGCGTGTCAGGTTCTTGTGTTACATCTGTGGGGCAATCTATGTTGCCTTGTTGGGAGTCTGTGGTGGTTACCTCGGTTTTTGAATTGCTTGCTGTTGCATCGCTGGGCGATGGTGATTGTGACCGCATAAACAGCCCTGGGTGAAACAGCTGTTGGGTTAAGACCTTTGGTTTTTTTATGTCAGTTGTATCCTTATGTTGCAATCCTTTGCCCCCCCCAGAATACGTGGGGCAGCCTGAGCTATGCTCAGGGAGGGATTCTCCGACGTATTCTACGCCGGTACCCTCCTGGGGTAGATTATTTTTTAGTCTTGCATCCATGGTAACTGTTATTTTTTAGGGTTGTCTTCCCTTGTGGTTGGCCAGGTAGCTCGGTTTTAAGGCGCCGAGTACTCGCCTGTCGTTCTTTCTTATCTTATTCTTATCAAATAAATATGTAATAATTTACTTTATTTTCTAGTATACACAGATACACTTAAAACTAGCGAGCTAATATTGCTCATAGTTCTTATATTACCTATATCACATTCACAAGTTAGTAAATATTTTCCCACATTCTTGAGAACCAAGATTCAATGAGACAGAATAACCTCCTGTTATCAGATCATGGAAGTTTACTTTCCTAATATCTCAGCTAAAACATCTGGATTGAGGCCTTCTAATGCGCACTTTAACTTGGCTGCCTGTAATGGGACTCCAACCTGCACCATTTTCACAAATCGATCATATTCTGGTCTAGAAACAGTGGCTGGTGTGTCTTTCTCAGTTTTATCAGATTCTGTGGTTTCAGTAGTAGGTATATTGATCTCTGCTGTTGGGTTTTCATGAATTGGCTCTAAAACTTGAGCTGGGGCCTCTTTTGCTTCTGTTGTGAATTTCTAAGTTCTAACACTTTGAAAAATCCTTAAATTTTTAAGTGATTTTAAAAAATTTAATTGACACATTTGGTTCCTCAAATAAATTTTTATTTGTGTAGTTTTGGTAGTTCTGTATTATCCGAAATTTTATTAGTCGATATTTTGACAAAAAACAATAAAAACTTTATTAATTAAAAGTGCATCCGTTTTTACCACCTACGGAATATACCAATTCATTTGGATCACTTCATTTATTTTGGATTTTGTCAAATTTTTCTTCGATTCCTGCCCTTAATCCCTCGTGGCGCAGCTAAACAGCATCGTTTGACACCCCCGCGCATACCTGCAAACAAACAGAGGGATTAATCGAAGAGAAATCGCAAAAAGTCGACCCACCATATTTTTCAAAAGTCTTCATACCCAAGTCATTCGGCCCATACATTTGTGAATTAAAAATTTAAATTTCGCTCTAAATTTTTTGAATTTAGCTTTCTGAAAAATTATTTGCATCTAATTAGACTTGGAATTGCTAATTATAGTATCCTACTCTATTTTAAAATTAATTTAACCTAATATTTTGAATTTCTAACACTTTGAAAAATCCTTAAATTTTTAAGTGATTTTAAAAAATTAAATTGACACATTTGGTTCCTCAAATAAATTTTTATTTGTGTGGTTTTGGTAGTTCTGTATTATCCGAAATTTTATTAGTCGATATTTTGACAAAAAACAATAAAAACTTTATTAATTAAAAGTGCATCCGTTTTTACCACCTACGGAATATACCAATTCATTTGGATCACTTCATTTATTTTGGATTTTGTCAAATTTTTCTTCGATTCCTGCCCTTAATCATATTTTAGCCATTCGACTTGAATATTAGTAATATACTAATATCCAAAGTCGAATGACAACTACTAATATTAGTAATTACTAATGTTTTTACGAAGTAGTGGAGCGGGTTTGTAAGTAAGTAGGTTATTTGTAGGGATGTGACATTGTACCTAGGGATGTAAAAAATAATCGAGTATAGAAATAATCGATTAAAAATCGATTTTATTAAGAAGTAAAAATCGATTTTAATACGTAATTTTATTAATAATCGATTATGCATAAAAAATAAATCACGTATTAAAATCGATTTTTACTTTAATAATAAACAAATAGATTTTTAATCGATTATTTCCATAATCGATTATTTTTTGCACATCCCTATTTTCATTTTCATTTCATTTTTCATTTCATTTATTCAAGAACAATGTACATCGTATTTGAAATTCATTACATAGGAAACATACAATATTAAAATACAGAATCAATTATTATAAACTTGTAAATCAATGTCAAAATAATAATATAAATAATAACAATGTCACAAGAAAGAATACTTATGATAAAATTTAAAATTAAGTCCTACTGTTATTCTAAATTATTACATGTCATAAAATCATCAATTGCATAAAAACATCCCTTCAGCAAAATATTTGTAAGTCGAGATTTAAATATGTTCGGACTATCTATAACTTTCATGTCGGAGGGCAGTGAGTTAAAAAGTGTTACAGCCTGATATCGAGAGCCATGCTTTGCAACTTCTAATCTAGGACAATAAGGTGCCTCAAGGTTTTTCCGTCTAGTTGTTCGTCTCTTTACTCTTTGTTCCACAGTTTCATATTTTAGAGGGTTCTTTACTATGTCCATAAGGAGCACTAGTATGTTTAGGCTCGGAACGGTTAATATACGAAGGGCTCTAAAATGCTCCTTGCATGATTCCCATTGCGGAATGCGCACTATGGTCCGAATAGCTCTTTTTTGAATTATAAAAGCCTTACGCATGTTGTAGTCATAACTGTTTCCCCAGAACTTAACACTATATCGTAATTTGGATTCTACAAGAGCATAGTAAACCATGACTAGCTGCTGAATGCTCACCTCTTCTCTTAGACTCCTGAGCGCGTAACAAGCTGAGCTAATATAGTTTTCAATTGAAGTTACCTCGTTTTTCCAATTCAGGAACTGATCAATGTGTGTTGAATCACAGCGCCATCTCTGTGACAACAGCTTCACCACGTACCTAATATCCAATATTCTTTACATTAGTTTTTACCTTCTCGTGTCACATCTTCGTTTGGACAATGGCCGCTAGGCGGCGCTGACACACAAGATCAGGTATGACACTATTACTTATTCCTTGTAATCTAAACCGATATAAAACGACTTGCTTCGTGGTGGCTCGCTCTCTTTTCACGGCACCTCCGACCTGACTACACCTACCGAATTAATAAATATTTCTCTGATTCAAGCCTGTTTTCCTTCTGCCCTGCTGAACGATTTTACATGGTGACCCCGACGTGATCTACACGTCGAAAAGAAGTCCAGAGAAGCCACAAGAATCCCAGCGCCGCAGCCACGCAATTGCTACACCCGTGGGTCGACACGCGGGCTGACGGCGCCGGCGCGGGAAATACCTAACACCGCGTGGCCGCGTGGTGGCCACCTGGCTGAGACTTCAATACAATCTGACTGGCAGCATTTGGATCCAGCTAGACATCGGAGACCGGAGAAGAGCAAGTTCCGAGAACATTCCAGAAACCGAGACAATTGAAAAACCGAGAACCGCATTGACTAAGTATCTATTCAATCAAGTAAGTGAGCTGGCAATTTTAAATCTACCTAGGTATTATCGCGATTTTATTATTTAATTTGTGTCTTAAATTCCCGTTTACCTTTTTAGAATTTTTGTGTGCACGTGGCGTGTTCGTAGTTAGTCAAAATGACCGAGTCTAAAGTAGATACCAATGAATATAATCAATTAAAAAAGAACCGAGCTGTCCTTAAGGGCAAACTAACCTTATTTAAAAAATATATAAATAATATTGAACTTCCAATTTCTGCAGAGTTGTGCATCGACTTAGAATTGCGAATAGAAAGAATAAAATTAGTTTTCGATGAATTTGAGAAAGTCCAAGATAGAATAGAGACATTATGTACCGACATCGATGCGCAATTACTGGAAAGGGAATCAATTCAAGATGTCTACTACGAACACGTGGCGACCGCGAAGCGCGCTGTAAGCGAATTTCAATCCGAGAATTCTAACCATTCTGCAAACATCACCGCAATTTGTGATCACGAAACAAACGATTCCATTAAATTTCCAGACATAAAATTACCTTCCTTTAACGGCGACATTACGCAGTGGTTGGAATTCCGGGACACATTCGATGCCCTCATTAATCAAAGCAATTTAAAACCAATTCAAAGGTTTAAATACCTCAAAGGCTGTTTACAAGATAGTGCCCTGATTGTAATAAGTTCGTTAGAGTATTGCGAAGAAAGCCATGCCATCGCATGGAAATTATTGTGTGAAAGATTCAATAATACGAGAAAGCTTGTCGCGAATCATCTCAAGGCACTTCTCCACGTGGATCAAATCACAAACAGTTCGAAAGATTTGCGAAGTTTCATCGATAACATTTCAAAACATTTAAGGGTACCTACTCAGTAAATTAAATGTTTCAACCGAAAACTGGGATACTCTTCTCATATTTATGATAGCACCGAAATTAGACTCGCAAACTTTACGAAAATGGGAGGAGAAATCAAACTCAAGTGAACTACCTTCGTTACAGGACTTCAAGTCGTTTCTGCGGTCGCGGGCGGATCTGTTGGATTCTCTAAGTTCTTCAGACCTGCCCAGCGATCAAGGACAAGCAAAAGGTGTAGCACCCAGGAAGGCCATGGTAGTCACGTCCACGTCCAACTATAACTCAAGCCCTAAGGTACCAAATTCAAATACCTACTTTAATCGATGCCCGCATTGTGAAGGTTCACATTACATAAACCAGTGTCCAAAATTTTTAGCATTAAGCGTTAGGTCTCGTATCCAGACGGCGAGAAACCTGCGGCTTTGCACCAATTGTCTAAGGTCAGGTCATATATTACCGAATTGTCGCGCGAGTACCTGCAGAACGTGTAAGGGTAAGCATAACACACTTCTGCACATCACGCACACACCCACCAATACAAATTCTTTAAATTTTGATACCGAAAAAATACCGACTACATTAAACATACAACCAACAGAACCGAGACAGTCAATTAACTTACATACCGATTCATTAACCAAACCGATTCATACCGATTCATTTAATCATACCGATTCTTTTAACATACCGATTCAAAATAAGTCTGTTCTTCTGTCAACTGCCCTGGTGAATGTGATTGACACCGATAATCAATCACACACCTTAAGGGCCCTGTTAGACTCAGGTTCTCAGTCCAATTTTATTACCGAAAATGCGTTCAAAAAGTTGAACTTTCCGAAAACACCGATAGATATGCAAGTCACTGGTTTCAATGACAGTAGAACTTGCATCGATTCTTCCAGTAAAATAACAATTCATTCACAAAACAGCACATTTTCCCGAACAATATCTTGCCTCATTGTACCTACAATTTGCAACCGAACACCACATCACACAATTAACATAGAAAACATTAATTTTCCGAAAAAATTTAAATTAGCAGATGCATCATTTTTCAAGCCGAGCGATATTGATCTTCTTTTAGGAGTAGAATTATTTTACGATGTACTCTGTACCGAACAGTATAGGCCCGGTAAAGGACTACCTATCCTACAAAACACTCAGCTCGGATGGGTAGTCTCCGGCTCGATTGCCACTCAAATACCAACACAAAAAACACATTGTAACTTCACTCAGTCAATCCCGTTGAGGGAGTTTTGGGGGGAGGATACGAAGCTTCCACATGATGAAATCGAAGAGTGTGAAAGGATATTTCAAACGCACACTCGTAACTCTGACGGTAACTTCGTCGTGAACCTTCCCCTTAAGGCTTCTCCATCGGAACTGGGACAGTCTAGGCACATAGTATACAAGAGGTTTAAAACTTTAGAATCTAAATTCACAAGGGACCCTAATTACAAAAAACAATATGTAGATTTCATGCGAGAATTTGAACAAGCGGGGCATATGATTAGACGAGATACCTATGAGCCCTGCAATTATTTACCTCACCATGCGGTGGTTAATCAAGAAAAAACAACCACCCCCCTCAGGGTTGTAATTGATGCTTCTTTCAAAACAAGTACAGGGGTTTCTCTAAACGACATTCAGTATATGCTTATGCTGGGAATTCAAAAAAACTTTGGAAGAACCTTAAATCTACTATAATTCCAAACAAGAAGCAGGCAATGGATCTACCCCCCCAATTTAATGACCCTAATATAATTAACGCTCACTTTCTCAACATACCAGGTAATAATATAATTTCAATTTCTCAGCTTTCCTATTATGAATTTAACCGTCACAGCACTCATCAGTTCTCTCTAGAACCGGTGAGTGATTACACAGTGCTAAAAGTCATCCAAAGTTTTAAATCAAATGCACTAGGTATTGACGGGGTTTCATTGGAAATGCTACTGTTGACCTTACCGCAATCCCTCCCTACAATTACTAACATTATTAACTCCTCTATAATCAACTCCACTTTTCCTGAGGCATGGCGGGTAGCAGTTGTAAAACCTATTCCTAAAAACAATCAACCCACTCTACTCAGTGACCTAAGACCCATAAGTCTTCTCCCTTCTCTATCTAAGGTCCTCGAAAGGATTGTCAGCATGCAGATGATTAAGTTCTTGGAGGATCATCAGATTCTCCCTCAATATCAGTCAGGTTTCCGTAAGGGACATAGTACATCAACTGCTCTGATGGATGTGGTCGATAATCTACTGGCGGCCCAGGACAAGGGGATGTGCAGTATCCTTGTTCTGCTGGACTTCTCTAGGGCCTTTGACTCGATAAACATCCCTCTACTGCTGTCTAAGCTTGCTTACTATGGTTTTGATCCTAAAACAATAAGATGGTTCTCCAGTTACCTGAGTAATAGATCACAATGTGTCGAATTGCAGTTGCCTGATGGTAAATCGCTAAGATCTTCACCTTGCCCAGTTCCTCGCGGTGTCCCTCAAGGTTCGATCCTCGGCCCGATTCTGTTTATTCTGTATAGTGCAGATATAATCAGCAAGGTAACCTCCTGTCAATACCACCTCTATGCAGATGACTTGCAGCTGTACCACTCCTTTAAGCCTGCAGATTGTGTCGGTGCTGTATCTGCAATAAATAGTGATTTAAGACAGGTATCTCTGTGGTCTAAACATAACTCCCTCATCCTCAATCCTACAAAATCGAAGTATATGATGTTTGGGACCAAGAAAGCACTAAATAGGCTGGCAAACTTGCAAGTAGACATACGGGTTGATGGTGGGCTGGTAGAACGTGTTACAGAGGCAAAAAATCTGGGTTTAGTCCTTGACAGTCATCTCCGTTTTGAAACCCATGTGGCTGAATGCGTTCGACAGTCTCTCTTTCGCCTCAGACTACTGTACAAAATCCGTCCTTATTTGAGCGAGACAGTGCGGGTCACCCTATGTGAATCCCTAGTACTGTCTCGCCTCAACTACTGTGACACTGTCTATGGTTCCTGCCTCTTGAGTCGAACTGAAAAGCTTGTACAGCGTGTTCAAAACTCATGTGCACGTTTCTGTTTCCCTATCCCACCCCGTTCTCACATTACTCCCTTCCTCAACTCCGCTAGCATGCTGAAAATGAAAGCACGTAGACAACTACACCTTGCTACACTGCTCTTTGGCCTAACTCATACTAAAGTTCCTACGTACCTATACTCCAAGCTAAACTGGGCCAAAGCAAACTCACGCTACCCTAAACGAGCATGTACTCACATTATTTTTCTAGCACCGAGGCACAAATCTGTAGCCTTCCGTGGATCATTTCGTTTTGCAGCCACCCGGTGCTGGAATGATCTTCCTCCTCCATTGTATGACCTAAAAACAGTTACCTCGTTTAGACAAAACCTAAAAAAACATTTAATGTGTAGGCAAAAGTGCTCGTAGTGTAGGTACCTAACCCAACACTAGATAAAAAACTTACTTTTCCTTTTCGCATCTCATTTGAAGTTTCCTTGCTATTGCTACCACTTTGTTTCTTTTCTTTCCAGTCCCAGACCTCCCTCCTCCCTTGCACCCAAAGCTTGCACCCTTACCATGTGTTTTTTCTTCACACGAAACGTATTGATACCGTCAATCCATTTCATTTAAAATTGTAACCTCCAAATAGGCTGCACTGCACTGCAACGCATGCTCTTTGCTTGCTGCAACGTGCGGTGCGTGCGTGGCTATGCAATGCAATGCACTGTCTGTTTTAACTTATGTCAGTGTCAAAAATAATACTTTTCGCTCGGTAGTCACTATTGGGAATATAAATAAAAGACATCCTTTAATTCTATTTTTAATTTGTTTTTGCCCTACCTTACACCATAATGTATAATCCTAACTTATGTACCTATATATTTATACCATTACCAATACCTATCTATTTTATTTTATTTAATTATTTTATTTGGTTAGGTATGTTTTATGTAGGTAAGTACCTATTACCTACTTACTACCAATTTAAATATTATTTTCTACCTTTACCTACCTACCTACTTACCTGTACCTACGTATGCATATTATTAGGCATAGCAGTTGTGTATTGTTTCTCTCGGTTCGTGGAGTCACAACCACCCAGGCCCAGTCTGAAAATCAGTGTTGTTCTGCGTCAAGGCGCAGAGTAACAAAAAGCTGAGACTGGTCCCTTTTGACCCACCCTCTTCAGCACAGGCCTATTGCATTACCTACCTACTTCTTATATCTCTCTTCTATTCTTATTTTTTATATTATTTTCCTTTCTGTACCTACTATTCTGTGTTTAGTTAAGTTCTTCTACCTACTCTGTAAACCTTTACATCTGTGCTGAAATGTGTGTGTGTGTCAATAAAGTTTTTATCTATCTATCTATCTATCAGTATAAAGGTACAATCAGTTAAGATAAACTAGTAAATATTCTTTTAAAATTTCGTAAAAACAAATACGTAATCAGTGCTGATGTGGAAAAATTATATCGCTTTATATACCTAAATCCTTCACAACATAACTTACAATGTATATTGTGGCGCGAAAATCCTGACGATCAATTATTAACATATATACTAACCACTCTCAGTTTTGGATTGAAAAGCGCCCCCTATATAGCTACGAGATGTCTACAACAGCTAGCAGACGAAAACAAAGAACAGTTTCCAGAGGCAGCATCGACTATATTAACCGAGTTTTATATCGATGACTGGCTACATTCGGGAGACGACGAACAAAAGGTAATTCAAACAGCTGGGCAGGTCAGACACATCCTACGTAGCGCAAATTTCAACTTACGGAAATGGAAGTCCAATTCCAGTAAGATTCTACAAAATGTAAGTAATCCTTACACAAACACTACTCATTCAAATAACACAATGTATACCTACACAAGAAAACGTCAAATTGTTAGGTGTCTCATGGAATAGTCACTCTGACTATTTACCTATTCACAAAAAATCAAACCAATGCCTAATGTCTTATCGAAACGAAAAATTTTATCCATTGCCTCTGAAATATTTGATCCACTGGGATTAATTGCCCCAGTTTTAATTATTGCGAAAATACTCATTCAGTCACTTTGGAAAATAAAGTTAGATTGCGATAAAAATATACCGACTTTACTCTATAAGCAGTGGAAGGACTTTTATAATAATCTACACTGCATTAACTCACTTATCATACCTAGACACGTTTTTATTCGAGATTACGTAAACAGTGAATTACATGGCTTCGCAGATAGTTCAATAAATGCCTACGGCGCAGTTGTAGGTATATATCCGTTCGATAGATAGGAACGGCAGTATTCAAGTGCGCTTATTATGCGCTAAATCGAGAGTAGCGAAAATGGAAACTATTCCACGATTGGAATTAAGAGCGGCTTCGCTACTAGCAAAGCTATACAAAGATATTAATATAGCTTTATCATGTAAATTTGATAGGATTTGTCTTTGGTCCGATTCAAGTATTGCACTGGCATGGATAAAAACTTCTTCAAATAATAAATTAAACCAGTTTGTTATTAACCGAGTAAACGAAATAAAATCATTAACAAATATAAATCAATGGCATTGGGTTACTTCTAGTGAAAATCCTGCGGATTTTATAACCAGGGGTATTCATGCAAATAAAATTGCGAGTACCAAAATGTGGTGGCAAGGCCCAGCCTGGCTGTCGAAACCACAATCTCAATGGCCGTCACACCAAATACCTAATACTTCAATTACCGAGTTAGAGACTGT
The DNA here is from genome assembly GCA_963582015.1 of Xanthorhoe designata. Lineage (NCBI taxonomy): Eukaryota > Metazoa > Arthropoda > Insecta > Lepidoptera > Geometridae > Xanthorhoe > Xanthorhoe designata. Next base: position 9,995,373 of record OY757032.1, read on the forward strand.
AATATGTAATGTTTCAAATGTTGTACCAGTAAACGATTTTTATGCTAATCTATTTGAAAGATGGTCCGATTTAAACAAGCTAATCCGAATATTTGCCTATGTTTTGAGGTTCATAAATAACCTCAAAGACAGTTGTGTGTCAAAACCTGTAAATGTAACGCCCTTAAGTGTAACGGAATTAAATAATTCATTGCACATTCTTGTACAACATGCTCAAATCGAGTCCTTTCCCTTAGAATATAACCTACTTAAAAATAATAAACCATTACCTAAGTCATCTAACATTCTATGTCTGAATCCATTCATGCAAAATGAAGTAATAAGGGTGGGCGGCCGCCTTGTATTTTCACCCTACTGTCACGATAAAAAGCATCCTATTATATTACATCACAAACACTCACTCACAAAGCTCATAATGCAGACCGAACACATCAAATTGCTACACGCTGGCCCACAGTTACTGTTATCTACAGTAAGGGAGCGATTCTGGCCAATTCATGGTAAGTCTCTCGCTTCTAAAACAGTACACGAGTGTGTCACCTGTTTTAGAACAAAACCAAACACCTACAGCCCAATAATGGGCAATTTACCGAAAACAAGGGTAACTCCGTCCTTTTCTCAATACGGGCATCGATTATGCTGGACCATTTTTGGTGAGAAACGGGCGTGGACGTGGTTACAAAACTTCTAAGTGCTATATCGCAATTTTTGTTTGTTTTGCGACGAAGGCGATTCACATTGAGTTGGTTACAGGTCTAGAATCACAAATATTCCTAGCCGCGCTACGTAGATTCATATCCAGACGAGGTAAACCGCGAGAGATGGTGAGTGACAACGCTACTACTTTTCATGGCGCTAATAACGAATTAATCGAACTAAGTACTTTTCTACGCGAGCACTCAAACGAACTTACATCGTCATGTTCGGACGAGGGCATTTTATTTAAGTTTTTACCAGCCTATACACCCCATATGGGTGGACTGCACGAAGCAGCGGTCAAAAGTTGTAAATATCATCTAAAAAGAGTGTTAGGACAAGCTTTGTTAACATATGAAGAATTTTCAACTGTATTAATCCAGGTAGAAGGGATATTAAATTCACGACCTTTATGTCCTTTATCTAATAATGATACCGAATTTTCCGTCCTAACGCCAGCTCATTTTTTGATTGGTAGGTCTATAACGTCATTGCCAGACTACGATTACAAAGATGTTCCTGCCCACAGACTAACCCACTTCCAACAATTACAACAAGTCCAGCAGGACTTCTGGAGGAGATGGGCCAAGGACTACGTCGGAACCCTCCAGCAGCGAACAAAATGGAGAAGATCCAAGGGCCCCTCCCTCGCCGCCGGAACCCTGGTGCTGGTCAAGGACGATCGCCTACCATCGTGTCAATGGAAGATAGGAAGAATAATCAAGACCCACGACGGAGCAGATAACGAACCTAGAATAGCGTCTATTCAAACGGCGAAAAACATTATAAAACGTGCATTTAATAACATATGCCCGTTACCTCTAAATCATTAATTAAGTTACCTACTAAGTTAGCAGATAAGTACCGAATTCTTACCTATAAATTAAGTAATTGTTTAGACATAAGTGTTTCCCTAATAAACTGCATTTTTATTGTTGTTTCATTCAAGAATTAGGCACCTAAATAAATAGGTATCTAACTAGTAGTAGACAGGTAGATATCCATAGGTAGGCTACGTAGATAAATCTTTATCTGCGAACCATAAGTTCCAGATGTTTCTAATAATATCAAACCTAAGTAGTAGACAGGTAGGTAGCTAATTTCATGTAAGTTTGTAACAGTCATAATTCTAAGAATACCTTTATCAATGTATCATAAAATTCTAAATAAATTAAGCACCTACTATTTGTAAAAAGGATAGTCGATTCAGACCACAAAGCAAGCAATAGCATATAGTCCATTTACAACCCGGGCGTGGCAGTATGTTGAATCACAGCGCCATCTCTGTGACAACAGCTTCACCACGTACCTAATATCCAATATTCTTTACATTAGTTTTTACCTTCTCGTGTCACATCTTCGTTTGGACAATGGCCGCTAGGCGGCGCTGACACACAAGATCAGGTATGACACTATTACTTATTCCTTGTAATCTAAACCGATATAAAACGACTTGCTTCGTGGTGGCTCGCTCTCTTTTCACGGCACCTCCGACCTGACTACACCTACCGAATTAATAAATATTTCTCTGATTCAAGCCTGTTTTCCTTCTGCCCTGCTGAACGATTTTACAATGTGAACTCCAAGAAATATAACGCTCTTGGACAGTTCAACACTGTCATCCCCTGAAAGAATATGAATGGGTTCATGTGTATGCGCAGTCGTTCTAAATAGTACAGCTTGGGTCTTCTTAATGTTGAGCTTTAAGTTATTAACCGAATGCAACCAAGAGGCGTTCCTGAGCACGACCTTAAGCTCAAAATCGGATGCATTTGTATGATCATGCGGAATCTTAGTTTCAATGACGGATTGGTAAACGGTACCAAAGTAATAGTAACTAATTGGTCGCCGCGATTAATAACCGTTCAAAAATCGTCGGGCACAGACGAATACCTAATTCCGCGTATAACTTTCAAAACTCAAATAGATCCAAAAAGTCCCTTCGAAATGTGTCGCCGTCAATTTCCTTTACAGTTGTCCTACGCGATGACCATTCACAAAAGTCAAGGGCAAACTTTAAGTCGTGTAGGAGTAGATCTCAGGTCGGATATGTTTACTCACGGGCAACTGTACGTGGCGTTAGGTCGAGCCACAAAAAAAGAAAATGTAAAAATTTTAATTCATGAAGATCGCGTTTTACATGGCAAACCGTACGCGAAAAATGTAGTAATACCGGAGCTCCTATAAATAAATTAATGTAAATTCTATTAATAACATTCAAATTTAAATATTTAGAGCTTCCTGAATAAGTCTAAAACTGTTAACCTCTATCAAATCTTCAAAGGCAAATTAAATTTAAACTCAAATAATAATAATAATACTTAACTTAATTCTAATAAAATTCAATTCTTTTTTTTTGTTCAGACCTACGCGGGAATCAAAATACCGCGCCGCGGAACTTTTTGAAAATATCTGCGCGTCATTTTCGAAATACCTAAACAGGTCTTTTTTCATAAATTAAAAATCTTTGTAAATGTTCTGACTTCGACAAGGATTCGAACCCGCAACGACAGGCCATTAAGTAGACATTGCCATTCAAAGAGCGTTTTTTAGTTAAGTTGTTTCAGCTTTTTTATCATTATGTAATATCACATTATATTGGTATATATATTATTTACATTACACTAACTGTGAAAAATAAATATGTTATAACCAGTGTTTATAGCAGATGTACATTGAGCGTTGTGTCGAATAATAACTCTGGTCTAAGCTATTTATAATTATTATAAATAGATTAACGGATCAAAGAGGTAAGTTTTTGGTGATATACGTCTCTGTGTGAAATCGGTTGAACCATGCTGGTCTGTAGGGAATCTTTCCGATTGTAAATCGGGAGCGGATAATCGCCGGGTTAACTGTCCGATCTGTGAGTAGTTCGGCTTTGGATTCTGATCAGAGCCGGCTTACTGCCGAGAACATGCTTTGGTTGGTGATGAAGTCAATAGAACCGAGTGATTTCGTCGTTGCGGTGAGTTGTCGTACCGATGATGGTAAAGTGTGGTCGGTGTCGGCTGATTGCTGAGATGTCTTGCGTTGTCTGAGGCGCGAAAGTCAGGATAGGAGTCGATGTCAAGGTGTGAATGCTATCTGTCTGACTTGTCTGACTGTCTGTCTGACTGTCTGAATTTGAAAAAGGGGCAAAAGGGGGGGAAGGGGGGCAAAAAGGGGGGGTTTGGGATTTTTCCCCAACTCACCAGACCTACCCCTATACGAATCCATCATAAGGTTAAATCATAATCTCGTAATGAAGTAAGACGTGTTAGTCTTGGGTCACCATTTATCTTGGAAGAGATCCGGGCTGGCTGTCTGAAAATAACAATCCTAATCGATTCGTTAGTAATGCTGCTGATGAATGCGAAAAAAACCTAACACTTCCAAGCGATTTGCAAAACACAAAATATGAAAACGAAATCACTTCAGCGCATTCTCCACAACCATCTACTTCTTTTCAGGGTTTGAGACGTCGTCAGTACCGTCCAATCATATACAGCTCCGATTCAGAAACAGATGTTCAGAATAAACATATAGAACAGCCACTAAGCAGCTGCTACCGAGCAGTTAATATTTATGCTGCGGAAGAAGAGCATGATGATTTTGATAATGGCATGCTACTGAGTAGTCCCAAAACCAAAGAAATTAAATCTCCCTTCCAGCAATTATTGCCAACACCAAACTATGCAGTGATAAAGCAAAGACCTAGACGAAAAGCCATAAACTATAAAGGACAGCAGATTACCAAAGACCTTTTCAAAGACAGGGGAAAAAATAAAAACCAAAAGAAAACAACAAAAGACCAAAAAAATACGAAGAAGACCTCAAAAGAAGTTAAAAAAAGAAGAAGATTTGAAACTAAACCTGATAAGGGTAAAGGAAAAGGAAAAAAGTCTAAACTACCAATTGAATATAACGAAGAGTGGTTTTGTCATGTGTGCAAAGAAAACTATGTGTCAGACATGCGACAATGTGTTCAATGCAGCATGTGGTACCGTAAAACGGGGTGACTTTGAATCACGGGGTGTCTTTGATGATTACTAAAATTTTTAACTTATTCATTCGTATTTCACAAATTTGTGAATAAAATGTTTTTTTATTTTTTGCGTTGGATGCACTGATATTTACTCTTATCTTTTCCCTAACGCTTGTGCTCGTGCTGTTCATCACAAAAGAAAAAAAAAATATTTCAGTTAGGTATAGAATTCCAACAACTTTTGACACCTGCAAAACTTCAATGCTGCACTCTTGGCTATTACTTTCTCAATATTCTATTAGTTCTTACAGGATTGTATGGTTTCCAATGATTAAGTTTTAGACTGTTTTGATGGGCAGGATCCACCATTTTATTTTCTAGAATGAGTTTTATGTGATGAGGTGACTTTGATGAATGATGAGAGGCGACATTGATAGCTATCAAAGTCCCCCCAATAAACAAGTGAAAGTTACATAGAAACTTACAGTATTGATTATGAAAGTAACCCCTTATGTTTCTTTTGTAGTCTGGAAGATGGTGCTTAAATACAAAAAAATACCGGGTAGATACGTTTATAATTATAAAATCTTATAATAACGGCGTGGTTTCAATTAAATAAACAATACTACATATAAATAAAAAAAATGATTTTTCAGGTTAAAATAATGGTCATCAAAGTCTCCCCTTAAATCAAATTCGCCCCATTTAACTTTACTAGCTCATATCTCAAAAACTAATGAGTGAACAAAAAATTTTTTTATGCAGTTTTACTCTTGTTTGGGGATACTTTAAGAATCAGTTAAAAAAACGGGGGCAATCAAAGCAACCCCGATTGCATTTTAAAACTTGATAGGCGACTTTTTATTTTTTTACTCAGAAAGTAAATGAGCAAATTTATTTTTTATTCATCATCATCCGCAGCCCGATTTCACCCACTGCTGGGTATAGGCCTCCATCTGTTTACGCCACTCCTCACGGTCTTGTGCCAGCCTCATCCAATTTCGCCCCACAATGCTCGTAATATCGTCCGCCCATCTCGCAACGGGGCGGCCGACATTTCTGTAACCAGTTCTTGGACGCCATTCAGTTGACACCTTACTCCACCTGTCGTCATACCTCCGTGCCAGGTGTCCTGCCCAGCTCCATTTTAGTTCCGTGATACGATTCCCAATGTCTTTCACCTTTGTTCGACTTCGGATCTCGGCATTCGGAACACGGTCTATAAGCTTGATGCCGAGCATGGCACGCTCCATGGCCCTCTGTGCTACTCTCATCGAGTATACAGCCTCCTTAGTGAGCGTCCACGTCTCGGCACCATAAGTCATGGTAGGCAGAACACACTGATTGTATAGACGGGTTTTCAGACACTGTGGGATATCAGCGGACTTAAGAATGTCGTCCAGTTTTCCAAACGCGGCCCACCCAAGTTGAATTCTTCTGGCGATCTCTTTTCTTTGATGTTCTTTGCCAAAGGAGAGAATATGTCCCAGATAACCATACCGGTCGATCATTTTTTATTATGCTAAATTAAACTGCACATCAAGTCGTCACTATGGTATCAATATCATATTGTTTACTCGCAAATTAAAGAAGTTACAGGTGTTTAAATTTTAAAATTAATCAATGTAACCCCGTTTTACGGTATCATGAAGAATGTGTGGGTCTAACGAAAGAAGAAGCATTTAATTGCCAAGAGTGTGATAATTAGATTTCATGGCATAGTTTGGCAATTAGTGTTGATTAAGATTTTTTTATTAAGTAATGAGAATCTGTGTTATTATGTTTTGCAGTAGGTTGTGTTCCTGAGTTGTGTTCATGAGATGTTAATTTACAAATGTTTTTATAGAAATTAGTAGCAATGTTACATATTTCTAGTCTGTTTGCTGTCAAGAGTGTTTTTCTTCCCTTCAATTTAAAAAAAAATTCACCGATCTGTAGCGTGGAATTGCAAAATCATGGCTAGAAAATCCGATACTGCGCCACACTTTTTTATAAGAAACGAAAAAGATCTTCAAAAAATCACAAATCCGTTGTTGTAATATTGTATATTTATTCCTCAATATCTGTATAGTCCGCGCCACGTAAAAAGAGCGCTGGAAAAAAGTGGAGGGGGTATGTTTGCGCATGGCTACACTCGCGCACGAAAGTACTAATCCTATTGTATTATGACATGGTAGTGCGTGGTAGGCTAAGCAAAAGCCGGCGAAGCCAAAATAAAGAAGAAGAAGAAATTACTTAGATGAATATCATTATTGGAATTATTATTAAAAACATGTTTTAGTCAGTGTTCATTGTTAAATTGAATTAAGTAAGTACCTACCTACAAAATTCAGGTATTGTTGATACATTGTTTTATTATCATCAACAGGATTTTTAGCAGCCTCTCTTTTCATAAAACTATGTACCTACGTCATAAATAATTTTTCTGATATTTCTATATAAAACCATTTCGTAAGCGAAAACTTTTGTACGCGATGATATTTTGCAAACGAATTTGACGTAGTGACAGCGCGGGAAGCTAAGGACTGCTGACGAACCAATAGCATGCGCCGAATCAATGACAGCGTTACCCCTTCACCCCGCGCCACAGTCCACACCACCAATCGGACCTAAAAATCGACTCTGCGCAGCTTGTCAGCCAGCGCTCTTTTTACGTGGCGCGACCTATACACGGTTTGAGAACCACATTCAAAGCTAAACTCTTTTGTATTTCATTCTTTTGTTTTAGAATAGTCAACCAAGATAACGTTGAACCAGTTGGTTTGCAACCATGCACTCAACTAACACCAGCGAGTGCGTACACGCACCGCTGCATACGGGTCATTTTTGCTTGCGCTTGCATCAACTTATACCGCTTAGCAATTGAACGTGCTTTGTTTCTTTTAACTTAAAGATAAAGATAAAGATAAAGATTTTATTTGTTTGGACACACGCACACTATAAAAAGACAATAAGAAAACATAGAATATAAAAAAGAGCACAGAAAGATACATCAATATCAATAAACAATTACTTAGTGGAAATATTGGTCTTTCCTTAAGTGTGCGGCTAAACAGGTCCAGCCTCAGCTTAATGTCGCTACCGCAACATGTGCGATACCGACGCTGGTTTTCAGTCTGAACCTCAATGAAAACCGAGAACGAACAAGTACAATATAGAGAGATAGTAATAGGTAAGTTAAAAAATTATAAGGGTGTAATATAAATATATTATATATATAATATTATATAAATATATATAAGGTATATTATGTGTTAAAACAGAGTCGGGAAGCATATTAATATTAATCTATAAATTAATTTATAAGTACTTATAGATAATATCAAAATATGTATATAAAGGTCTTAATATATTAATATAACAGTAGAGTCGGCCAGCATAGAGATTTAATAATATTTTTATTGTATTATTATTTTATTGTATTGTGTGTAATACTAACCTAACACTTTGAAAAATCCTTAAATTTTTAAGTGATTTTAAAAAATTTAATTGACACATTTGGTTCCTCAAATAAATTTTTATTTGTGTGGTTTTGGTAGTTCTGTATTATCCGAAATTTTATTAGTCGATATTTTGACAAAAAACAATAAAAACTTTATTAATTAAAAGTGCATCCGTTTTTACCACCTACGGAATATACCAATTCATTTGGATCACTTAATTTATTTTGGATTTTGTCAAATTTTTCTTCGATTCCTGCCCTTAATCCCTCGTGGAGCAGCTAAACAGCATCGTTTGACACCCCTGCGCATACCTGCAAACAAACAGAGGGATTAATCGAAGAGAAATCGCAAAAAGTCGACCCACCATATTTTTCAAAAGTCTTCATACCCAAGTCATTCGGCCCATACATTTGTGAATTAAAAATTTAAATTTCGCTCTAAATTTCTTGAATTTAGCTTTCTGAAAAATTATTTGCATCTAATTAGACTTGGAATTGCTAATTATAGTATCCTACTCTATTTTAAAATTAATTTAACCTAATATTTTGAATTTCTAACACTTTGAAAAATCCTTAAATTTTTAAGTGATTTTAAAAAATTTAATTGACACATTTGGTTCCTCAAATAAATTTTTATTTGTGTGGTTTTGGTAGTTCTGTATTATCCGAAATTTTATTAGTCGATATTTTGACAAAAAACAATAAAAACTTTATTAATTAAAAGTGCATCCGTTTTTACCACCTACGGAATATACCAATTCATTTGGATCACTTAATTTATTTTGGATTTTGTCAAATTTTTCTTCGATTCCTGCCCTTAATCCCTCGTGGAGCAGCTTAACAGCATCGTTTGACACCCCCGCGCATACCTGCAAATAAACAGAGGGATTAATCGAAGAGAAATCGCAAAAAGTCGACCCACCATATTTTTCAAAAGTCTTCATACCCAAGTCATTCGGCCCATACATTTGTGAATTAAAAATTTAAATTTCGCTCTAAATTTCTTGAATTTAGCTTTCTGAAAAATTATTTGCATCTAATTAGACTTGGAATTGCTAATTATAGTATCCTACTCTATTTTAAAATTAATTTAACCTAATATTTTGAATTTCTAACACTTTGAAAAATCCTTAAATTTTTAAGTGATTTTAAAAAATTAAATTGACACATTTGGTTCCTCAAATAAATTTTTATTTGTGTGGTTTTGGTAGTTCTGTATTATCCGAAATTTTATTAGTCGATATTTTGACAAAAAACAATAAAAACTTTATTAATTAAAAGTGCATCCGTTTTTACCACCTACGGAATATACCAATTCATTTGGATCACTTAATTTATTTTGGATTTTGTCAAATTTTTCTTCGATTCCTGCCCTTAATCCCTCGTGGCGCAGCTAAACAGCATCGTTTGACACCCCCGCGCATACCTGCAAACAAACAGAGGGATTAATCGAAGAGAAATCGCAAAAAGTCGACCCACCATATTTTTCAAAAGTCTTCATACCCAAGTCATTCGGCCCATACATTTGTGAATTAAAAATTTAAATTTCGCTCTAAATTTCTTGAATTTAGCTTTCTGAAAAATTATTTGCATCTAATTAGACTTGGAAAGGCTAATAATAGTATCCTACTCTATTTTAAAATTAATTTAACCTAATATTTTGAATTTCTAAGTTCTAACACTTTGAAAAATCCTTAAATTTTTAAGTGATTTTAAAAACTTTAATTGACACATTTGGTTCCTCAAATAAATTTTTATTTGTGTGGTTTTGGTAGTTCTGTATTATCCGAAATTTTATTAGTCGATATTTTGACAAAAAACAATAAAAACTTTATTAATTAAAAGTGCATCCGTTTTTACCACCTACGGAATATACCAATTCATTTGGATCACTTAATTTATTTTGGATTTTGTCAAATTTTTCTTCGATTCCTGCCCTTAATCCCTCGTGGAGCAGCTAAACAGCATCGTTTGACACCCCCGCGCATACCTGCAAACAAACAGAGGGATTAATCGAAGAGAAATCGCAAAAAGTCGACCCACCATATTTTTCAAAAGTCTTCATACCCAAGTCATTCGGCCCATACATTTGTGAATTAAAAATTTTAATTTCGCTCTAAATTTCTTGAATTTAGCTTTCTGAAAAATTATTTGCATCTAATTAGACTTGGAATTGCTAATTATAGTATCCTACTCTATTTTAAAATTAATTTAACCTAATATTTTGAATTTCTAACACTTTGAAAAATCCTTAAATTTTTAAGTGATTTTAAAAAATTTAATTGACACATTTGGTTCCTCAAATAAATTTTTATTTGTGTGGTTTTGGTAGTTCTGTATTATCCGAAATTTTATTAATCGATATTTTGACAAAAAACAATAAAAACTTTATTAATTAAAAGTGCATCCGTTTTTACCACCTACGGAATATACCAATTCATTTGGATCACTTAATTTATTTTGGATTTTGTCAAATTTTTCTTCGATTCCTGCCCTTAATCCCTCGTGGCGCAGCTAAACAGCATCGTTTGACACCCCCGCGCATACCTGCAAACAAACAGAGGGATTAATCGAAGAGAAATCGCAAAAAGTCGACCCACCATATTTTTCAAAAGTCTTCATACCCAAGTCATTCGGCCCATACATTTGTGAATTAAAAATTTAAATTTCGCTCTAAATTTCTTGAATTTAGCTTTCTGAAAAATTATTTGCATCTAATTAGACTTGGAATTGCTAATTATAGTATCCTACTCTATTTTAAAATTAATTTAACCTAATATTTTGAATTTCTAACACTTTGAAAAATCCTTAAATTTTTAAGTGATTTTAAAAAATTTAATTGACACATTTGGTTCCTCAAATAAATTTTTATTTGTGTGGTTTTGGTAGTTCTGTATTATCCGAAATTTTATTAATCGATATTTTGACAAAAAACAATAAAAACTTTATTAATTAAAAGTGCATCCGTTTTTACCACCTACGGAATATACCAATTCATTTGGATCACTTAATTTATTTTGGATTTTGTCAAATTTTTCTTCGATTCCTGCCCTTAATCCCTCGTGGCGCAGCTAAACAGCATCGTTTGACACCCCCGCGCATACCTGCAAACAAACAGAGGGATTAATCGAAGAGAAATCGCAAAAAGTCGACCCACCATATTTTTCAAAAGTCTTCATACCCAAGTCATTCGGCCCATACATTTGTGAATTAAAAATTTAAATTTCGCTCTAAATTTCTTGAATTTAGCTTTCTGAAAAATTATTTGCATCTAATTAGACTTGGAATTGCTAATTATAGTATCCTACTCTATTTTAAAATTAATTTAACCTAATATTTTGAATTTCTAACACTTTGAAAAATCCTTAAATTTTTAAGTGATTTTAAAAAATTTAATTGACACATTTGGTTCCTCAAATAAATTTTTATTTGTGTGGTTTTGGTAGTTCTGTATTATCCGAAATTTTATTAGTCGATATTTTGACAAAAAACAATAAAAACTTTATTAATTAAAAGTGCATCCGTTTTTACCACCTACGGAATATACCAATTCATTTGGATCACTTAATTTATTTTGGATTTTGTCAAATTTTTCTTCGATTCCTGCCCTTAATCCCTCGTGGAGCAGCTAAACAGCATCGTTTGACACCCCCGCGCATACCTGCAAACAAACAGAGGGATTAATCGAAGAGAAATCGCAAAAAGTCGACCCACCATATTTTTCAAAAGTCTTCATACCCAAGTCATTCGGCCCATACATTTGTGAATTAAAAATTTAAATTTCGCTCTAAATTTCTTGAATTTAGCTTTCTGAAAAATTATTTGCATCTAATTAGACTTGGAATTGCTAATTATAGTATCCTACTCTATTTTAAAATTAATTTAACCTAATATTTTGAATTTCTAACACTTTGAAAAATCCTTAAATTTTTAAGTGATTTTAAAAAATTTAATTGACACATTTGGTTCCTCAAATAAATTTTTATTTGTGTGGTTTTGGTAGTTCTGTATTATCCGAAATTTTATTAGTCGATATTTTGACAAAAAACAATAAAAACTTTATTAATTAAAAGTGCATCCGTTTTTACCACCTACGGAATATACCAATTCATTTGGATCACTTCATTTATTTTGGATTTTGTCAAATTTTTCTTCGATTCCTGCCCTTAATCCCTCGTGGCGCAGCTAAACAGCATCGTTTGACACCCCCGCGCATACCTGCAAACAAACAGAGGGATTAATCGAAGAGAAATCGCAAAAAGTCGACCCACCATATTTTTCAAAAGTCTTCATACCCAAGTCACTGACTGCGCCCTTCTCCTATCACGATCTCTTGTTTCTTTCTTATAAGATTCGCTGTCCCAAACCTAAAATTAAATTTCGTTTCCTCCGTAGCTTTAAAGACACAGACTTTGATAGCTTGAAGCGGGATGCAAATGAAACGGATTGGTCTCCGGTTATTGAGGCTGACAATGTGGATGATAAAGTCTTTGCTCTCAATGATATCATCATTTCCCTTTTTGACATCCATGCCCCTGTCAAACGTGTTAAAGTCAAGCATTCTCCTTCTCCATGGCTGTCTCCTTCTATAAAAAAGGTTATGACCAAACGGGACAAGGCTAAGAGGCGCTATAGAAAGTTTCCAACGGAAGTTAACCATGCCTCCTACAAGAAGCTGCGTAATCGTGTTACAAAGTTGTGTAGGGACGCTAAGAGGCGTTATATCCACCAACAACTTAAAACTTCTAATTCCTCTTTGATGTGGAAATTTTTGAACACATTAGGAATTGGTAAGAGCACTGACGATACTCCTATTTCTGTAGATTTAAACACTATAAACGCTCATTTTTCTTGTTCCCCTCACTCTTTAGATAATGACTCAAAGCGTTTAACATTGGATCACCTTTCACGCCTGTCCAAACCTAACTGTCCTGTTTTTAACTTTTTGGAGGTTTCTGAGAGGGATATCTTGAAAATTTTAAAATCTATCTCCACTAAAGCTATTGGCGAAGATGGTATCAGTGCTTACATGCTCCAAATCGTTTCCTGTGAGCTCGTTTCTGCTATTACTCACATTATTAATTTTTCTCTAGAAACGAGCTCGTTCCCATCTACCTGGAAGAAAGCTTTCATTATTCCTCTTCCCAAAATTTCGAATCCCTCTGCTGTATCTCATTTTAGACCTATTTCCATCCTCCCTATCCTTTCCAAAATTCTTGAGCACTCGGTCCATTCGCAACTATCTCTTTTCCTTCATCAACATAGCCTACTGAGTCCTTTACAATCTGGTTTTCGTCCAGGTCACAGCACTGTGACTGCACTAATTAAAGTCACCGATGATATTCGGTGGGCCATTGATAACCAACTTGTCACTATTCTTGTATTACTGGATTTCAGTAGTGCTTTTAACACCGTTGATTATGATGTTTTACTTGCTGTCCTCTCTTCTCTCAACGTTTCTCCCTCAGTAATCTCCTGGTTTAATTCATATCTCTCGGGCCGGTCACAGTGTGTTCGCTTTGATGATTCTTACTCAAATTGGTGTGATATAACTGCGGGCGTACCGCAGGGAGGTATTCTTTCTCCTCTCCTTTTCTCCATCTTCATTAACGCTATCTCCTCTGTCATTTCCTCTAAGTATCATCTGTATGCAGATGATCTGCAAATTTACTGTCACATTAAGACTAATGACTTAGCCATGGGAGTTAATCAAATTAACTCTGATCTCAATAATATTCATGCATGGGCGAAGGCTTTTGGTCTGTTGGTCAATCCTTCTAAGTCTCAGGCGTTAATCTGCGGCAGCCCGTATATGCTAAGTAAAGTTCGGCAATCACCTATACCCCCTCTCTTCTATAATGATTCTGCTATTGTCTACTCTGCTTTTGCCAAGAATCTAGGTGTTTTCTTTGAGCCTACGCTTTCGTGGCAAAGGCACGTTAATGCAATCAGTCAGCGAGTTCACTTTTCCTTTCATTCTCTCAAGCGTTTACAAAAATTTTTGCCTTTTCATACTAAAATCACTCTTGCTCAATCTCTCCTTCTTCCCTTACTTGATTATGCGGACTCTTGTTTTCTTGACGCCACGGAGGAAATTTTCAACAAACTTGAACGTCTTCAAAATTTATGCATCCGGTTCATTTTCGGTTTGCGTAAATTCGATCACGTTTCAACGTTCAGAGCTCAATTAAAATGGCTTCCTATCCGTCGCCGGCGTGATATGCACGTTCTCTCTCTTCTTTATAACATTTTAAACAATCCTCTCTCTCCCTCTTACCTCCGTGAACGTTTTGAATTTCTTTACTCTAGTGACGATCCATGTAGAACGTCAGTGTCCCTTCTTCTTAAATGTCCTGTTCATTCATCCAGCCGCTATGGTGGTTCTTTTACTGTTGCTTCAGTTACTTTATGGAATTCTCTCCCTCATGATATTCGTGCTAGCCCCTCCATCTTCATTTTTAAGCGTAAAGTCAAAGAGCATTACCTTACTTTATAATTATACTGTTAGTATTTAGTTTATGTATGTATTTATGTAGTATATTTTACTGTAGGCATTTAGTATTTTGGTTTGATATGTATTACTTTGTATTTGTATTATAGTAAGTACCTAGTTTATGTGGTAGTTTATTTGTTTTGCAGGATTAGGAATATTTTTATATTTTTATTATTATTATTTTTCCTATTTATGCACGCACACCCACACTTTAAACTGCGTCTCTCTCTCCCTATTGGGGTTTGCTGGAAGAGAACTCTTTTTAGGGTTAAGCTCGCCTTTGCCATTACCTGTCTAGTTTTAAGCTCTTATAAATGTTTATTTTGTGCAATAAAGTATAAATAAATAAGTCATTCGGCCCATACATTTGTGAATTAAAAATTTAAATTTCGCTCTAAATTTCTTGAATTTAGCTTTCTGAAAAATTATTTGCATCTAATTAGACTTGGAATTGCTAATTATAGTATCCTACTCTATTTTAAAATTAATTTAACCTAATATTTTGAATTTCTAACACTTTGAAAAATCCTTAAATTTTTAAGTGATTTTAAAAAATTTAATTGACACATTTGGTTCCTCAAATAAATTTTTATTTGTGTGGTTTTGGTAGTTCTGTATTATCCGAAATTTTATTAGTCGATATTTTGACAAAAAACAATAAAAACTTTATTAATTAAAAGTGCATCCGTTTTTACCACCTACGGAATATACCAATTCATTTGGATCACTTAATTTATTTTGGATTTTGTCAAATTTTTCTTCGATTCCTGCCCTTAATCCCTCGTGGAGCAGCTAAACAGCATCGTTTGACACCCCCGCGCATACCTGCAAACAAACAGAGGGATTAATCGAAGAGAAATCGCAAAAAGTCGACCCACCATATTTTTCAAAAGTCTTCATACCCAAGTCATTCGGCCCATACATTTGTGAATTAAAAATTTAAATTTCGCTCTAAATTTCTTGAATTTAGCTTTCTGAAAAATTATTTGCTTCTAATTAGACTTGGAATTGCTAATTATAGTATCCTACTCTATTTTAAAATTAATTTAACCTAATATTTTGAATTTCTAACACTTTGAAAAATCCTTAAATTTTTAAGTGATTTTAAAAAATTAAATTGACACATTTGGTTCCTCAAATAAATTTTTATTTGTGTGGTTTTGGTAGTTCTGTATTATCCGAAATTTTATTAGTCGATATTTTGACAAAAAACAATAAAAACTTTATTAATTAAAAGTGCATCCGTTTTTACCACCTACGGAATATACCAATTCATTTGGATCACTTAATTTATTTTGGATTTTGTCAAATTTTTTTTCGATTCCTGCCCTTAATCCCTCGTGGCGCAGCTAAACAGCATCGTTTGACACCCCCGCGCATACCTGCAAACAAACAGAGGGATTAATCGAAGAGAAATCGCAAAAAGTCGACCCACCATATTTTTCAAAAGTCTTCATACCCAAGTCATTCGGCCCATACATTTGTGAATTAAAAATTTAAATTTCGCTCTAAATTTCTTGAATTTAGCTTTCTGAAAAATTATTTGCATCTAATTAGACTTGGAATTGCTAATTATAGTATCCTACTCTATTTTAAAATTAATTTAACCTAATATTTTGAATTTCTAACACTTTGAAAAATCCAAATTTTTAAGTGATTTTAAAAAATTAAATTGACACATTTGGTTCCTCAAATAATTTTTTATTTGTGTGGTTTTGGTAGTTCTGTATTATCCAAAATTTTATTAGTCGATATTTTGACTTCTTCTTCTTATGGTGCCTCTCCGACTAGCGAAGGTTGGCAGACTTGGCAGTCAATATGGCATATTGTTCACGGTCCTTAGCGAGGCGAAATAGTTCGGCAGCGCTCGCTATCCCCGTCCACTCCCTGATGTTCCTCAACCAGGATTTCTTCCTCCGACCAACACGCCTCTTGCCGGCGACTTTTCCCATCATAATCAGTTGAAGTAGGACATATCTCTCGTGTCTTATGATATGTCCTAAGTAACTAACTTTTCTTAGTTTGATGGTGTGCAAAAGTTCCCGTTTCTGCTGTGCTCTTCGAAGGACTTCCTCATTTGTCACCTTTTGAGTCCAGCTTATAGAAAGCATCCGCCTGTACGCCCACATTTCGAACGCTTCTATACGTTTTCTGAGGTCTTCTTTAATTGTCCACGCCTCACATCCGTATAGAAGATATTTTGACAAAAAACAATAAAAACTTTATTAATTAAAAGTGCATCCGTTTTTACCACCTACGGAATATACCAATTCATTTGGATCACTTAATTTATTTTGGATTTTGTCAAATTTTTCTTCGATTCCTGCCCTTAATCCCTCGTGGCGCAGCTAAACAGCATCGTTTGACACCCCCGCGCATACCTGCAAACAAACAGAGGGATTAATCGAAGAGAAATCGCAAAAAGTCGACCCACCATATTTTTCAAAAGTCTTCATACCCAAGTCATTCGGCCCATACATTTGTGAATTAAAAATTTAAATTTCGCTCTAAATTTCTTGAATTTAGCTTTCTGAAAAATTATTTGCATCTAATTAGACTTGGAATTGCTAATTATAGTATCCTACTCTATTTTAAAATTAATTTAACCTAATATTTTGAATTTCTAACACTTTGAAAAATCCTTAAATTTTTAAGTGATTTTAAAAAATTAAATTGACACATTTGGTTCCTCAAATAATTTTTTATTTGTGTGGTTTTGGTAGTTCTGTATTATCCAAAATTTTATTAGTCGATATTTTGACAAAAAACAATAAAAACTTTATTAATTAAAAGTGCATCCGTTTTTACCACCTACGGAATATACCAATTCATTTGGATCACTTAATTTATTTTGGATTTTGTCAAATTTTTCTTCGATTCCTGCCCTTAATCCCTCGTGGCGCAGCTAAACAGCATCGTTTGACACCCCCGCGCATACCTGCAAACAAACAGAGGGATTAATCGAAGAGAAATCGCAAAAAGTCGACCCACCATATTTTTCAAAAGTCTTCATACCCAAGTCATTCGGCCCATACATTTGTGAATTAAAAATTTAAATTTCGCTCTAAATTTCTTGAATTTAGCTTTCTGAAAAATTATTTGCATCTAATTAGACTTGGAATTGCTAATTATAGTATCCTACTCTATTTTAAAATTAATTTAACCTAATATTTTGAATTTCTAACACTTTGAAAAATCCTTAAATTTTTAAGTGATTTTAAAAAATTAAATTGACACATTTGGTTCCTCAAATAAATTTTTATTTGTGTGGTTTTGGTAGTTCTGTATTATCCAAAATTTTATTAGTCGATATTTTGACAAAAAACAATAAAAACTTTATTAATTAAAAGTGCATCCGTTTTTACCACCTACGGAATATACCAATTCATTTGGATCACTTAATTTATTTTGGATTTTGTCAAATTTTTCTTCGATTCCTGCCCTTAATCCCTCGTGGCGCAGCTAAACAGCATCGTTTGACACCCCCGCGCATACCTGCAAACAAACAGAGGGATTAATCGAAGAGAAATCGCAAAAAGTCGACCCACCATATTTTTCAAAAGTCTTCATACCCAAGTCATTCGGCCCATACATTTGTGAATTAAAAATTTAAATTTCGCTCTAAATTTCTTGAATTTAGCTTTCTGAAAAATTATTTGCATCTAATTAGACTTGGAATTGCTAATTATAGTATCCTACTCTATTTTAAAATTAATTTAACCTAATATTTTGAATTTCTAACACTTTGAAAAATCCTTAAATTTTTAAGTGATTTTAAAAAATTAAATTGACACATTTGGTTCCTCAAATAAATTTTTATATGTGTGGTTTTGGTAGTTCTGTATTATCCGAAATTTTATTAGTCGATATTTTGACATAAAACAATAAAAAATTTATTAATTAAAAGTGCATCCGTTTTTACCACCTACGGAATATACCAATTCATTTGGATCACCTAATTTATTTTGGATTTTGTCAAATTTTTCTTCGATTCCTGCCCTTAATCCCTCGTGGCGCAGCTAAACAGCATCGTTTGACACCCCCGCGCATACCTGCAAACAAACAGAGGGATTAATCGAAGAGAAATCGCAAAAAGTCGACCCACCATATTTTTCAAAAGTCTTCATACCATAGTCATTCGGCCCATACATTTGTGAATTAAAAATTTAAATTTCGCTCTAAATTTCTTGAATTTAGCTTTCTGAAAAATTATTTGCATCTAATTAGACTTGGAATTGCTAATTATAGTATCCTACTCTATTTTAAAATTAATTTAACCTAATATTTTGAATTTCTAACACTTTGAAAAATCCTTAAATTTTTAAGTGATTTTAAAAAATTAAATTGACACATTTGGTTCCTCAAATAAATTTTTATTTGTGTGGTTTTGGTAGTTCTGTATTATCCGAAATTTTATTAGTCGATATTTTGACAAAAAACAATTAAAACTTTATTAATTAAAAGTGCATCCGTTTTTACCACTAACGGAATATACCAATTCATTTGGATCACTTAATTTATTTTGGATTTTGTCAAATTTTTCTTCGATTCCTGCCCTTAATCCCTCGTGGCGCAGCTAAACAGCATCGTTTGACACCCCCGCGCATACCTGCAAACAAACAGAGGGATTAATCGAAGAGAAATCGCAAAAAGTCGACCCACCATATTTTTCAAAAGTCTTCATACCCAACTTTACCCAAGTCATTCGGCCCATACATTTGTGAATTAAAAATTTAAATTTCGCTCTAAATTTCTTGAATTTAGCTTTCTGAAAAATTATTTGCATCTAATTAGACTTGGAATTGCTAATAATAGTATCCTACTCTATTTTAAAATTAATTTAACCTAATATTTTGAATTTCTAACACTTTGAAAAATCCTTAAATTTTTAAGTGATTTAAAAAAATTTAATTGACTCATTTGGTTCCTCAAATAAATTTTTATTTGTGTGGTTTTGGTAGTTCTGTATTATCCGAAATTTTATTAGTCGATATTTTGACAAAAAACAATAAAAACTTTATTAATTAAAAGTGCATCCGTTTTTACCACCTACGGAATATACCAATTCATTTGGATCACTTAATTTATTTTGGATTTTGTCAAATTTTTCTTCGATTCCTGCCCTTAATCCCTCGTGGCGCAGCTAAACAGCATCGTTTGACATCCCCGCGCATACCTGCAAACAAACAAAGGGATTAATCGAAGAGAAATCGCAAAAAGTCGACCCACCATATTTTTCAAAAGTCTTCATACCCAAGTCATTCGGCCCATACATTTGTGAATTAAAAATTTAAATTTCGCTCTAAATTTCTTGAATTTAGCTTTCTGAAAAATTATTTGCATCTAATTAGACTTGGAATTGCTAATTATAGTATCCTACTCTATTTTAAAATTAATTTAACCTAATATTTTGAATTTCTAACACTTTGAAAAATCCTTAAATTTTTAAGTGATTTTAAAAAATTAAATTGACACATTTGGTTCCTCAAATAAATTTTTATTTGTGTGGTTTTGGTAGTTATGTATTATCCGAAACTGTATTAGTCGATATTTTGACAAAAAACAATAAAAACTTTATTAATTAAAAGTGCATCCGTTTTTACCACCTACGGAATATACCAATTCATTTGGATCACTTAATTTATTTTGGATTTTGTCAAATTTTTCTTCGATTCCTGCCCTTAATCCCTCGTGGCGCAGCTAAACAGCATCGTTTGACACCCCCGCGCATACCTGCAAACAAACAGAGGGATTAATCGAAGAGAAATCGCAAAAAGTCGACCCACCATATTTTTCAAAAGTCTTCATACCCAAGTCATTCGGCCCATACATTTGTGAATTAAAAATTTAAATTTCGCTCTAAATTTCTTGAATTTAGCTTTCTGAAAAATTATTTGCATCTAATTAGACTTGGAATTGCTAATTATAGTATCCTACTCTATTTTAAAATTAATTTAACCTAATATTTTGAATTTCTAACACTTTGAAAAATCCTTAAATTTTTAAGTGATTTTAAAAAATTAAATTGACACATTTGGTTCCTCAAATAAATTTTTATTTGTGTGGTTTTGGTTGTTCTGTATTATCCGAAATTTTATTAGTCGATATTTTGACAAAAAACAATAAAAACTTTATTAATTAAAAGTGCATCCGTTTTTACCACCTACGGAATATACCAATTCATTTGGATCACTTAATTTATTTTGGATTTTGTCAAATTTTTCTTCGATTCCTGCCCTTAATCCCTCGTGGCGCAGCTAAACAGCATCGTTTGACACCCCCGCGCATACCTGCAAACAAACAGAGGGATTAATCGAAGAGAAATCGCAAAAAGTCGACCCACCATATTTTTCAAAAGTCTTCATACCCAAGTCATTCGGCCCATACATTTGTGAATTAAAAATTTAAATTTCGCTCTAAATTTCTTGAATTTAGCTTTCTGAAAAATTATTTGCATCTAATTAGACTTGGAATTGCTAATTATAGTATCCTACTCTATTTTAAAATTAATTTAACCTAATATTTTGAATTTCTAACATTTTGAAAAATTCTTAAATTGCATCGTTTGACACCCCCGCGCATACCTGCAAACAAACAGAGGGATTAATCGAAGAGAAATCGCAAAAAGTCGACCCACCATATTTTTTTTAAAAAATTAAATTGACACATTTGGTTCCTCAAATAAATTTTTATTTGTGTGGTTTTGGTAGTTCTGTATTATCCGAAATTTTATTAGTCGATATTTTGACAAAAAACAATAAAAACTTTATTAATTAAAAGTGCATCCGTTTTTACCACCTACGGAATATACCAATTCATTTGGATCACTTCATTTATTTTGGATTTTGTCAAATTTTTCTTCGATTCCTGCCCTTAATCCCTCGTGGCACAGCTAAACAGCATCGTTTGACACCCCCGCGCATACCTGCAAACAAACAGAGGGATTAATCGAAGAGAAATCGCAAAAAGTCGACCCACCATATTTTTCAAAAGTCTTCATACCCAAGTCATTCGGCCCATACATTTGTGAATTAAAAATTTAAATTTCGCTCTAAATTTCTTGAATTTAGCTTTCTGAAAAATTATTTGCATCTAATTAGACTTGGAATTGCTAATTATAGTATCCTACTCTATTTTAAAATTAATTTAACCTAATATTTTGAATTTCTAACACTTTGAAAAATCCTTAAATTTTTAAGTGATTTTAAAAAATTAAATTGACACATTTGGTTCCTCAAATAAATTTTTATTTGTGTGGTTTTGGTAGTTATGTATTATCCGAAACTGTATTAGTCGATATTTTGACAAAAAACAATAAAAACTTTATTAATTAAAAGTGCATCCGTTTTTACCACCTACGGAATATACCAATTCATTTGGATCACTTAATTTATTTTGGATTTTGTCAAATTTTTCTTCGATTCCTGCCCTTAATCCCTCGTGGTGCAGCTAAACAGCATCGTTTGACACCCCCGCGCATACCTGCAAACAAACAGAGGGATTAATCGAAGAGAAATCGCAAAAAGTCGACCCACCATATTTTTCAAAAGTCTTCATACCCAAGTCATTCGGCCCATACATTTGTGAATTAAAAATTTAAATTTCGCTCTAAATTTCTTGAATTTAGCTTTCTGAAAAATTATTTGCATCTAATTAGACTTGGAATTGCTAATAATAGTATCCTACTCTATTTTAAAATTAATTTAACCTAATATTTTGAATTTCTAAGTTCTAACACTTTGAAAAATCCTTAAATTTTTAAGTGATTTAAAAAAATTAAATTGACACATTTGGTTCCTCAAATAAATTTTTATTTGTGTGGTTTTGGTAGTTCTGTATTATCCGAAATTTTATTAGTCGATATTTTGACAAAAAACAATAAAAACTTTATTAATTAAAAGTGCATCCGTTTTTACCACCTACGGAATATACCAATTCATTTGGATCACTTAATTTATTTTGGATTTTGTCAAATTTTTCATCGATTCCTGCCCTTAATCCCTCGTGGCGCAGCTAAACAGCATCGTTTGATACCCCCGCGCATACCTGCAAACAAACAGAGGGATTAATCGAAGAGAAATCGCAAAAAGTCGACCCACCATATTTTTCAAAAGTCTTCATACCCAAGTCATTCGGCCCATACATTTGTGAATTAAAAATTTAAATTTCGCTCTAAATTTCTTGAATTTAGCTTTCTGAAAAATTATTTGCATCTAATTAGACTTGGAAAGGCTAATAATAGTATCCTACTCTATTTTAAAATTAATGTGGGATGGGGGGAGCAAACAGAAACACTATTTTATCCACGTCTTCTTTATTTCTTATGATTCCTTATTTTTATCACTTGCAGCGTAAAACAGGGCGGCAGCCATAATGCCTTTTCCAATCCACTCACTCCCATTCTCCCTCACTCCATTCATCCCTTCATTCAAAACGTTCCATATCACATAACTTACTTACTTCCCTTTTCAAATCCCACATTCGGCCATACCTGCATTCATGTCTGTCCCCAGGCATGCTAGTCTCCGCTCACTACTTTCATCATCCAACATCCCTTTCATACATTCTTGCCCTTCTCCTTTACTACGCTACCAGTACCCAGAAACCTGAATGTTCAGGAAGAAACAACAATTACAATCTTTTAGAGGTATACTTTAAACTTTTCATTTCTTAATAAATGTTACTATTCAACCTACCTATTTGTTTTAATTTTAATTCTTACCTTACAAAAAGACTCATAGTCTGAAGTACAAACAAAATCATTTACCTAATAAAAGTTATTAACAGCTAGACACCTACACCCCTTTGATAAATAGCATACTAACAAGTAACATGTTTTAAGTAAATATCTCCTACTGCAGTATCCGCAAATGATACAGCAATAGAGTTACTTACATCAAGTTTATGTTATAACAATTTTCAGCTTCAATTTACAGTAGTAAATAGAAAGAATATAGATTTAAATCTAAGCTACACCTAATCTTAAACCTAGCACACCTACAACATTTTACATACTCCTTCCAGCAAGGTTCATTCATCTCAGTCATCCAAGCTTTCATTTTCAGTTAATGAGGGCCACTTTTTCATTTGGTCTGCACAAGTGGAAGTTTTCAGTGGTCCATCAGCGCAACCGTCAGCCTTCTCTACATCATATCTATTATTTCGTTTAACCTTTAAAATCCTGTAGGGGCCTAAATATTTTGGCTTAAGCTTGAGTCCAGCACCAAATTGCGTTCTTTTGATAGCCACTAGGTCTCCTACTTCATATGTTGAGCTTTCCTTTCTACATTTATCAAAGTTTCTCCGATTTTCATCCTGCACCTTCAGTATCTGCTGCTTTGCCTTTATCCTAAGCTCTTCACGTTTCTTATCATACTGCTCCACCTCCTCTTGCTGTAGTAACTGTACTATTTCTAAGTCTTCTTTTGATCTCATCCCGGCACCAATCATCAGTTGAAATGGAGATGTGTTAATGCTACGTTGATAAGTACTGTTTAGGGCTCTTTGTAGGCGACTTACATGTCGGTACCACAGGCTTGGGTTTTCTATACACAGCTTTGTAAGCACGGAGATAATGGTCCTATGGACTCGTTCCACCTGGCCGTTTCCACGAGGCACTCCTGTAGTAATGGTGACATGCTGGATATTTTCTGCCTCACAAAACTCTCTAAAATCGTTACTGGTAAAAGCCGTCCCTTTGTCTGTTACTACTCTTAAAGGGTTGCCAAAATGCTGTTGATGAATTTTCATTTTGTCCAAGGTTTCTTTGCTTGTCGTACTTTTGGTAGGAAAAATCCATGTAAACTTAGTAAATGCATCAACCATTGTCAAAATATAGTTGTACTGCTTTTTAGTTTCAGTAAGAGGTCCAATATGGTCCAAATGAAGTGTGTGCAATGGAATACCTTCCTTTTCTATTGGATTAAGAAAGCCTTCTTGTTTGCCTGACTTTTTCGTAGCTAGCAGGCAGGGTATACAAGTGGTGACAAAGTCTTGTAGTTTCTTATCCAGGTCCTTGATGTAATAATCTTTAACAATGAGCTCCTTCATCTTCTTCACAGCAAAATGTCCATTGCTATGCACCTGCTTTATAATTTCTTTTTCCATTGACTTGGGTATAACAAGTTGCTTTAAATCGCCTTTGTACAAGAGTCCATCATCCAGCCAGTAATCAGAGTATGAACCAACTTTCAACAGCTCACTGATAGCCTTGAGTCCTTCATCATTTAACTGAGCTGTTCTCACCTGATCATGTAGGGTGCTGGTTATAAGGGCCACTACTGGATTTCGACTTAGTGCGTCTGCATGCCTCATTTTAAAACCTGACCGATGTTCTACTTTATAGTCAAATTGATCCATGAACAGCACCCATCGGGCCACTTTAGCAGATACATCCTTTTTCTTCAGTGTCTGTTCAAATGCTTGACAGTCCGTAACAATTTTGAATTGAGCTCCATACAGGTACACGCGAAATTTCTTCACTCCTTCAATGACCGCCATGGCCTCCAGCTCATAACTTGAATATCTGGATTCAGCTTCGGTTGTCCTCTTGCTCATGTAGTACACCGGGTGTAGTCCATCAGAATGCAGCTGCAACAATATGGCGGAATAAGCAATACAAGAAGCATCGGTGTGCACTTCAGTTTGTAGGTTAGGCTGGAACAGTTTTAAAACCGGGCTTTCACTTAATTTTTTTCTCAAGGTACTGAAAGCAACATACTCTTCATTTCCAATGTTGAAAGGAACTTCCTTCCGCAGTAAATCTGTCAGTGGTTTAGCTATTGATGCAAAATCCTGGATGTATTTTCTAAAGTAGGAAGTCAATCCTATGAAACTGTGTACTTGCTTCTTATTGGTTGGGGTGGGATACCTTACTACAGCATTAATCTTCTCCTCGGTCGGCCTTACCTCACCATTTTTAATCAGATGTCCCAAATATTCTATTTCTCTGCATACCAGTTTAGCTTTTTTCCAATTAATTTCCAGTCCATACTGTGCTGCTACTTCAAGCACATTTTTGAGCCTCTGAGCAGCTTCCTCTTCACTACTGGCTGGAATCAAAATGTCATCTATGAAAATAATTACTTCCCCCCTCATCAGCTGCTCTCTAAATATAGCTGAGATAAATCTCATAAAGTATTTTGGACAAATGGATAATCCAAACGGAGCCCGGACAAACTCAAATTGGCCGTGATGACTTACAAATGATGTATACGGGACTGACTCTTCGCTTACTTTCAAATGAAAGAATCCATTTTTAAGGTCAAGTACACTAAAAACTTTAGCATTTTTTAGTTTGTCAATCAGATCCTCAATGATTGGCAATGGGAATTCATCTTTCACTATCTTTTTGTTCAAAGCACGATAATCTACACAAACTCTGGTAGATCCATCCTTCTTCTTCACCAGGACCAAGGGGCTAGAGTATTCAGAGTAACTTACCCTAATGATGCCATTATCCAACCATTCAGCTACCTGTAGTTCCACCAACTCTTGTTCCTTTAGTGACAATCGCCGAGGTCGCTGAGATACCGGTACTTCATCCTTCAGTATTATTTTCAATTGAAGAGGTGGCTCTTTTACAGGCGAATACGGTTTGTAGGTTTCGACCCAATTTTTTACCTTTTCCTTCAAGATATTGTTAGTCATCGGCCCTATGCTGAAATCAGAGAAACACATCTCGCTAACATAAACATTCAGACTACATTCATCCGAGACCAGCCGTACTATTCCATTATCAATAATCACCGCAACATCATTCAAAAACTCCTGACCTATTATGGCATCATATGGTATGAAATCTTTCGAAATTATATGAAATATCACACTCTCGAACATTTGTCCGTCGAAATAAAAGCTTAATCGGCACTTTCCGATGGAACGAACTGTAGAGAGTCCTATGCCGGAAAGTTTGACGCTATCACTTTCGCATTCCGGCATCCCGAGCGATTGATAAAAGTCCGATGAAATTATATTTACTTCACTACCGCTATCAATCAGTGTGTTCACGCATCTACCACCGATTTTTGTACACACAATCGGTTTTTTCATTGTTTTTCGTAAGTTTTTCTTACAGTTCACATTGTTTACCAACACCTCACTTTCCGTGTCTGACAAAACGGACATTGACAGTTCACTTTCGTTGTCACTCGGATAGTCCGCCATTATGGGAGCGCCGGCGCCGTTCCGTGTTACGTAATCTTCAGCACGATCCTGGGCAGGGGTGAAGTCAACCGCGGGTCCCGCCGTCATCGTACCAAACATCGCGCGTTTTCTTGCTCCGGAGTCATCCGAAGCCTGCCGATTGATCCCGAACGCCTCTTCTGGCTTTTTCGAGCTTTTCATTCGCTCACTCGTTCTCTTCATACAGGTAGAACCAACATGGCCGAACTCGTTGCACTTGAAACATTTCAAGCCTTTATCTTTGTGAGGACAATCGAATGATGCATGCCCAAGATCACCACAGGCATAACAACGAATACGCTTGATTTTCTGCTTATTAACTTCACTGCTATCCTTCTTCGCCGGCTCTTTCTCTGTAGGTTTTTTAATCATTTTCGTCTTTATTGCGTCGTAAATCTTAATCTTCTCTTTTAATTCACTGTAAGAAGTTACGCCGTACAGCATCATTTTATTAGTTTCTACGTCAGTTATGCCATCGACAATGTATTTTATGGCTACATAATCAGGCATTTTCCCTCGTTTGCCTAGGTCCTTCATAATTAGCATATAATCTAGGCAACTCTCATTATATTTCTTCTTTCTGGTGCTCATCATTTCATGCACGGCTTTGATATCTACCGTATCAGGAAACTCCTTAGTGATAGCTTGCTTGAGTTCTTCCCAGCTTTTATGTGTTTTTTCTGCACGTAGCCAGAGTGCCGCTGTTCCTTTGAGTGATCTTCTTGCTACCAATAGCTGCTGGAGGGCGGTCCACCCAAAGATTTCAGCGTTATCTTCAACGTCGTTTACCCACTGCGCAACTGGATATGTCCCGTCCTTCCCGTTGAAACTCGGCACGAGTTCTGCGGCCATTTGCAGCATATTGTGAGCGGATGATGACGGCGCATCACGGCGTTTCGCGCCGTAGTCATCCCCAGCGTCTTCAAAGTCATCTTGCCGGCTCTTCCGTCTTTCTTCTTTAGACCTAGGCATGTTCTTGCGTCGTAAGGAAACACCCTAGGTAATGTGTCGAACCGGCGATTATGGCGGCAAGCACGTTGCGGTATAATTTTCGTCGTTGGTTTCTGCCTCGCGCCCATCCACCAAGCGTCTTCAATTGTGATCCCGGACGAGCCCCCAAAATGTGGGATGGGGGGAGCAAACAAAAACACTATTTTATCCCCGTCTTCTTTATTTCTTATGATTTCTTATTTTTATCACTTGCAGCGTAAAACAGGGCGGCAGCCATAATGCCTTTTCCAATCCACTCACTCCCATTCTCCCTCACTCCATTCATCCCTTCATTCAAAACGTTCCATATCACATAACTTACTTACTTCCCTTTTCAAATCCCACATTAATTTAACCTAATATTTTGAATTTCTAAGTTCTAACACTTTGAAAAATCCTTAAATTTTTAAGTGATTTTAAAAAATTTAATTGACACATTTGGTTCCTCAAATAAATTTTTATTTGTGTGGTTTTGGTAGTTCTGTATTATCCGAAATTTTATTAGTCGATATTTTGACAAAAAACAATAAAAACTTTATTAATTAAAAGTGCATCCGTTTTTACCACCTACGGAATATACCAATTCATTTGGATCACTTAATTTATTTTGGATTTTGTCAAATTTTTCTTCGATTCCTGCCCTTAATCCCTCGTGGAGCAGCTAAACAGCATCGTTTGACACCCCCGCGCATACCTGCAAACAAACAGAGGGATTAATCGAAGAGAAATCGCAAAAAGTCGACCCACCATATTTTTCAAAAGTCTTCATACCCAAGTCATTCGGCCCATACATTTGTGAATTAAAAATTTAAATTTCGCTCTAAATTTCTTGAATTTAGCTTTCTGAAAAATTATTTGCATCTAATTAGACTTGGAATTGCTAATTATAGTATCCTACTCTATTTTAAAATTAATTTAACCTAATATTTTGAATTTCTAACATTTTGAAAAATCCTTAAATTTTTAAGTGATTTAAAAAAATTTAATTGACACATTTGGTTCCTCAAATAAATTCTTATTTGTGTGGTTTTGGTAGTTCTGTATTATCCGAAATTTTATTAGTCGATATTTTGACAAAAAACAATAAAAACTTTATTAATTAAAAGTGCATCCGTTTTTACCACCTACGGAATATACCAATTCATTTGGATCACTTAATTTATTTTGGATTTTGTCAAATTTTTCTTCGATTCCTGCCCTTAATCCCTCGTGGCGCAGCTAAACAGCATCGTTTGACACCCCCGCGCATACCTGCAAACAAACAGAGGGATTAATCGAAGAGAAATCGCAAAAAGTCGACCCACCATATTTTTCAAAAGTCTTCATACCCAAGTCATTCGGCCCATACATTTGTGAATTAAAAATTTAAATTTCGCTCTAAATTTCTTGAATTTAGCTTTCTGAAAAATTATTTGCATCTAATTAGACTTGGAATTGCTAATTATAGTATCCTACTCTATTTTAAAATTAATTTAACCTAATATTTTGAATTTCTAACACTTTGAAAAATCCTTAAATTTTTAAGTGATTTTAAAAAATTAAATTGACACATTTGGTTCCTCAAATAAATTTTTATTTGTGTGGTTTTGGTAGTTCTGTATTATCCGAAACTGTATTAGTCGATATTTTGACAAAAAACAATAAAAACTTTATTAATTAAAAGTGCATCCGTTTTTACCACCTACGGAATATACCAATTCATTTGGATCACTTCATTTATTTTGGATTTTGTCAAATTTTTCTTCGATTCCTGCCCTTAATCCCTCGTGGCGCAGCTAAACTGCATCGTTTGACACCCCCGCGCATACCTGCAAACAAACAGAGGGATTAATCGAAGAGAAATCGCAAAAAGTCGACCCACCATATTTTTCAAAAGTCTTCATACCCAAGTCATTTTATTAGTCGATATTTTGACAAAAAACAATAAAAACTTTATTAATTAAAAGTGCATCCGTTTTTACCACCTACGGAATATACCAATTCATTTGGATCACTTAATTTATTTTGGATTTTGTCAAATTTTTCTTCGATTCCTGCCCTTAATCCCTCGTGGCGCAGCTAAACTGCATCGTTTGACACCCCCGCGCATACCTGCAAACAAACAGAGGGATTAATCGAAGAGAAATCGCAAAAAGTCGACCCACCATATTTTTCAAAAGTCTTCATACCTAAGTCATTCGGCCCATACATTTGTGAATTAAAAATTTAAATTTCGCTCTAAATTTCTTGAATTTAGCTTTCTGAAAAATTATTTGCATCTAATTAGACTTGGAATTGCTAATAATAGTATCCTACTCTATTTTAAAATTAATTTAACCTAATATTTTGAATTTCTAAGTTCTAACACTTTGAAAAATCCTTAAATTTTTAAGTGATATTAAAAAATTTAATTGACACATTTGTTTCCTCAAATAAATTTTTATTTGTGTGGTTTTGGTAGTTCTGTATTATCCGAAATTTTATTAGTCGATATTTTGACAAAAACAATAAAAACTTTATTAATTAAAAGTGCATCCGTTTTTACTACCTACGGAATATACCAATTCATTTGGATCACTTCATTTATTTTGGATTTTGTCAAATTTTTCTTCGATTCCTGCCCTTAATCCCTCGTGGCGCAGCTAAACAGCATCGTTTGACACCCCCGCGCATACCTGCAAACAAACAGAGGGATTAATCGAAGAGAAATCGCAAAAAGTCGACCCACCATATTTTTCAAAAGTCTTCATACCCAAGTCATTCGGCCCATACATTTGTGAATTAAAAATTTAAATTTCGCTCTAAATTTCTTGAATTTAGCTTTCTGAAAAATTATTTGCATCTAATTAGACTTGGAATTGCTAATTATAGTATCCTACTCTATTTTAAAAATAATTTAACCTAATATTTTGAATTTCTAACACTTTGAAAAATCCTTAAATTTTTAAGTGATTTTAAAAAATTTAATTGACACATTTGGTTCCTCAAATAAATTTTTATTTGTGTGGTTTTGGTAGTTCTGTATTATCCGAAATTTTATTAGTCGATATTTTGACAAAAAACAATAAAAACTTTATTAATTAAAAGTGCATCCGTTTTTACCACCTACGGAATATACCAATTCATTTGGATCACTTAATTTATTTTGGATTTTGTCAAATTTTTCTTCGATTCCTGCCCTTAATCCCTCGTGGCGCAGCTAAACAGCATCGTTTGACACCCCCGCGCATACCTGCAAACAAACAGAGGGATTAATCGAAGAGAAATCGCAAAAAGTCAACCCACCATATTTTTCAAAAGTCTTCATACCCAAGTCATTCGGCCCATACATTTGTGAATTAAAAATTTAAATTTCGCTCTAAATTTCTTGAATTTAGCTTTCTGAAAAATTATTTGCATCTAATTAGACTTGGAATTGCTAATTATAGTATCCTACTCTATTTTAAAATTAAATTAACCTAATATTTTGAATTTCTAACACTTTGAAAAATCCTTAAATTTTTAAGTGATTTTAAAAAATTAAATTGACACATTTGGTTCCTCAAATAAATTTTTATTTGTGTGGTTTTGGTAGTTCTGTATTATCCGAAATTTTATTATTCGATATTTTGACAAAAAACAATAAAAACTTTATTAATTAAAAGTGCATCCGTTTTTACCACCTACGGAATATACCAATTCATTTGGATCACTTCATTTATTTTGGATTTTGTCAAATTTTTCTTCGATTCCTGCCCTTAATCCCTCGTGGCGCAGCTAAACAGCATCGTTTGACACCCCCGCGCATACCTGCAAACAAACAGAGGGATTAATCGAAGAGAAATCGCAAAAAGTCGACCCACCATATTTTTCTTAAAAAATTAAATTGACACATTTGGTTCCTCAAATAAATTTTTATTTGTGTGGTTTTGGTAGTTCTGTATTATCCGAAATTTTATTAGTCGATATTTTGACAAAAAACAATAAAAACTTTATTAATTAAAAGTGCATCCGTTTTTACCACCTACGGAATATACCAATTCATTTGGATCACTTTATTTATTTTGGATTTTGTCAAATTTTTCTTCGATTCCTGCCCTTAATCCCTCGTGGCACAGCTAAACAGCATCGTTTGACACCCCCGCGCATACCTGCAAACAAACAGAGGGATTAATCGAAGAGAAATCGCAAAAAGTCGACCCACCATATTTTTCAAAAGTCTTCATACTAAAGTCATTCGGCCCATACATTTGTGAATTTAAAATTTAAATTTCGCTCTAAATTTCTTGAATTTAGCTTTCTGAAAAATTATTTGCATCTAATTAGACTTGGAATTGCTAATTATAGTATCCTACTCTATTTTAAAATTAATTTAACCTAATATTTTGAATTTCTAACACTTTGAAAAATCCTTAAATTTTTAAGTGATTTTAAAAAATTAAATTGACACATTTGGTTCCTCAAATAAATTTTTATTTGTGTGGTTTTGGTAGTTATGTATTATCCGAAACTGTATTAGTCGATATTTTGACAAAAAACAATAAAAACTTTATTAATTAAAAGTGCATCCGTTTTTACCACCTACGGAATATACCAATTCATTTGGATCACTTAATTTATTTTGGATTTTGTCAAATTTTTCTTCGATTCCTGCCCTTAATCCCTCGTGGCGCAGCTAAACAGCATCGTTTGACACCCCCGCGCATACCTGCAAACAAACAGAGGGATTAATCGAAGAGAAATCGCAAAAAGTCGACCCACCATATTTTTCAAAAGTCTTCATACCCAAGTCATTCGGCCCATACATTTGTGAATTAAAAATTTAAATTTCGCTCTAAATTTCTTGAATTTAGCTTTCTGAAAAATTATTTGCATCTAATTAGACTTGGAATTGCTAATTATAGTATCCTACTCTATTTTAAAATTAATTTAACCTAATATTTTGAATTTCTAACACTTTGAAAAATCCTTAAATTTTTAAGTGATTTTAAAAAATTAAATTGACACATTTGGTTCCTCAAATAAATTTTTATTTGTGTGGTTTTGGTAGTTCTGTATTATCCGAAATTTTATTAGTCGATATTTTGACAAAAAACAATAAAAACTTTATTAATTAAAAGTGCATCCGTTTTTACCACGTACGGAATATACCAATTCATTTGGATCACTTAATTTATTTTGGATTTTGTCAAATTTTTCTTCGATTCCTGCCCTTAATCCCTCGTGGCGCAGCTAAACAGCATCGTTTGACACCCCCGCGCATACCTGCAAACAAACAGAGGGATTAATCGAAGAGAAATCGCAAAAAGTCGACCCACCATATTTTTCAAAAGTCTTCATACCCAACTTTACCCAAGTCATTCGGCCCATACATTTGTGAATTAAAAATTTAAATTTCGCTCTAAATTTCTTGAATTTAGCTTTCTGAAAAATTATTTGCATCTAATTAGACTTGGAATTGCTAATAATAGTATCCTACTCTATTTTAAAATTAATTTAACCTAATATTTTGAATTTCTAACACTTTGAAAAATCCTTAAATTTTTAAGTGATTTTAAAAAATTTAATTGACTCATTTGGTTCCTCAAATAAATTTTTATTTGTGTGGTTTTGGTAGTTCTGTATTATCCGAAATTTTATTAGTCGATATTTTGACAAAAAACAATAAAAACTTTATTAATTAAAAGTGCATCCGTTTTTACCACCTACGGAATATACCAATTCATTTGGATCACTTAATTTATTTTGGATTTTGTCAAATTTTTCTTCGATTCCTGCCCTTAATCCCTCGTGGCGCAGCTAAACAGCATCGTTTGACATCCCCGCGCATACCTGCAAACAAACAAAGGGATTAATCGAAGAGAAATCGCAAAAAGTCGACCCACCATATTTTTCAAAAGTCTTCATACCCAAGTCATTCGGCCCATACATTTGTGAATTAAAAATTTAAATTTCGCTCTAAATTTCTTGAATTTAGCTTTCTGAAAAATTATTTGCATCTAATTAGACTTGGAATTGCTAATTATAGTATCCTACTCTATTTTAAAATTAATTTAACCTAATATTTTGAATTTCTAACACTTTGAAAAATCCTTAAATTTTTAAGTGATTTTAAAAAATTAAATTGACACATTTGGTTCCTCAAATAAATTTTTATTTGTGTGGTTTTGGTAGTTATGTATTATCCGAAACTGTATTAGTCGATATTTTGACAAAAAACAATAAAAACTTTATTAATTAAAAGTGCATCCGTTTTTACCACCTACGGAATATACCAATTCATTTGGATCACTTAATTTATTTTGGATTTTGTCAAATTTTTCTTCGATTCCTGCCCTTAATCCCTCGTGGCGCAGCTAAACAGCATCGTTTGACACCCCCGCGCATACCTGCAAACAAACAGAGGGATTAATCGAAGAGAAATCGCAAAAAGTCGACCCACCATATTTTTCAAAAGTCTTCATACCCAAGTCATTCGGCCCATACATTTGTGAATTAAAAATTTAAATTTCGCTCTAAATTTCTTGAATTTAGCTTTCTGAAAAATTATTTGCATCTAATTAGACTTGGAATTGCTAATTATAGTATCCTACTCTATTTTAAAATTAATTTAACCTAATATTTTGAATTTCTAACACTTTGAAAAATCCTTAAATTTTTAAGTGATTTTAAAAAATTAAATTGACACATTTGGTTCCTCAAATAAATTTTTATTTGTGTAGTTTTGGTAGTTATGTATTATCCGAAACTGTATTAGTCGATATTTTGACAAAAAACAATAAAAACTTTATTAATTAAAAGTGCATCCGTTTTTACCACCTACGGAATATACCAATTCATTTGGATCACTTAATTTATTTTGGATTTTGTCAAATTTTTCTTCGATTCCTGCCCTTAATCCCTCGTGGCGCAGCTAAACAGCATCGTTTGACACCCCCGCGCATACCTGCAAACAAACAGAGGGATTAATCGAAGAGAAATCGCAAAAAGTCGACCCACCATATTTTTCAAAAGTCTTCATACCCAAGTCATTCGGCCCATACATTTGTGAATTAAAAATTTAAATTTCGCTCTAAATTTCTTGAATTTAGCTTTCTGAAAAATGATTTGCATCTAATTAGACTTGGAATTGCTAATTATAGTATCCTACTCTATTTTAAAATTAATTTAACCTAATATTTTGAATTTCTAACACTTTGAAAAATCCTTAAATTTTTAAGTGATTTAAAAAAATTAATTGACACATTTGGTTCCTCAAATAAATTTTTGTTTGTGTGGTTTTGGTAGTTCTGTATTATCCGAAATTTTATTAGTCGATATCTTGACAAAAAACAATAAAAACTTTATTAATTAAAAGTGCATCCGTTTTTACCACCTACGGAATATACCAATTCATTTGGATCACTTAATTTATTTTGGATTTTGTCAAATTTTTCTTCGATTCCTGCCCTTAATCCCTCGTGGCGCAGCTAAACAGCATCGTTTGACACCCCCGCGCATACCTGCAAACAAACAGAGGGATTAATCGAAGAGAAATCGCAAAAAGTCGACCCACCATATTTTTAAAAAGTCTTCATACCCAAGTCATTCGGCCCATACATTTGTGAATTAAAAATTTAAATTTCGCTCTAAATTTCTTGAATTTAGCTTTCTGAAAAATTATTTGCATCTAATTAGACTTGGAATTGCTAATTATAGTATCCTACTCTATTTTAAAATTAATTTAACCTAATATTTTGAATTTCTAACACTTTGAAAAATCCTTAAATTTTTAAGTGATTTTAAAAAATTAAATTGACACATTTGGTTCCTCAAATAAATTTTTATTTGTGTGGTTTTGGTAGTTATGTATTATCCGAAACTGTATTAGTCGATATTTTGACAAAAAACAATAAAAACTTTATTAATTAAAAGTGCATCCGTTTTTACCACCTACGGAATATACCAATTCATTTGGATCACTTAATTTATTTTGGATTTTGTCAAATTTTTCTTCGATTCCTGCCCTTAATCCCTCGTGGCGCAGCTAAACAGCATCGTTTGACACCCCCGCGCATACCTGCAAACAAACAGAGGGATTAATCGAAGAGAAATCGCAAAAAGTCGACCCACCATATTTTTCAAAAGTCTTCATACCCAAGTCATTCGGCCCATACATTTGTGAATTAAAAATTTAAATTTCGCTCTAAGTTTCTTGAATTTAGCTTTCTGAAAAATTATTTGCATCTAATTAGACTTGGAATTGCTAATTATAGTATCCTACTCTATTTTAAAATTAATTTAACCTAATATTTTGAATTTCTAACACTTTGAAAAATCCTTAAATTTTTAAGTAATTTAAAAAAATTAATTGACACATTTGGTTCCTCAAATAAATTTTTGTTTGTGTGGTTTTGGTAGTTCTGTATTATCCGAAATTTTATTAGTCGATATCTTGACAAAAAACAATAAAAACTTTATTAATTAAAAGTGCATCCGTTTTTACCACCTACGGAATATACCAATTCATTTGGATCACTTAATTTATTTTGGATTTTGTCAAATTTTTCTTCGATTCCTGCCCTTAATCCCTCGTGGCGCAGCTAAACAGCATCGTTTGACACCCCCGCGCATACCTGCAAACAAACAGAGGGATTAATCGAAGAGAAATCGCAAAAAGTCGACCCACCATATTTTTAAAAAGTCTTCATACCCAAGTCATTCGGCCCATACATTTGTGAATTAAAAATTTAAATTTCGCTCTAAATTTCTTGAATTTAGCTTTCTGAAAAATTATTTGCATCTAATTAGACTTGGAATTGCTAATTATAGTATCCTACTCTATTTTAAAATTAATTTAACCTAATATTTTGAATTTCTAACACTTTGAAAAATCCTTAAATTTTTAAGTGATTTTAAAAAATTAAATTGACACATTTGGTTCCTCAAATAAATTTTTATTTGTGTGGTTTTGGTAGTTATGTATTATCCGAAACTGTATTAGTCGATATTTTGACAAAAAACAATAAAAACTTTATTAATTAAAAGTGCATCCGTTTTTACCACCTACGGAATATACCAATTCATTTGGATCACTTAATTTATTTTGGATTTTGTCAAATTTTTCTTCGATTCCTGCCCTTAATCCCTCGTGGCGCAGCTAAACAGCATCGTTTGACACCCCCGCGCATACCTGCAAACAAACAGAGGGATTAATCGAAGAGAAATCGCAAAAAGTCGACCCACCATATTTTTCAAAAGTCTTCATACCCAAGTCATTCGGCCCATACATTTGTGAATTAAAAATTTAAATTTCGCTCTAAATTTCTTGAATTTAGCTTTCTGAAAAATTATTTGCATCTAATTAGACTTGGAATTGCTAATTATAGTATCCTACTCTATTTTAAAATTAATTTAACCTAATATTTTGAATTTCTAACACTTTGAAAAATCCTTAAATTTTTAAGTGATTTTAAAAAATTAAATTGACACATTTGGTTCCTCAAATAAATTTTTATTTGTGTGGTTTTGGTAGTTCTGTATTATCCGAAACTGTATTAGTCGATATTTTGACAAAAAACAATGAAAACTTTATTAATTAAAAGTGCATCCGTTTTTACCACCTACGGAATATACCAATTCATTTGGATCACTTAATTTATTTTGGATTTTATCAAATTTTTCTTCGATTCCTGCCCTTAATCCCTCGTGGCGCAGCTAAACAGCATCGTTTGATACCCCCGCGCATACCTGCAAACAAACAGAGGGATTAATCGAAGAGAAATCGCAAAAAGTCGACCCACCATATTTTTCAAAAGTCTTCATATCCAAGTCATTCGGCCCATACATTTGTGAATTAAAAATTTAAATTTCGCTCTAAATTTCTTGAATTTAGCTTTCTGAAAAATTATTTGCATCTAATTAGACTTGGAATTGCTAATTATAGTATCCTACTCTATTTTAAAATTAATTTAACCTAATATTTTGAATTTCTAACACTTTGAAAAATCCTTAAATTTTTAAGTGATTTTAAAAAATTAAATTGACACATTTGGTTCCTCAAATAAATTTTTATTTGTGTGGTTTTGATAGTTCTGTATTATCCGAAACTGTATTAGTCGATATTTTGACAAAAAACAATAAAAACTTTATTAATTAAAAGTGCATCCGTTTTTACCACCTACGGAATATACCAATTCATTTGGATCACTTAATTTATTTTGGATTTTGTCAAATTTTTCTTCGATTTCTGCCCTTAATCCCTCGTGGCGCAGCTAAACAGCATCGTTTGATACCCCCGCGCATACCTGCAAACAAACAGAGGGATTAATCGAAGAGAAATCGCAAAAAGTCGACCCACCATATTTTTCAAAAGTCTTCATATCCAAGTCATTCGGCCCATACATTTGTAAATTAAAAATTTAAATTTCGCTCTTAATTTCTTGAAAAATTATTTTCATCTAATTAGACTTGGAATTGCTAATTATAGTATCCTACTCTATTTTAAAATTAATTAAACCTAATATTTTGAATTTCTAACACTTTGAAAAATCCTTAAATTGGATTTTTCAAAGTGTTAGAAATTCAAAATATTAGATTTTGAATTTCTAACACTTTGAAAAATCCAAATTTTTAAGTGATTTTAAAAAATTTAATTGACACATTTGGTTCCTCAAATAAATTTTTATTTGTGTGGTTTTGGTAGTTCTGTATTATCCGAAATTTTATTAGTCGATATTTTGACAAAAAACAATAAAAACTTTATTAATTAAAAGTGCATCCGTTTTTACCACCTACGGAATATACCAATTCATTTGGATCACTTAATTTATTTTGGATTTTGTTAAATTTTTCTTCGATTCCTGCCCTTAATCCCTCGTGGCACAGCTAAACAGCATCGTTTGACACCCCCGCGCATACCTGCAAACAAACAGAGGGATTAATCGAAGAGAAATCGCAAAAAGTCGACCCACCATATTTTTCAAAAGTCTTCATACCCAAGTCATTCGGCCCATACATTTGTGAATTAAAAATTTAAATTTCGCTCTAAATTTCTTGAATTTAGCTTTCTGAAAAATTATTTGCATCTAATTAGACTTGGAATTGCTAATTATAGTATCCTACTCTATTTTAAAATTAATTTAACCTAATATTTTGAATTTCTAACACTTTGAAAAATCCTTAAATTTTTAAGTGATTTTAAAAAATTAAATTGACACATTTGGTTCCTCAAATAAATTTTTATTTGTGTGGTTTTGGTAGTTATGTATTATCCGAAACTGGTATTAGTCGATATTTTGACAAAAAACAATAAAAACTTTATTAATTAAAAGTGCATCCGTTTTTACCACCTACGGAATATACCAATTCATTTGGATCACTTAATTTATTTTGGATTTTGTCAAATTTTTCTTCGATTCCTGCCCTTAATCCCTCGTGGCGCAGCTAAACAGCATCGTTTGACACCCCCGCGCATACCTGCAAACAAACAGAGGGATTAATCGAAGAGAAATCGCAAAAAGTCGACCCACCATATTTTTCAAAAGTCTTCATACCCAAGTCATTCGGCCCATACATTTGTGAATTAAAAATTTAAATTTCGCTCTAAATTTCTTGAATTTAGCTTTCTGAAAAATGATTTGCATCTAATTAGACTTGGAATTGCTAATTATAGTATCCTACTCTATTTTAAAATTAATTTAACCTAATATTTTGAATTTCTAACACTTTGAAAAATCCTTAAATTTTTAAGTGATTTAAAAAAATTAATTGACACATTTGGTTCCTCAAATAAATTTTTGTTTGTGTGGTTTTGGTAGTTCTGTATTATCCGAAATTTTATTAGTCGATATCTTGACAAAAAACAATAAAAACTTTATTAATTAAAAGTGCATCCGTTTTTACCACCTACGGAATATACCAATTCATTTGGATCACTTAATTTATTTTGGATTTTGTCAAATTTTTCTTCGATTCCTGCCCTTAATCCCTCGTGGCGCAGCTAAACAGCATCGTTTGACACCCCCGCGCATACCTGCAAACAAACAGAGGGATTAATCGAAGAGAAATCGCAAAAAGTCGACCTACCATATTTTTAAAAAGTCTTCATACCCAAGTCATTCGGCCCATACATTTGTGAATTAAAAATTTAAATTTCGCTCTAAATTTCTTGAATTTAGCTTTCTGAAAAATTATTTGCATCTAATTAGACTTGGAATTGCTAATTATAGTATCCTACTCTATTTTAAAATTAATTTAACCTAATATTTTGAATTTCTAACACTTTGAAAAATCCTTAAATTTTTAAGTGATTTTAAAAAATTAAATTGACACATTTGGTTCCTCAAATAAATTTTTATTTGTGTGGTTTTGGTAGTTATGTATTATCCGAAACTGTATTAGTCGATATTTTGACAAAAAACAATAAAAACTTTATTAATTAAAAGTGCATCCGTTTTTACCACCTACGGAATATTATACCAATTCATTTGGATCACTTAATTTATTTTGGATTTTGTCAAATTTTTCTTCGATTCCTGCCCTTAATCCCTCGTGGCGCAGCTTAACAGCATCGTTTGACACCCCCGCGCATACCTGCAAACAAACAGAGGGATTAATCGAAGAGAAATCGCAAAAAGTCGACCCACCATATTTTTCAAAAGTCTTCATACCCAAGTCATTCGGCCCATACATTTGTGAATTAAAAATTTAAATTTCGCTCTAAATTTCTTGAATTTAGCTTTCTGAAAAATTATTTGCATCTAATTAGACTTTGAAAGGCTAATAATAGTATCCTACTCTATTTTAAAATTAATTTAACCTAATATTTTGAATTTCTAAGTTCTAACACTTTGAAAAATCCTTAAATTTTTAAGTGATTTTAAAAAATTTAATTGACACATTTGGTTCCTCAAATAAATTTTTATTTGTGTGGTTTTGGTAGTTCTGTATTATCCGAAATTTTATTAGTCGATATTTTGACAAAAAACAATAAAAACTTAATTAATTAAAAGTGCATCCGTTTTTACCACCTACGGAATATACCAATTCATTTGGATCACTTAATTTATTTTGGATTTTGTCAAATTTTTCTTCGATTCCTGCCCTTAATCCCTCGTGGCGCAGCTAAACAGCATCGTTTGACACCCCCGCGCATACCTGCAAACAAACAGAGGGATTAATCGAAGAGAAATCGCAAAAAGTCGACCCACCATATTTTTCAAAAGTCTTCATACCCAACTTTACCCAAGTCATTCGGCCCATACATTTGTGAATTAAAAATTTAAATTTCGCTCTAAATTTCTTGAATTTAGCTTTCTGAAAAATTATTTGCATCTAATTAGACTTGGAATTGCTAATTATAGTATCCTACTCTATTTTAAAATTAATTTAACCTAATATTTTGAATTTCTAACACTTTGAAAAATCCTTAAATTTTTAAGTGATTTAAAAAAATTAATTGACACATTTGGTTCCTCAAATAAATTTTTGTTTGTGTGGTTTTGGTAGTTCTGTATTATCCGAAATTTTATTAGTCGATATCTTGACAAAAAACAATAAAAACTTTATTAATTAAAAGTG
The DNA here is from genome assembly GCA_963582015.1 of Xanthorhoe designata. Classification (NCBI taxonomy): domain Eukaryota; kingdom Metazoa; phylum Arthropoda; class Insecta; order Lepidoptera; family Geometridae; genus Xanthorhoe; species Xanthorhoe designata. The sequence goes on from OY757032.1 coordinate 10,036,662, forward strand.
CATCCGTTTTTACCACCTACGGAATATACCAATTCATTTGGATCACTTAATTTATTTTGGATTTTGTCAAATTTTTCTTCGATTCCTGCCCTTAATCCCTCGTGGCGCAGCTAAACAGCATCGTTTGACACCCCCGCGCATACCTGCAAACAAACAGAGGGATTAATCGAAGAGAAATCGCAAAAAGTCGACCTACCATATTTTTAAAAAGTCTTCATACCCAAGTCATTCGGCCCATACATTTGTGAATTAAAAATTTAAATTTCGCTCTAAATTTCTTGAATTTAGCTTTCTGAAAAATTATTTGCATCTAATTAGACTTGGAATTGCTAATTATAGTATCCTACTCTATTTTAAAATTAATTTAACCTAATATTTTGAATTTCTAACACTTTGAAAAATCCTTAAATTTTTAAGTGATTTTAAAAAATTAAATTGACACATTTGGTTCCTCAAATAAATTTTTATTTGTGTGGTTTTGGTAGTTATGTATTATCCGAAACTGTATTAGTCGATATTTTGACAAAAAACAATAAAAACTTTATTAATTAAAAGTGCATCCGTTTTTACCACCTACGGAATATTATACCAATTCATTTGGATCACTTAATTTATTTTGGATTTTGTCAAATTTTTCTTCGATTCCTGCCCTTAATCCCTCGTGGCGCAGCTTAACAGCATCGTTTGACACCCCCGCGCATACCTGCAAACAAACAGAGGGATTAATCGAAGAGAAATCGCAAAAAGTCGACCCACCATATTTTTCAAAAGTCTTCATACCCAAGTCATTCGGCCCATACATTTGTGAATTAAAAATTTAAATTTCGCTCTAAATTTCTTGAATTTAGCTTTCTGAAAAATTATTTGCATCTAATTAGACTTTGAAAGGCTAATAATAGTATCCTACTCTATTTTAAAATTAATTTAACCTAATATTTTGAATTTCTAAGTTCTAACACTTTGAAAAATCCTTAAATTTTTAAGTGATTTTAAAAAATTTAATTGACACATTTGGTTCCTCAAATAAATTTTTATTTGTGTGGTTTTGGTAGTTCTGTATTATCCGAAATTTTATTAGTCGATATTTTGACAAAAAACAATAAAAACTTAATTAATTAAAAGTGCATCCGTTTTTACCACCTACGGAATATACCAATTCATTTGGATCACTTAATTTATTTTGGATTTTGTCAAATTTTTCTTCGATTCCTGCCCTTAATCCCTCGTGGCGCAGCTAAACAGCATCGTTTGACACCCCCGCGCATACCTGCAAACAAACAGAGGGATTAATCGAAGAGAAATCGCAAAAAGTCGACCCACCATATTTTTCAAAAGTCTTCATACCCAACTTTACCCAAGTCATTCGGCCCATACATTTGTGAATTAAAAATTTAAATTTCGCTCTAAATTTCTTGAATTTAGCTTTCTGAAAAATTATTTGCATCTAATTAGACTTGGAATTGCTAATTATAGTATCCTACTCTATTTTAAAATTAATTTAACCTAATATTTTGAATTTCTAACACTTTGAAAAATCCTTAAATTTTTAAGTGATTTTAAAAAATTAAATTGACACATTTGGTTCCTCAAATAAATTTTTATTTGTGTGGTTTTGGTAGTTCTGTATTATCCGAAATTTTATTAGTCGATATTTTGACAAAAAACAATAAAAACTTTATTAATTAAAAGTGCATCCGTTTTTACCACCTACGGAATATACCAATTCATTTGGATCACTTCATTTATTTTGGATTTTGTCAAATTTTTCTTCGATTCCTGCCCTTAATCCCTCGTGGCGCAGCTAAACTGCATCGTTTGACACCCCCGCGCATACCTGCAAACAAACAGAGGGATTAATCGAAGAGAAATCGCAAAAAGTCGACCCACCATATTTTTCAAAAGTCTTCATACCCAAGTCATTTTATTAGTCGATATTTTGACAAAAAACAATAAAAACTTTATTAATTAAAAGTGCATCCGTTTTTACCACCTACGGAATATACCAATTCATTTGGATCACTTAATTTATTTTGGATTTTGTCAAATTTTTCTTCGATTCCTGCCCTTAATCCCTCGTGGCGCAGCTAAACAGCATCGTTTGACATCCCCGCGCATACCTGCAAACAAACAAAGGGATTAATCGAAGAGAAATCGCAAAAAGTCGACCCACCATATTTTTCAAAAGTCTTCATACCCAAGTCATTCGGCCCATACATTTGTGAATTAAAAATTTAAATTTCGCTCTAAATTTCTTGAATTTAGCTTTCTGAAAAATTATTTGCATCTAATTAGACTTGGAATTGCTAATTATAGTATCCTACTCTATTTTAAAATTAATTTAACTTATATTTTGAATTTCTAACACTTTGAAAAATCCTTAAATTTTTAAGTGATTTTAAAAAATTAAATTGACACATTTGGTTCCTTAAATAAATTTTTATTTGTGTGGTTTTGGTAGTTATGTATTATCCGAAACTGTATTAGTCGATATTTTGACAAAAAACAATAAAAACTTTATTAATTAAAAGTGCATCCGTTTTTACCACCTACGGAATATACCAATTCATTTGGATCACTTAATTTATTTTGGATTTTGTCAAATTTTTCTTCGATTCCTGCCCTTAATCCCTCGTGGCGCAGCTAAACAGCATCGTTTGACACCCCCGCGCATACCTGCAAACAAACAGAGGGATTAATCGAAGAGAAATCGCAAAAAGTCGACCCACCATATTTTTCAAAAGTCTTCATACCCAAGTCATTCGGCCCATACATTTGTGAATTAAAAATTTAAATTTCGCTCTAAATTTCTTGAATTTAGCTTTCTGAAAAATTATTTGCATCTAATTAGACTTGGAATTGCTAATTATAGTATCCTACTCTATTTTAAAATTAATTTAACCTAATATTTTGAATTTCTAACACTTTGAAAAATCCTTAAATTTTTAAGTGATTTTAAAAAATTAAATTGACACATTTGGTTCCTCAAATAAATTTTTATTTGTGTGGTTTTGGTAGTTCTGTATTATCCGAAACTGTATTAGTCGATATTTTGACAAAAAACAATAAAAACTTTATTAATTAAAAGTGCATCCGTTTTTACCACCTACGGAATATACCAATTCATTTGGATCACTTAATTTATTTTGGATTTTGTCAAATTTTTCTTCGATTCCTGCCCTTAATCCCTCGTGGCGCAGCTAAACAGCATCGTTTGATACCCCCGCGCATACCTGCAAACAAACAGAGGGATTAATCGAAGAGAAATCGCAAAAAGTCGACCCACCATATTTTTCAAAAGTCTTCATATCCAAGTCATTCGGCCCATACATTTGTGAATTAAAAATTTAAATTTCGCTCTAAATTTCTTGAATTTAGCTTTCTGAAAAATTATTTGCATCTAATTAGACTTGGAATTGCTAATTATAGTATCCTACTCTATTTTAAAATTAATTTAACCTAATATTTTGAATTTCTAACACTTTGAAAAATCCTTAAATTTTTAAGTGATTTTAAAAAATTAAATTGACACATTTGGTTCCTCAAATAAATTTTTATTTGTGTGGTTTTGATAGTTCTGTATTATCCGAAACTGTATTAGTCGATATTTTGACAAAAAACAATAAAAACTTTATTAATTAAAAGTGCATCCGTTTTTACCACCTACGGAATATACCAATTCATTTGGATCACTTAATTTATTTTGGATTTTGTCAAATTTTTCTTCGATTTCTGCCCTTAATCCCTCGTGGCGCAGCTAAACAGCATCGTTTGATACCCCCGCGCATACCTGCAAACAAACAGAGGGATTAATCGAAGAGAAATCGCAAAAAGTCGACCCACCATATTTTTCAAAAGTCTTCATATCCAAGTCATTCGGCCCATACATTTGTAAATTAAAAATTTAAATTTCGCTCTTAATTTCTTGAAAAATTATTTGCATCTAATTAGACTTGGAATTGCTAATTATAGTATCCTACTCTATTTTAAAATTAATTAAACCTAATATTTTGAATTTCTAACACTTTGAAAAATCCTTAAATTGGATTTTTCAAAGTGTTAGAAATTCAAAATATTAGATTTTGAATTTCTAACACTTTGAAAAATCCAAATTTTTAAGTGATTTTAAAAAATTAAATTGACACATTTGGTTCCTCAAATAAATTTTTATTTGTGTGGTTTTGGTAGTTCTGTATTATCCGAAATTTTATTAGTCGATATTTTGACAAAAAACAATAAAAACTTTATTAATTAAAAGTGCATCCGTTTTTACCACCTACGGAATATACCAATTCATTTGGATCACTTCATTTATTTTGGATTTTGTCAAATTTTTCTTCGATTCCTGCCCTTAATCCCTCGTGGCGCAGCTAAACAGCATCGTTTGACACCCCCGCGCATACCTGCAAACAAACAGAGGGATTAATCGAAGAGAAATCGCAAAAAGTCGACCCACCATATTTTTCAAAAGTCTTCATACCCAAGTCATTCGGCCCATACATTTGTGAATTAAAAATTTAAATTTCGCTCTAAATTTCTTGAATTTAGCTTTCTGAAAAATTATTTGCATCTAATTAGACTTGGAAAGGCTAATAATAGTATCCTACTCTATTTTAAAATTAATTTAATCATATATTTTGAATTTCTAAGTTCTAACACTTTGAAAAATCCTTAAATTTTTAAGTGATTGTAAAAAATTAAATTGACACATTTAATTTTGGTTCCTCAAATAAATTTTCATTTGTGTGGTTTTGGTAGTTCTGTATTATCCGAAATTTTATTAGTCGATATTTTGACAAAAAACAATAAAAACTTTATTAATTAAAAGTGCATCCGTTTTTACCACCTACGGAATATACCAATTCATTTGGATCACTTAATTTATTTTGGATTTTGTCAAATTTTTCTTCGATTCCTGCCCTTAATTCCTCGTGGCGCACGCAGCTTAACAGCATCGTTTGACACCCCCGCGCATACCTGCAAACAAACAGAGGGATTAATCGAAGAGAAATCGCAAAAAGTCGACCCACCATATTTTTCAAAAGTCTTCATACCCAAGTCATTCGGCCCATACATTTGTGAATTAAAAATTTAAATTTCGCTCTAAATTTCTTGAATTTAGCTTTCTGAAAAATTATTTGCATCTAATTAGACTTGGAATTGCTAATTATAGTATCCTACTCTATTTTAAAATTAATTTAACCTAATATTTTGAATTTCTAACACTTTGAAAAATCCTTAAATTTTTAAGTGATTTTAAAAAATTAAATTGACACATTTGGTTCCTCAAATAAATTTTTATTTGTGTGGTTTTGGTAGTTCTGTATTATCCGAAACTGTATTAGTCGATATTTTGACAAAAAACAATAAAAACTTTATTAATTAAAAGTGCATCCGTTTTTACCACCTACGGAATATACCAATTCATTTGGATCACTTAATTTATTTTGGATTTTGTCAAATTTTTCTTCGATTCCTGCCCTTAATCCCTCGTGGCGCAGCTAAACAGCATCGTTTGATACCCCCGCGCATACCTGCAAACAAACAGAGGGATTAATCGAAGAGAAATCGCAAAAAGTCGACCCACCATATTTTTCAAAAGTCTTCATATCCAAGTCATTCGGCCCATACATTTGTGAATTAAAAATTTAAATTTCGCTCTAAATTTCTTGAATTTAGCTTTCTGAAAAATTATTTGCATCTAATTAGACTTGGAATTGCTAATTATAGTATCCTACTCTATTTTAAAATTAATTTAACCTAATATTTTGAATTTCTAACACTTTGAAAAATCCTTAAATTTTTAAGTGATTTTAAAAAATTAAATTGACACATTTGGTTCCTCAAATAAATTTTTATTTGTGTGGTTTTGATAGTTCTGTATTATCCGAAACTGTATTAGTCGATATTTTGACAAAAAACAATAAAAACTTTATTAATTAAAAGTGCATCCGTTTTTACCACCTACGGAATATACCAATTCATTTGGATCACTTAATTTATTTTGGATTTTGTCAAATTTTTCTTCGATTTCTGCCCTTAATCCCTCGTGGCGCAGCTAAACAGCATCGTTTGATACCCCCGCGCATACCTGCAAACAAACAGAGGGATTAATCGAAGAGAAATCGCAAAAAGTCGACCCACCATATTTTTCAAAAGTCTTCATATCCAAGTCATTCGGCCCATACATTTGTAAATTAAAAATTTAAATTTCGCTCTTAATTTCTTGAAAAATTATTTGCATCTAATTAGACTTGGAATTGCTAATTATAGTATCCTACTCTATTTTAAAATTAATTAAACCTAATATTTTGAATTTCTAACACTTTGAAAAATCCTTAAATTGGATTTTTCAAAGTGTTAGAAATTCAAAATATTAGATTTTGAATTTCTAACACTTTGAAAAATCCAAATTTTTAAGTGATTTTAAAAAATTAAATTGACACATTTGGTTCCTCAAATAAATTTTTATTTGTGTGGTTTTGGTAGTTCTGTATTATCCGAAATTTTATTAGTCGATATTTTGACAAAAAACAATAAAAACTTTATTAATTAAAAGTGCATCCGTTTTTACCACCTACGGAATATACCAATTCATTTGGATCACTTCATTTATTTTGGATTTTGTCAAATTTTTCTTCGATTCCTGCCCTTAATCCCTCGTGGCGCAGCTAAACAGCATCGTTTGACACCCCCGCGCATACCTGCAAACAAACAGAGGGATTAATCGAAGAGAAATCGCAAAAAGTCGACCCACCATATTTTTCAAAAGTCTTCATACCCAAGTCATTCGGCCCATACATTTGTGAATTAAAAATTTAAATTTCGCTCTAAATTTCTTGAATTTAGCTTTCTGAAAAATTATTTGCATCTAATTAGACTTGGAAAGGCTAATAATAGTATCCTACTCTATTTTAAAATTAATTTAATCATATATTTTGAATTTCTAAGTTCTAACACTTTGAAAAATCCTTAAATTTTTAAGTGATTGTAAAAAATTAAATTGACACATTTGGTTCCTCAAATAAATTTTCATTTGTGTGGTTTTGGTAGTTCTGTATTATCCGAAATTTTATTAGTCGATATTTTGACAAAAAACAATAAAAACTTTATTAATTAAAAGTGCATCCGTTTTTACCACCTACGGAATATACCAATTCATTTGGATCACTTAATTTATTTTGGATTTTGTCAAATTTTTCTTCGATTCCTGCCCTTAATTCCTCGTGGCGCACGCAGCTTAACAGCATCGTTTGACACCCCCGCGCATACCTGCAAACAAACAGAGGGATTAATCGAAGAGAAATCGCAAAAAGTCGACCCACCATATTTTTCAAAAGTCTTCATACCCAAGTCATTCGGCCCATACATTTGTGAATTAAAAATTTAAATTTCGCTCTAAATTTCTTGAATTTAGCTTTCTGAAAAATTATTTGCATCTAATTAGACTTGGAATTGCTAATTATAGTATCCTACTCTATTTTAAAATTAATTTAACCTAATATTTTGAATTTCTAACACTTTGAAAAATCCTTAAATTTTTAAGTGATTTTAAAAAATTAAATTGACACATTTGGTTCCTCAAATAAATTTTTATTTGTGTGGTTTTGGTAGTTCTGTATTATCCGAAATTTTATTAGTCGATATTTTGACAAAAAACAATAAAAACTTTATTAATTAAAAGTGCATCCGTTTTTACCACCTACGGAATATACCAATTCATTTGGATCACTTAATTTATTTTGGATTTTGTCAAATTTTTCTTCGATTCCTGCCCTTAATCATATTTTAGCCATTCGACTTGAATATTAGTAATATACTAATATCCAAAGTCGAATGACAACTACTAATATTAGTAATTACTAATGTTTTTACGAAGTAGTGGAGCGGGTTTGTAAGTAAGTAGGTTATTTGTAGGGATGTGACATTGTACCTAGGGATGTAAAAAATAATCGAGTATAGAAATAATCGATTAAAAATCGATTTTATTAAGAAGTAAAAATCGATTTTATTAATAATCGATTATTCATAAAAAATAAATCACGTATTAAAATCGATTTTTACTTTAATAATAAACAAATAGATTTTTAATCGATTATTTCCATAATCGATTATTTTTTGCACATCCCTATTTGTTTTGTAATAATCGATTAAATATTTTTTTTTAAGTTAAAACGATTTTAATACGTGATTTTATTAATAATCGATTATTAATCGATTAAATCGATTATTCATAAAAATAAAATCACGCATTCAAATCGACTTTTACTTTTAAATAAAATCGATTTTTAATCGATTATTTCCATAATCGATTATTTTTTGCACATCCCTATTTGTTTTGTAATAATCGATTACAAATCGTTTTTTTTAAGAAAAACGATTTTAATACGTGATTTTATTAATAATCGATTTTTAATCGATTATATCCATAATCGATTTTTAATCGATTATATTTTGTTTGAACATTTACTTGATTAATTTTGTGTGCCTCTTGAATGCCTAGAGATAATGAAAGCATGAAATAATCAATCAGCTATGATTCATGGAAAAAAAAATATATTTGGGTAGAATGTGCAACCGATCTGTAGACATTTCAAGAAACGAAATATCTGTAGCATGTTTTTCGAGGTTCGTTCGTTCGAAGTGGCCGAACGTTCATTCATTCATAATTTTCAACTATTATCTCTCTCTTTCTATCTGATGCCTTAGCCATGTTAGCATCTCACGTGTTCAAGACCGATTCATTCGTACAGTTGGTTAGTTGTTCAAGACCGATTCATTCGTACAGTTGGTTAGTTGGTTACCTACTCGACTCGGAATTCATTCACAACTAATATCAGTCGTCGCGTCGCGTGTCGACTGGCCGAGTCGACTAGTCAGTTCATTCACAACTAATGTCAGTCACGTCGACTGGCCGATTAGTTGGTTAGTTTAGTAGTCGTCGTCTAGACGTTGAGTTGACTCGACGCCGACTTAGTAGTCGACACGAAACAAGTCGTATGTAATGTACCTACCTAGCTATATTAGTTACTAAGGTGGCTTGGCCAGTCGAATGGTTCGAATGATTTGTGGAGTCGACTAAGTCGAATGAAATCATTCATAGTCGCGCATCTTTAACCTACGGAATATACCAATTCATTTGGATCACTTAATTTATTTTGGATTTTGTAAAATTTTTCTTCGATTCCTGCCCTTAATCCCTCGTGGCGCAGCTAAACAGCATCGTTTGACACCCCCGCGCATACCTGCAAACAAACAGAGGGATTAATCGAAGAGAAATCGCAAAAAGTCGACCCACCATATTTTTCAAAAGTCTTCATACCCAAGTCATTCGGCCCATACATTTGTGAATTAAAAATTTTAATTTCGCTCTAAATTTCTTGAATTTAGCTTTCTGAAAAATTATTTGCATCTAATTAGACTTGGAATTGCTAATTATAGTATCCTACTCTATTTTAAAATTAATTTAACCTAATATTTTGAATTTCTAACACTTTGAAAAATCCTTAAATTTTTAAGTGATTTTAAAAAATTAAATTGACACATTTGGTTCCTCAAATAAATTTTTATTTGTGTGGTTTTGGTAGTTCTGTATTATCCGAAATTTTATTAGTCGATATTTTGACAAAAAACAATAAAAACTTTATTAATTAAAAGTGCATCCGTTTTTACCACCTACGGAATATACCAATTCATTTGGATCACTTCATTTATTTTGGATTTTGTCAAATTTTTCTTCGATTCCTGCCCTTAATCCCTCGTGGCGCAGCTAATGCTGTGGCTTATGTTGTCAATGGAGTTTATAAGTTGAAAGTTCCTGAAAGTGCAATGGTAGCTGCAGCTGTTTCTGGAAGTATGTGGCATCGCAGATTGGGGCATGTGAATAGCAATTACTTAAACCAAATGCCCGCAGCAGTAGAAGGCATGAACTTAGAAGAAAAAGTTGACATATCAAAGTCGTCTTGTTCAGTCTGCTGTGAAGGTAAGCAGTGCAGGTTACCTTGATATACTTTGCATCCTTTATAGTTTGCGGGGTGTTCTCCAAGGCACAGAGCACATTTAGCTGGGGTGTTGCGGTCTTTCTTTTCGCAATCGCTTGTCTTGTGTTGTCCTGCACACTTTACACATCTATCGGGTCTCATGCAGTTATTTTTGGAGTGGCCATATTGTTGACATTTGGTGCATTGCACTATTGTATTTCTTTTTCTAGGGTCTTCAATGGTTACTGACATGTTGTAGATGTGTTTTATACTTTTTACTGATTTGTTACTTGGGCTACGTTGTATGTTGACAAAGAATGTTGAAGTTGGCTTTTTTTCGGGTCCAGCTCTTGCATTTATTATTTCGCCAAGCACGTGGTTCCCTGTTTTTTTAATTTCATCAATAATGGCTTCATGAGGGGTGGAGTGATGTAGGTTTTTAATAACTATCCTGTAATTTCTTTCTTCCTTTCTAGTGAATGTATGGCCAATAAGGCCCTTTTCCCTCACTACTTCCATTAGTTTTTTATAGGCTTCAACCGAAGAGCAGTTGACTCGTAGCTGGTTTGGATTCATAAGTTTTAGAGTATATTCTTCTTTTTCTAAGACTGTGTGGATTGCCTCTTTCAATTGATTAATATCCTCTATTCCATAGAGGATGAGGGGTGGTGGCCTACTCGACTTGGTGACCTTGACATTGTTTTCTTCGTCGCCAATGGGAAGGCCGTTAAAACAATTACTGGTTTCGGTAGTCACTTGCGGTGGTGAGTCAGAGACTCTTTTGCGCTTATTCATTCTTGTAGCTGGTACCTTCTGCCATCCGGGGTTTTTATTTATTGATCCATCCAGTAGCGTGTCAGGTTCTTGTGTTACATCTGTGGGGCAATCTATGTTGCCTTGTTGGGAGTCTGTGGTGGTTACCTCGGTTTTTGAATTGCTTGCTGTTGCATCGCTGGGCGATGGTGATTGTGACCGCATAAACAGCCCTGGGTGAAACAGCTGTTGGGTTAAGACCTTTGGTTTTTTTATGTCAGTTGTATCCTTATGTTGCAATCCTTTGCCCCCCCCAGAATACGTGGGGCAGCCTGAGCTATGCTCAGGGAGGGATTCTCCGACGTATTCTACGCCGGTACCCTCCTGGGGTAGATTATTTTTTAGTCTTGCATCCATGGTAACTGTTATTTTTTAGGGTTGTCTTCCCTTGTGGTTGGCCAGGTAGCTCGGTTTTAAGGCGCCGAGTACTCGCCTGTCGTTCTTTCTTATCTTATTCTTATCAAATAAATATGTAATAATTTACTTTATTTTCTAGTATACACAGATACACTTAAAACTAGCGAGCTAATATTGCTCATAGTTCTTATATTACCTATATCACATTCACAAGTTAGTAAATATTTTCCCACATTCTTGAGAACCAAGATTCAATGAGACAGAATAACCTCCTGTTATCAGATCATGGAAGTTTACTTTCCTAATATCTCAGCTAAAACATCTGGATTGAGGCCTTCTAATGCGCACTTTAACTTGGCTGCCTGTAATGGGACTCCAACCTGCACCATTTTCACAAATCGATCATATTCTGGTCTAGAAACAGTGGCTGGTGTGTCTTTCTCAGTTTTATCAGATTCTGTGGTTTCAGTAGTAGGTATATTGATCTCTGCTGTTGGGTTTTCATGAATTGGCTCTAAAACTTGAGCTGGGGCCTCTTTTGCTTCTGTTGTGAATTTCTAAGTTCTAACACTTTGAAAAATCCTTAAATTTTTAAGTGATTTTAAAAAATTTAATTGACACATTTGGTTCCTCAAATAAATTTTTATTTGTGTAGTTTTGGTAGTTCTGTATTATCCGAAATTTTATTAGTCGATATTTTGACAAAAAACAATAAAAACTTTATTAATTAAAAGTGCATCCGTTTTTACCACCTACGGAATATACCAATTCATTTGGATCACTTCATTTATTTTGGATTTTGTCAAATTTTTCTTCGATTCCTGCCCTTAATCCCTCGTGGCGCAGCTAAACAGCATCGTTTGACACCCCCGCGCATACCTGCAAACAAACAGAGGGATTAATCGAAGAGAAATCGCAAAAAGTCGACCCACCATATTTTTCAAAAGTCTTCATACCCAAGTCATTCGGCCCATACATTTGTGAATTAAAAATTTAAATTTCGCTCTAAATTTTTTGAATTTAGCTTTCTGAAAAATTATTTGCATCTAATTAGACTTGGAATTGCTAATTATAGTATCCTACTCTATTTTAAAATTAATTTAACCTAATATTTTGAATTTCTAACACTTTGAAAAATCCTTAAATTTTTAAGTGATTTTAAAAAATTAAATTGACACATTTGGTTCCTCAAATAAATTTTTATTTGTGTGGTTTTGGTAGTTCTGTATTATCCGAAATTTTATTAGTCGATATTTTGACAAAAAACAATAAAAACTTTATTAATTAAAAGTGCATCCGTTTTTACCACCTACGGAATATACCAATTCATTTGGATCACTTCATTTATTTTGGATTTTGTCAAATTTTTCTTCGATTCCTGCCCTTAATCATATTTTAGCCATTCGACTTGAATATTAGTAATATACTAATATCCAAAGTCGAATGACAACTACTAATATTAGTAATTACTAATGTTTTTACGAAGTAGTGGAGCGGGTTTGTAAGTAAGTAGGTTATTTGTAGGGATGTGACATTGTACCTAGGGATGTAAAAAATAATCGAGTATAGAAATAATCGATTAAAAATCGATTTTATTAAGAAGTAAAAATCGATTTTAATACGTAATTTTATTAATAATCGATTATGCATAAAAAATAAATCACGTATTAAAATCGATTTTTACTTTAATAATAAACAAATAGATTTTTAATCGATTATTTCCATAATCGATTATTTTTTGCACATCCCTATTTTCATTTTCATTTCATTTTTCATTTCATTTATTCAAGAACAATGTACATCGTATTTGAAATTCATTACATAGGAAACATACAATATTAAAATACAGAATCAATTATTATAAACTTGTAAATCAATGTCAAAATAATAATATAAATAATAACAATGTCACAAGAAAGAATACTTATGATAAAATTTAAAATTAAGTCCTACTGTTATTCTAAATTATTACATGTCATAAAATCATCAATTGCATAAAAACATCCCTTCAGCAAAATATTTGTAAGTCGAGATTTAAATATGTTCGGACTATCTATAACTTTCATGTCGGAGGGCAGTGAGTTAAAAAGTGTTACAGCCTGATATCGAGAGCCATGCTTTGCAACTTCTAATCTAGGACAATAAGGTGCCTCAAGGTTTTTCCGTCTAGTTGTTCGTCTCTTTACTCTTTGTTCCACAGTTTCATATTTTAGAGGGTTCTTTACTATGTCCATAAGGAGCACTAGTATGTTTAGGCTCGGAACGGTTAATATACGAAGGGCTCTAAAATGCTCCTTGCATGATTCCCATTGCGGAATGCGCACTATGGTCCGAATAGCTCTTTTTTGAATTATAAAAGCCTTACGCATGTTGTAGTCATAACTGTTTCCCCAGAACTTAACACTATATCGTAATTTGGATTCTACAAGAGCATAGTAAACCATGACTAGCTGCTGAATGCTCACCTCTTCTCTTAGACTCCTGAGCGCGTAACAAGCTGAGCTAATATAGTTTTCAATTGAAGTTACCTCGTTTTTCCAATTCAGGAACTGATCAATGTGAACTCCAAGAAATATAACGCTCTTGGACAGTTCAACACTGTCATCCCCTGAAAGAATATGAATGGGTTCATGTGTATGCGCAGTCGTTCTAAATAGTACAGCTTGGGTCTTCTTAATGTTGAGCTTTAAGTTATTAACGTTAAACCATTCATTGAAAACCTTAAGTGCACTCTCGATTTTAATTTTGAGCTCATCAAGAGATAATGCCGGAACTACAGCATTGGTATCATCTGCATAAACCACTAGTTTAATATCAGGAATGCAACTCATCACATGCTTGATCAAGTCATTAATAAAAATAACAAAAAATATGGGCCCCAAAATAGAGCCTTGTGGAACTCCACGTTTTATACTTACCAATTTAGACTTGGCTACTACTTCCCGATCCCCCTCAATATTTTTAAATTCAATAAATTACAAATACAAATACAAATACAAATACAAATTGTTTATTATTTCTCTCACAAATCACAATACATAAATAAAAATATAAAGTAAGTAATTAAGTAATTTTAAATATAAGTACCTACAGTAAAAAAATAATGATAAATTGAAACAACAAAAATAAATTGAAAATAGGTTAGAAGTAAGAACCGTTTTGTGAGAGACTGGTGCCTGAAATAGGTATAAAAACCTGTGCTACAGGTCACCAGTGCCCTAATACTCCACTGATTTAACAACTAACTAAAATAAGTAAATTTTGAATAAATATTTATAAATACCTAACAAACTAACATACATAACACAAAATATACCTAATTAAAATTAGTTAGGGGACTTTTTCGTAGGCGGTGCTTCCCTATACCGTCTGTAGACTACTCCCGCGGTCCAGAAGTCCGGAGCGAGGAATACGTCCTTGTGCTTGGCAGCCACTCGGAGTACATATGACTTGAAGTTGGTCTCCTTCTTCTGCTCCAACAGCTTCAAGCCATGCACGAGTACTACGGGCGGCTCCCTGATCCGGCATCGGCCCCTCTCGTCCACGTAACGGAGAATAGCTTCTCTGGTAATGGACGGGTCCAGGCGGGAAATGTAGATCCCGATGGTCGGCTCCACTGCCTGCAGAGATAGCCCAGCAGACAGAGGAGCAGTACCACGCTGATTTCGTGATCGCTTGCTAGATCGGCGTTTTTTCTCCACGACTGTGAAGCCTTCTGCGTCGATCTTTTTATCACCACCGATGTTCTTCATTGTTGGTTCCGGTCTCGGTCGCCGAATATCAGCGCTGGGCGCCAAGCGCGACGACTGAGATTGGCGGGACACCTGCGCGTAGCTCTTCTGCTGGCGAGCCGGAGCGCGAGGAGCAGGAGAGGGTGCCGTGGTCACAGGCTGCATCGTTGACGTCCCGGGGGTCGAGGTCATCGGCGCCGGGCGGTCATTCGCCTGCGAAACGGTGTCAACATTCGCAATGTACATTTTGCTGACCGGTGATATTTGAGCTCGCGTAGCACCACCGCGCCTCGCGTTTACATTTTTCGCTGACTGCGGCGATACTGTAGGAATTGCATTTTTGTTTCGCAATTCCGCGAGTTCAATTTTTAATTCGGAGACAGTTTTCTCCGAACTCTCCAGTTTGGAACGGATGCTGGTGACGTCAGCCTTGAGCAGCGTGATATCCTTCAGCAGCCTCATGACGTCGATGTGGTCGAAGGTCACAGGGGGCAGCTTGTGTAGATCACGGGCTACGTAGGTAGGAACGTCATCAGGGTCAGTCTCCAAAAACACCCTAAAGATGTCTTCAATGTCTCGCTTGACGCTTCCATCACGTTGTCCAGTCACGAGGCTTTCTATTAGTTAGATATGATCGAACTAGACATAACGCATTACCTCTTACCCCGTAATGTTCAAGCTTGGCTAGAAGAATATTATGATCCGCGACATTGCTATTAAAACAAACTTCATAACGTCTACATTTGAGCAAATGTCATTGTAAACGATCTACTATCAATGTATAGGTATGTAGAACATTGCTGCGGACGTTTTTTGAGTGTTGTCAGCTAGTAGATTTTGTCTCTATAAATATTTACTCTAAGTTCACCTTGTTTTCTTTTGTTTAAAGCTCGTGTTAAATTGCATATAAATTTTCAAAGTCCATTGATGCACGGCTATTGTTATCTCTTTTCATAGCCACAAGAGTAACAAGAAAAAAACAATCTTTAAAGTACCATTTACATAATGCCATTTTCACTGCATTTTTTGTCCCTTTCGGCGGCATGCTCACTGTTCGTCCTGGTACTATACTAGGTCCATGGCTATCCGCTCGTTCTTCGGCGTTATGGCACACTCTTAAGAGAGCGCCATATGCAAATTAGTGCTATTTATCTCAGGAACAGAACGCTATTTTTGTTGGTTTTATGTTTTGACAAATAACCTAAAAGTATTAATTTAGTTCTGAGTTTTAATTTTTCGATTGCTTGTTTAATTAACTTGTAATTAAATATAAACAGTTTTTTCGCTATAAATTATGTTGCGTGTCTATCGTTCTGCGCTTCTCACTCACGGGTAAACATTATAATTTGTAGGTCCATGGCTAGTATCGTACGCTCGTTCTTCGGCGTTATGGCACACTCTTAAATGAAAAGCAATGAGAAGAAGTAAAGTGCTTACAATTCTTCTTGTCGGAGATGCGGTTGCGTCGCCGCTCGCGCGGCACGGGCCGTCGCTTGGAGGTCGCGGAGCGCACCAAGCTCTCTATTATCTCGTCGTCAGCTGACAGATCCCCACTGAAACAACACGATGGTGTCAATTCAGTTGCCGCCAAAACTAAACTAAACTAATTTAACAGCACTAAAATTGATGATTTAAAAATGGCATGGGAAAGAGACGTGATTTATGTATGTAGGTATGTGTGGTGACACAGTTTCTAATACAGTACGCGTGCAAACCGCGTTTGGAGTAATTGACATCATATTTAATTAATAAAGTTCTGGACTCCAGTCACACATAAATCCTCCCGCGGTTAACACAATATGTCTAAATAGACATAGCTTTACGTAAATTATATATTTGCTATGACCTTGTAACTGTGTAAAGTAGGTAATTCAACTCAAATCAAGAAACGTCTTAAATCATCGCAGTGTTTTAACTGAAGCAACAACCCACCTAACCAACCTGCTAGGCACATCGCAAGTAATATAAAGAACACTCTTACTAAATATGTATGTAAAATTGATGCCACCCTTTTTAATTTGATCGTTATGAAAGGGACAGCAACATTTTTAGCTGTCAAAAAAATAGTAAGTGACCCCCGACACGAAATGCACATTTGATTATGCATATTGCATACCCACTTTCAGTTTTGCATTCTACACACACACAAACTACACAAAGGTCACAAAGACACACGAGGGTTAAAAAAAGGGTGTAAATACCCTACAAAAACATTTTGGAGAAGGGCCAGGTTAAAGTACCCTAAACCGGCGAGCGTGTATGCAAAATGTAATGAGATTATAAGAGTGAATGAGTCAGGAACTCAGGATCGTGGCCAGTGGAGATATTCTGTGGTCTCTGACTCTCTGCGTACTCCCATGGGAAAGAGACGTGATTTTATGTATGTATGATTAAAAACTTATTATTTATTTATTTATTTATTTATTTGAATCTCCAACATTGTAAACACCAATACAAAACATTTAAAATAGGCGAACAAAAGAAACAAGCCAAGTATCACAATAATTATAGGAGACAGACAGCGTGTAAAAGAGATAAAAATCAAAAGCGAGTTAAAACAGTAATAACAGAAACTAATTTTACAAAATAAAACATGCAAATTTAAAATAATCTCTTAAAAATAAAGAAATTAAATATTTACAAAACAAAAAATAAATTAATTAAAAACAGATTTTCACAAATTAAAAAAAAAAAAAAAATATAAAAATTATCACAAGTGCCTTAGTAAATACAATTAATTATCACAAAAATACAATTAATTATCACAAATTACAATAATTACATTGAAAAAATAAAAAAAAGGAAATAATTTAATTGAATTATAATAAAATTTAATTTATAAAAAAAATCTCAGTCTGGGACTTTAAAATACTTTTTTTAAAACTATTCAAGGTGCCCCGAAACAAGTCCACCTCGTCATTGCCCCATCATGTTTGTATATCGACTATCAAAATTGCATGACGTCACGTCACAATCTCCCAGGATTAAATATCGACTCTCAAAGTGTGTAATGTCCAAAAAAGCGGGTTTAAAGCGATTATTTATATATCATCATCATCATCATCAGCCCCTCTCATCCCACTGCTGGGCATAGGCCTCTCTTCGCTTCCGCCACTCGACCTTGTCTCGCGCCAATCTAACCCATGTCCGACCTGCAGTTTTAACTATGTCGTCGACCCATCTTGCCGCCGGACGACTTACGTTCCTGCACCCTTCTCTAATCCACCATTCGGTAAGTACTCTGCTCCACCGGTCATCACCACGCCTTGCCACGTATATTTACTTTTTTTACGCTTTTAATGGCATCGATTCTGTTGCAATATATTATTTCTAAATCCGAAAGCTCTTATTTCGTTCACGTTAAAGTTCAAAATAACAGCCTGGGTGATATCTCTAAAATTACTATAATTTAGTAAAATTAAAGTGAATGTGGGTAGAATTGATCAAGACCATTTTTACTTCTGACTAAAACAGCAGCAGCAAAGATGAAAAACAAGGTTAAAAGTACCTTGTTCTTCAAATGTTATTTTCAGTGCTATGCTAGATTAGTCTTAGCATGAACGTAATAAAAGCTTTCGGTTTTAGTCATAATTTAAGTAAGTGTTCCAACAGAATCATCGCCAATATCAATTTATAATATAAAACAATAAGCATTTTTCTGGAATCAACGCACAGACCAAACCGCTGAAGCTATGAAGCTGAAATTTGGAAGGTAGCTTCCTTTTAAAACAAAACTGCGCACTAAGAAGGGATTTTTCGAAATTCCACCCCTAAAGGGTTGAAAAGGGGTGAAAACCGTTGTATGCAATTTTTTAATGCGTGAAGCGATTTTCTTCAAACTCAGTATAAATATTGTAAATGATAAATAAATTTATATGCTTTTCAGGAATTAAAAAAAAACTCCTGAAAAGAGGTAAAATGTGGTGTCAAAGTTTGTATGGGAACTTTTTAATGGGTAGTTCGATTTGCTTGAAACTCGGTTACAACACTAACAATGCAAAATAAATATATACGTGTTTTAGGGATTTTCGAAAAAAACCCTTTAAAAGAGTGAAATGCAGTGTCCAAGTTTGTAGTGAAACGTATTGAAGGGAGGCGCGATTGGCTTGAAACTCGGTTTGAATACTATAAATATACAAAATAGTTGGTCACGTGTTTTAGGAATTAAAAAAAAACGCCAAAAATTTGATTAAAAGTAAAATTTTTTCAGCCTTCTTTAGGTCGAAGAAATTCACGCGAACGAAGTCGCGGGCGTCTGCTAGTATACTCATAAATTTCTTAGGCTAGGCTAGCTACGTCATTGAATATTTACTTGACAGACATGCTTTGGTTGTTGGACGTCTGCGACTTCTTCCTGCCTTTGTTGAGGCTGTCGGTGTCAGGGTCAGTCTTCAGAAGCTCCTTCAGCGCACTGTCTGCTGTGTGGTCGCCGTTCTTCGTGGAATAGTTACCAACCTTGAAAATAAATCACACTAATATTATACGACGACCTCTGTGGCGAAGTGGGTGAAGGCCCGCCTGAGATGCGGAGGTTGCGGGTTCGATCCCCGCCACGGGACAAATGTTTGTATGTTCTGCAGATATTTTGTTCCGGGTCTGGATGTTTTTCTATCTAAGTATAATAAGTATGTAAGTATTTACAAAAAAAAAGTATCTAAGTAGTATTATAAGTCATCTGGTTACCATAACACAAGCATTAAGTTGCTTAGTTTGTGTGGAATGTCCAAAGATATTTATTTATATTATTTAATTTATTATAGAGGTGAAAGTTTGTGTGAAAGTGTGTAAGTGTGTGTTTGTTTCTTCTTCACGCTCAAACGGCTGGACGGATTTGAATGAAATTTGTCACCAAGACAGCTTATATCCTAGATAAATCGTCGGAGTTAAGCAATGTTCTGAGCGGTCACTACTTGGATGGCATTATCAGCTGAGCGCTTCCGTGCTTCGGAGGGCACGTTAAATTATCGGTCCCGGCTTTTAAAGCCGTTAAGCCATGACGGAGGCCTTTAAACTCCGTCAGAGTTGGCTACTTGCTAATACGAACGAACGAAGGATATATTTCTTAAAATGGCTCTCTTACTAGAAGGAGTGGAAGATATTAGTGGCGCTACGGAAAACCAGCGCTTTGACAGGTTCCTTGGTTCCTGCCTAAGCATCATGCTGAGTAGTAGCCATTTATGTCATTTTTAGACAGGTCGATAGAGAATTTTGAGCTCTATAAGATGGCATTTAAAAGTGAAAAATGACCATATGTCACTTAACGGCATTTTAGCTTGAGGACGGCAGCATAGCACTCCTGGAAATCGCCATGCGACGCTTGATTTCATCAACGCATCCACCATTGTTTAAGATCAACGCCCCAAGGTAAATATATAATTGGACCACTAAGTTGATGGGCATTTGCTCCAATCTTCGCATTGAAATCGCCTACTACAAGAAGCAGCTCTCGGTTAGGTATCTTTGCGATAGTGGCCTCCAGATCAAAATAAAAAGCCTCCAAGTCAGCCTCGCTTGAAAGACTCGTCGGGGCATAAACCTGTATGACATTAAGGTTCACGGGCGTTGCCTTAAGTTTTATACTTATCACTCGATCGTTAACCGGTTCGTATCCCATCACAGAGTTCTGTAGATGCTTGGGAAGGATGATAGCAACTCCATGGTCACTGCTGCTATCGTTCCCAGAAAAGTAGACAGCGTTTGTGTCGGTGAGGAAATGTCCATTGCCTCTCCAATGCGTTTCGCTTAGACCGCAGATCTCAATGCCACAACGGGTTAACTCGTTCTCTACGATTTTTAGTTTACCGGGCTGTAGCAAGCCTCTTACATTCCATGTGCCTATCTTCTGGTAATGTAACATCTTCACAGTTATTCCAGTAGCCCGCTTTCCATGAGATGCCTGGTCCACCACATCTACATGGCCGGTAGCCAATTTCACACCGTCTGCCCCGGACGCAAGGCGGCGCCGGTTGCTAAGCGGATCATCAGGCCACACAACTTGCTTTGGATTTCCTTTCATTTCATGACGACTTTCTTGGGATAATAGTGCAGTGGTTTCCCCTTGCCTTCTGCACCAGGGATTTTAGACGTTATTTAGACGTCAAGGCCGCTGTAGCCTCTTCCAGCCGGTTGCCCGGCTAGGTGTGTGGTATATACCGCCATTGATCGGTCGCCATTGCCTCGTCTGTTGTCTAGCAGGGAGCACCGCGGTGACCTGAAGGGTCACCGTCGCTAGCAGGTGAGGTTGACATTTGGGCCGGATAAGATGATGTTACCGTTCTCCCCTTACTCCACAGAGGGATTAATCGAAGAGAAATCGCAAAAAGTCGACCCACCATATTTTTCAAAAGTCTTTATACCCAAGTCATTCGGCCCATACATTTGTGAATTAAAAATTTAAATTTCGCTCTAAATTTCTTGAATTTAGCTTTCTGAAAAATTATTTGCATCTAATTAGACTTGGAATTGCTAATAATAGTATCCTACTCTATTTTAAAATTAATTTAACCTAATATTTTGAATTTCTAACACTTTGAAAAATCCTTAAATTGGATTTTTCAAAGTGTTAGAAATTCAAAATATTAGATTTTGAATTTCTAACACTTTGAAAAATCCAAATTTTTAAGTGATTTTAAAAAATTAAATTGACACTTAATTTATTTTGGATTTTGTCAAATTTTTCTTCGATTCCTGCCCTTAATCCCTCGTCGCACAGCTAAACAGCATCGTTTGACACCCCCGCGCATACCTGCAAACAAACAGAGGGATTAATCGAAGAGAAATCGCAAAAAGTCGACCCACCATATTTTTCAAAAGTCTTCATACCCAAGTCATTCGGCCCATACATTTGTGAATTAAAAATTTAAATTTCGCTCTAAATTTCTTGAATTTAGCTTTCTGAAAAATTATTTGCATCTAATTAGACTTGGAATTGCTAATTATAGTATCCTACTCTATTTTAAAATTAATTTAACCTAATATTTTGAATTTCTAACACTTTGAAAAATCCTTAAATTTTTAAGTGATTTTAAAAAATTAAATTGACACATTTGGTTCCTCAAATAAATTTTTATTTGTGTGGTTTTGGTAGTTCTGTATTATCCGAAATTTTATTAGTCGATATCTTGACAAAAAACAATAAAAACTTTATTAATTAAAAGTGCATCCGTTTTTACCACCTACGGAATATACCAATTCATTTGGATCACTTAATTTATTTTGGATTTTGTCAAATTTTTCTTCGATTCCTGCCCTTAATCATATTTTAGCCATTCGACTTGAATATTAGTAATATACTAATATCCAAAGTCGAATGACAACTACTAAATTAGTAATTACTAATGTTTCTACGAAGTAGTGGAGCGGGTTTGTAAGTAAGTAGGTTATTTGTAGGGATGTGACATTGTACCTAGGGATGTAAAAAATAATCGAGTATAGAAATAATCGATTAAAAATCGATTTTATTAAGAAGTAAAAATCGATTTTATTAATAATCGATTATTCATAAAAAATAAATCACGTATTAAAATCGATTTTTACTGTAATAATAAACAAATAGATTTTTAATCGATTATTTCCATAATCGATTATTTTTTGCACATCCCTATTTGTTTTGTAATAATCGATTAAATATTTTTTTTTAAGTTAAAACGATTTTAATACGTGATTTTATTAATAATCGATTATTAATCGATTAAATCGATTATTCATAAAAATAAAATCACGCATTCAAATCGACTTTTACTTTTAAATAAAATCGATTTTTAATCGATTATTTCCATAATCGATTATTTTTTGCACATCCCTATTTGTTTTGTAATAATCGATTACAAATCGTTTTTTTTAAGAAAAACTATTTTAATACGTGATTTTATTAATAATCGATTTTTAATCGATTATATCCATAATCGATTTTTAATCGATTATATTTTGTTTGAACATTTACTTGATTAATTTTGTGTGCCTCTTGAATGCCTAGAGATAATGAAAGCATGAAATAATCAATCAGCTATGATTCATGGAAAAAAAAATATATTTGGGTAG
Source organism: Xanthorhoe designata (assembly GCA_963582015.1). Lineage (NCBI taxonomy): Eukaryota > Metazoa > Arthropoda > Insecta > Lepidoptera > Geometridae > Xanthorhoe > Xanthorhoe designata. The sequence continues at coordinate 10,059,580 of OY757032.1, forward strand.
AATGTGCAACCGATCTGTAGACATTTCAAGAAACGAAATATCTGTAGCATGTTTTTCGAGGTTCGTTCGTTCGAAGTGTAGCCGAACGTTCATTCATTCATAATTTTCAACTATTATCTCTCTCTTTCTATCTGATGCCTTAGCCATGTTAGCATCTCACGTGTTCAAGACCGATTCATTCGTACAGTTGGTTAGTTGGTTACCTACTCGACTCGGAATTCATTCACAACTAATATCAGTCGTCGCGTCGCGTGTCGACTGGCCGAGTCGACAAGTCAGTTCATTCACAACTAATGTCATCACTTAATTTATTTTGGATTTTGTCAAATTTTTCTTCGATTCCTGCCCTTAATCCCTCGTGGCGCAGGCTAAACAGCATCGTTTGACACCCCCGCGCATACCTGCAAACAAACAGAGGGATTAATCGAAGAGAAATCGCAAAAAGTCGACCCACCATATTTTTCAAAAGTCTTCATACCCAAGTCATTCGGCCCATACATTTGTGAATTAAAAATTTAAATTTCGCTCTAAATTTCTTGAATTTAGCTTTCTGAAAAATTATTTGCATCTAATTAGACTTGGAATTGCTAATTATAGTATCCTACTCTATTTTAAAATTAATTTAACCTAATATTTTGAATTTCTAACACTTTGAAAAATCCTTAAATTTTTAAGTGATTTAAAAAAATTAAATTGACACATTTGGTTCCTCAAATAAATTTTTATTTGTGTGGTTTTGGTAGTTCTGTATTATCCGAAATTTTATTAGTCGATATTTTGACAAAAAACAATAAAAACTTTATTAATTAAAAGTGCATCCGTTTTTACCACCTACGGAATATACCAATTCATTTGGATCACTTCATTTATTTTGGATTTTGTCAAATTTTTCTTCGATTCCTGCCCTTAATCCCTTGTGGCGCAGCTAAACTGCATCGTTTGACACCCCCGCGCATACCTGCAAACAAACAGAGGGATTAATCGAAGAGAAATCGCAAAAAGTCGACCCACCATATTTTTCAAAAGTCTTCATACCCAAGTCATTTTATTAGTCGATATTTTGACAAAAAACAATAAAAACTTTATTAATTAAAAGTGCATCCGTTTTTACCACCTACGGAATATACCAATTCATTTGGATAACTTCATTTATTTTGGATTTTGTCAAATTTTTCTTCGATTCCTGCCCTTAATCCCTCGTGGCGCAGCTAAACTGCATCGTTTGACACCCCCGCGCATACCTGCAAACAAACAGAGGGATTATTCGAAGAGAAATCGCAAAAAGTCGACCCACCATATTTTTCAAAAGTCTTCATACCCAAGTCATTCGGCCCATACATTTGTGAATTAAAAATTTAAATTTCGCTCTAAATTTCTTGAATTTAGCTTTCTGAAAAATTATTTGCATCTAATTAGACTTGGAATTGCTAATAATAGTATCCTACTCTATTTTAAAATTAATTTAACCTAATATTTTGAATTTCTAAGTTCTAACACTTTGAAAAATCCTTAAATTTTTAAGTGATTTTAAAAAATTTAATTGACACATTTGTTTCCTCAAATAAATTTTTATTTGTGTGGTTTTGGTAGTTCTGTATTATCCGAAATTTTATTAGTCGATATTTTGACAAAAACAATAAAAACTTTATTAATTAAAAGTGCATCCGTTTTTACCACCTACGGAATATACCAATTCATTTGGATCACTTAATTTATTTTGGATTTTGTCAAATTTTTCTTCGATTCCTGCCCTTAATCCCTCGTGGCACAGCTAAACAGCATCGTTTGACACCCCCGCGCATAATTGCAAACAAACAGAGGGATTAATCGAAGAAAAATCGCAAAAAGTCGACCCACCATATTTTTCAAAAGTCTTCATACCCAAGTCATTCGGCCCATACATTTGTGAATTAAAAATTTAAATTTCGCTCTAAATTTCTTGAATTTAGCTTTCTGAAAAATTATTTGCATCTAATTAGACTTGGAATTGCTAATTATAGTATCCTACTCTATTTTAAAATTAATTTAACCTAATATTTTGAATTTCTAACACTTTGAAAAATCCTTAAATTTTTAAGTGATTTTAAAAAATTAAATTGACACATTTGGTTCCTCAAATAAATTTTTATTTGTGTGGTTTTGGTAGTTCTGTATTATCCGAAACTGTATTAGTTGATATTTTGACAAAAAACAATAAAAACTTTATTAATTAAAAGTGCATCCGTTTTTACCACCTACGGAATATACCAATTCATTTGGATTACTTAATTTATTTTGGATTTTGTCAAATTTTTCTTCGATTCCTGCCCTTAATCCCTCGTGGCGCAGCTAAACAGCATCGTTTGATACCCCCGCGCATACCTGCAAACAAACAGAGGGATTAATCGAAGAGAAATCGCAAAAAGTCGACCCACCATATTTTTCAAAAGTCTTCATACCCAAGTCATTCGGCCCATACATTTGTGAATTAAAAATTTAAATTTCGCTCTAAATTTCTTGAATTTAGCTTTCTGAAAAATTATTTGCATCTAATTAGACTTGGAATTGCTAATTATAGTATCCTACTCTATTTTAAAATTAATTTAACCTAATATTTTGAATTTCTAACATTTTGAAAAATCCTTAAATTTTTAAGTGATTTAAAAAAATTTAATTGACACATTTGGTTCCTCAAATAAATTCTTATTTGTGTGGTTTTGGTAGTTCTGTATTATCCGAAATTTTATTAGTCGATATTTTGACAAAAAACAATAAAAACTTTATTAATTAAAAGTGCATCCGCTTTTACCACCTACGGAATATACCAATTCATTTGGATCACTTAATTTATTTTGGATTTTGTCAAATTTTTCTTCGATTCCTGCCCTTAATCCCTCGTGGCGCAGCTAAACAGCATCGTTTGACACCCCCGCGCATACCTGCAAACAAACAGAGGGATTAATCGAAGAGAAATCGCAAAAAGTCGACCCACCATATTTTTCAAAAGTCTTCATACCCAAGTCATTCGGCCCATACATTTGTGAATTAAAAATTTAAATTTCGCTCTAAATTTCTTGAATTTAGCTTTCTGAAAAATTATTTGCATCTAATTAGACTTGGAATTGCTAATAATAGTATCCTACTCTATTTTAAAATTAATTTAACCTAATATTTTGAATTTCTAACACTTTGAAAAATCCTTAAATTTTTAAGTGATTTAAAAAAATTTAATTGACACATTTGGTTCCTCAAATAAATTCTTATTTGTGTGGTTTTGGTAGTTCTGTATTATCCGAAATTTTATTAGTCGATATTTTGACAAAAAACAATAAAAACTTTATTAATTAAAAGTGCATCCGTTTTTACCACCTACGGAATATACCAATTCATTTGGATCACTTCATTTATTTTGGATTTTGTCAAATTTTTCTTCGATTCCTGCCCTTAATCCCTCGTGGCGCAGCTAAACAGCATCGTTTGACACCCCCGCGCATACCTGCAAACAAACAGAGGGATTAATCGAAGAGAAATCGCAAAAAGTCGACCCACCATATTTTTCAAAAGTCTTCATACCCAAGTCATTCGGCCCATACATTTGTGAATTAAAAATTTAAATTTCGCTCTAAATTTCTTGAATTTAGCTTTCTGAAAAATTATTTGCATCTAATTAGACTTGGAATTGCTAATTATAGTATCCTACTCTATTTTAAAAATAATTTAACCTAATATTTTGAATTTCTAACACTTTGAAAAATCCTTAAATTTTTAAGTGATTTTAAAAAATTAAATTGACACATTTGGTTCCTCAAATAAATTTTTATTTGTGTGGTTTTGGTAGTTCTGTATTATCCGAAATTTTATTAGTCGATATTTTGACAAAAAACAATAAAAACTTTATTAATTAAAAGTGCATCCGTTTTTACCACCTACGGAATATACCAATTCATTTGGATCACTTCATTTATTTTGGATTTTGTCAAATTTTTCTTCGATTCCTGCCCTTAATCCCTTGTGGCGCAGCTAAACTGCATCGTTTGACACCCCCGCGCATACCTGCAAACAAACAGAGGGATTAATCGAAGAGAAATCGCAAAAAGTCGACCCACCATATTTTTCAAAAGTCTTCATACCCAAGTCATTTTATTAGTCGATATTTTGACAAAAAACAATAAAAACTTTATTAATTAAAAGTGCATCCGTTTTTACCACCTACGGAATATACCAATTCATTTGGATAACTTCATTTATTTTGGATTTTGTCAAATTTTTCTTCGATTCCTGCCCTTAATCCCTCGTGGCGCAGCTAAACTGCATCGTTTGACACCCCCGCGCATACCTGCAAACAAACAGAGGGATTATTCGAAGAGAAATCGCAAAAAGTCGACCCACCATATTTTTCAAAAGTCTTCATACCCAAGTCATTCGGCCCATACATTTGTGAATTAAAAATTTAAATTTCGCTCTAAATTTCTTGAATTTAGCTTTCTGAAAAATTATTTGCATCTAATTAGACTTGGAATTGCTAATAATAGTATCCTACTCTATTTTAAAATTAATTTAACCTAATATTTTGAATTTCTAAGTTCTAACACTTTGAAAAATCCTTAAATTTTTAAGTGATTTTAAAAAATTTAATTGACACATTTGTTTCCTCAAATAAATTTTTATTTGTGTGGTTTTGGTAGTTCTGTATTATCCGAAATTTTATTAGTCGATATTTTGACAAAAACAATAAAAACTTTATTAATTAAAAGTGCATCCGTTTTTACCACCTACGGAATATACCAATTCATTTGGATCACTTAATTTATTTTGGATTTTGTCAAATTTTTCTTCGATTCCTGCCCTTAATCCCTCGTGGCACAGCTAAACAGCATCGTTTGACACCCCCGCGCATAATTGCAAACAAACAGAGGGATTAATCGAAGAAAAATCGCAAAAAGTCGACCCACCATATTTTTCAAAAGTCTTCATACCCAAGTCATTCGGCCCATACATTTGTGAATTAAAAATTTAAATTTCGCTCTAAATTTCTTGAATTTAGCTTTCTGAAAAATTATTTGCATCTAATTAGACTTGGAATTGCTAATTATAGTATCCTACTCTATTTTAAAATTAATTTAACCTAATATTTTGAATTTCTAACACTTTGAAAAATCCTTAAATTTTTAAGTGATTTTAAAAAATTAAATTGACACATTTGGTTCCTCAAATAAATTTTTATTTGTGTGGTTTTGGTAGTTCTGTATTATCCGAAACTGTATTAGTTGATATTTTGACAAAAAACAATAAAAACTTTATTAATTAAAAGTGCATCCGTTTTTACCACCTACGGAATATACCAATTCATTTGGATTACTTAATTTATTTTGGATTTTGTCAAATTTTTCTTCGATTCCTGCCCTTAATCCCTCGTGGCGCAGCTAAACAGCATCGTTTGATACCCCCGCGCATACCTGCAAACAAACAGAGGGATTAATCGAAGAGAAATCGCAAAAAGTCGACCCACCATATTTTTCAAAAGTCTTCATACCCAAGTCATTCGGCCCATACATTTGTGAATTAAAAATTTAAATTTCGCTCTAAATTTCTTGAATTTAGCTTTCTGAAAAATTATTTGCATCTAATTAGACTTGGAATTGCTAATTATAGTATCCTACTCTATTTTAAAATTAATTTAACCTAATATTTTGAATTTCTAACATTTTGAAAAATCCTTAAATTTTTAAGTGATTTAAAAAAATTTAATTGACACATTTGGTTCCTCAAATAAATTCTTATTTGTGTGGTTTTGGTAGTTCTGTATTATCCGAAATTTTATTAGTCGATATTTTGACAAAAAACAATAAAAACTTTATTAATTAAAAGTGCATCCGCTTTTACCACCTACGGAATATACCAATTCATTTGGATCACTTAATTTATTTTGGATTTTGTCAAATTTTTCTTCGATTCCTGCCCTTAATCCCTCGTGGCGCAGCTAAACAGCATCGTTTGACACCCCCGCGCATACCTGCAAACAAACAGAGGGATTAATCGAAGAGAAATCGCAAAAAGTCGACCCACCATATTTTTCAAAAGTCTTCATACCCAAGTCATTCGGCCCATACATTTGTGAATTAAAAATTTAAATTTCGCTCTAAATTTCTTGAATTTAGCTTTCTGAAAAATTATTTGCATCTAATTAGACTTGGAATTGCTAATAATAGTATCCTACTCTATTTTAAAATTAATTTAACCTAATATTTTGAATTTCTAACACTTTGAAAAATCCTTAAATTTTTAAGTGATTTAAAAAAATTTAATTGACACATTTGGTTCCTCAAATAAATTCTTATTTGTGTGGTTTTGGTAGTTCTGTATTATCCGAAATTTTATTAGTCGATATTTTGACAAAAAACAATAAAAACTTTATTAATTAAAAGTGCATCCGTTTTTACCACCTACGGAATATACCAATTCATTTGGATCACTTCATTTATTTTGGATTTTGTCAAATTTTTCTTCGATTCCTGCCCTTAATCCCTCGTGGCGCAGCTAAACAGCATCGTTTGACACCCCCGCGCATACCTGCAAACAAACAGAGGGATTAATCGAAGAGAAATCGCAAAAAGTCGACCCACCATATTTTTCAAAAGTCTTCATACCCAAGTCATTCGGCCCATACATTTGTGAATTAAAAATTTAAATTTCGCTCTAAATTTCTTGAATTTAGCTTTCTGAAAAATTATTTGCATCTAATTAGACTTGGAATTGCTAATTATAGTATCCTACTCTATTTTAAAAATAATTTAACCTAATATTTTGAATTTCTAACACTTTGAAAAATCCTTAAATTTTTAAGTGATTTTAAAAAATTAAATTGACACATTTGGTTCCTCAAATAAATTTTTATTTGTGTGGTTTTGGTAGTTCTGTATTATCCGAAATTTTATTAGTCGATATTTTGACAAAAAACAATAAAAACTTTATTAATTAAAAGTGCATCCGTTTTTACCACCTACGGAATATACCAATTCATTTGGATCACTTAATTTATTTTGGATTTTGTCAAATTTTTCTTCGATTCCTGCCCTTAATCCCTCGTGGCGCAGCTAAACAGCATCGTTTGACACCCCCGCGCATACCTGCAAACAAACAGAGGGATTAATCGAAGAGAAATCGCAAAAAGTCGACCCACCATATTTTTCAAAAGTCTTCATACCCAAGTCATTCGGCCCATACATTTGTGAATTAAAAATTTAAATTTCGCTCTAAATTTCTTGAATTTAGCTTTCTGAAAAATTATTTGCATCTAATTAGACTTGGAAAGGCTAATAATAGTATCCTACTCTATTTTAAAATTAATTTAACCTAATATTTTGAATTTCTAAGTTCTAACACTTTAAAAAATCCTTAAATTTTTAAGTGATTTTAAAAAATTTAATTGACACATTTGGTTCCTCAAATAAATTTTTATTTGTGTGGTTTTGGTAGTTCTGTATTATCCGAAATTTTATTAGTCGATATTTTGACAAAAAACAATAAAAACTTTATTAATTAAAAGTGCATCCGTTTTTACCACCTACGGAATATACCAATTCATTTGGATCACTTAATTTATTTTAGATTTTGTCAAATTTTTCTTCGATTCCTGCCCTTAATCCCTCGTGGCGCAGCTAAACAGCATCGTTTGACACCCCCGCGCATACCTGCAAACAAACAGAGGGATTAATCGAAGAGAAATCGCAAAAAGTCGACCCACCATATTTTTCAAAAGTCTTCATACCCAAATCATTCGGCCCATACATTTGTGAATTAAAAATTTAAATTTCGCTCTAAATTTCTTGAATTTAGCTTTCTGAAAAATTATTTGCATCTAATTAGACTTGGAATTGCTAATTATAGTATCCTACTCTATTTTAAAATTAATTTAACCTAATATTTTGAATTTCTAACACTTTGAAAAATCCTTAAATTTTTAAGTGATTTTAAAAAATTAAATTGACACATTTGGTTCCTCAAATAAATTTTTATTTGTGTGGTTTTGGTAGTTCTGTATTATCCGAAATTTTATTAGTCGATATTTTGACAAAAAACAATAAAAACTTTATTAATTAAAAGTGCATCCGTTTTTACCACCTACGGAATATACCAATTCATTTGGATCATTTAATTTATTTTGGATTTTGTCAAATTTTTCTTCGATTCCTGCCCTTAATCCCTCGTGGCGCAGCTAAACAGCATCGTTTGACACCCCCGCGCATACCTGCAAACAAACAGAGGGATTAATCGAAGAGAAATCGCAAAAAGTCGACCCACCATATTTTTCAAAAGTCTTCATACCCAAGTCATTCGGCCCATACATTTGTGAATTAAAAATTTAAATTTCGCTCTAAATTTCTTGAATTTAGCTTTCTGAAAAATTATTTGCATCTAATTAGACTTGGAAAGGCTAATAATAGTATCCTACTCTATTTTAAAATTAATTTAATCATATATTTTGAATTTCTAAGTTCTAACACTTTGAAAAATCCTTAAATTTTTAAGTGATTTTAAAAAATTTAATTGACACATTTGGTTCCTCAAATAAATTTTTATTTGTGTGGTTTTGGTAGTTCTGTATTATCCGAAATTTTATTAGTCGATATTTTGACAAAAAACAATAAAAACTTTATTAACCCAGACCCAAGTAACAAAATAGATCCTATAACAGTCTTCAAGACTATCCTATAACTGTCCTGTAGCATACTACAAGCCTCGATTTGGGCGCAGTTACTGGAGTACAAGTTCTAGTAATGCTCCTGCAATGAGCTAACAGAATGCTAATAAGTCTAGTAACTGTCTTGCACCAGTATTACGGAAGCACTGATGCTCCTATAATTGCCTTATAGAAGATTGTTACTGGAGCCAATACTCCTGTTATTATCTACTTCTAGTTTGTTACAAGTGTAATTATGTTAGTAATGTTCTTATAACATACTTCGTTTTTCATTTTTTGTTACAAATTTTACTCGCTGGTGACAGTCATTTTTTTTTGTTTTTATTATTTGTGCAGTGTTATTTTACCTCGTAAGTAATTTTATAGTTATTGTTTCATTGAATGAAAAGACTAAAATTAATTAAGAATATTTACCTACAAATTACTAAACATGTGGCAAATCTATTTTTATTGTAGAAGTGTACCATGTTTCGACTGATTTTTGATCGCGCTTACATAAATCGAATATAAAATCAGCTATTATAAAAATACGATCAAGCATTTATTTATTGTGTTTTGCTCATTCGCCATGTTTTAAAAATTGCTCTGCATGAAGACAATTATCAGACTGTTATAGGTAAAAGAACTCTAGATTTACTCTTAGCCAAGAATAGCTCTCCACCATGTTGAATCAAATTAGAGTTCCTCGATTGATGCCTGAAACCCTGCAACGGCTACACATTTTTTATTTAATTTGTTTTCCTTAGTTATGACAGGGGGAAGTCCTGTATGGTTTCGAAGCACGCCATTCCGAAAAATATTTCAAGTGTTAGGCTGTTTTGAAAAACACCGTTTCGAATACCGCTAGGTATTTCGAATACATTTTCGGAATGTACCTACGGAACCCTTCAATAAATTGCTGGTTTCTGATTTTTCAGAACTTGCTTCAGATGATCGCTTTTGTGGTACCAATTCTTCGTGTCTTTTATTTACAGTTCTTCTAAATATGCTCCACTTCTTTTTTCCATACTCGCAAATCCATATTGATAACAACGATACCTACCTAAATCATAATTTTCAATGTCTCCAAACCTGGCGACGTAAAACTGGTAAACAGACTTCATAGTGTTAGCTTAGCACTTTATAAGATTATTTACTCTCATAAAAATCTTATAAGCGACTTTTTTAAGACTACATCGCCTCCCCTACCTATACTGATCTCAGCTAAGTATATTATAAAACTTTATTTCTGCATACTTGTAATGATCTCAGACAAGTGTATTATAAATTCTGGGAATCTTACACAATGCCTTTATAGGACTATAATTTTCATAGGACTATTTAGACTTCGTCAATGCACTTATTAGATTATATTATCCTATAATGATCTTAGACAAGTGTATTATAAATTCTGGGAATCTTACACAATGCCTTTATAAGACTACAATTTTCATAGGACTATTTAGACTTCGTCAATGCACTTATAAGATTATATGTCTTGTAACTATCCTATAAAATAGTCTAGTAGTAAACTACAAGGCAATTACATAAGTGAATTTACTCTTGAGAGTATAAATGCTTGCACAATGCTATTATTAGCACAAGAGTCTCCAGAAAAGCCATTATAAGAGCTTTATAAGTCTAATTTTACCTACAGTCATTTATTATAGGATTCCGTTGCTAGTTGGGGATAAGCCTGAAACTATTTTTTTTTTAAATCTTTGAAAAAGTTAATATATTTTAGTTATATGGGTCCTAAGTAAAATATAAAAAGTACTGAAAAAAATATCGGCTGTTAGGTTTTCAGGAAAACAGCCGTACTATATGTAGGACAGTAGGATAATAAGTAACTAAAAACCGTTGTTTGACAAAACTGCATGTAATAATTCCTTATCAAAAAAGGCGTACTAATGACTTATAAAACTTTGCTCTACTAATAAATGTTTATGAATGATAAGTCTCAAAACACTTTACACATAATCCAAAATCGCATTTCTTACAGCGGGTCAAACATTTTTTATAACACTGACAGCAGCGTGTTTGTTTTGATTGTGGTATAACCAAATGAAATGATTGATTTGGTCTCTTCTACTATCAGCGTGTTCATGCAGGGAAGGTCGACTTGGCCTTCTTTTCACAGTTTTTCTATTAGATTCAATCAAGGCTATCGCTACCCTCCTGCGAAAGCCTAGGTGGTCAAGTTTTCCATGGTTTTTCTTGTACAATTGCCATGCATTGTGTTCAACAAGATCGATCATGTGTGTGAGTAGTGGCATATACCATTTATTTCCTCTTATTCCAATTCGATTGTGAGATATATTCTCATCGGACCGGTCTTCTCCTCCCATATGTTTGATAGCAGTTTGATAGCAACCATATGGGGTTCCTTTATGACGCTTATTTTAGAATGCTCCTTGGACTTCAGGCCAATCTACTGGAGATCTTTCTAGGTCCTGTTTTCTCCATGCGTAAGTCCGCCTGCGTTTGGTTCGAGGTGCAGCGGGTTCCTCTTCCGTATAACTCACAGGATCCCTACCTTGAACCAATACTTCTGCGGGTTGAAGCAAAATGTTCCGTAGTAAGTAGTTCACCGTCATATTGTCCTCTTCCCCTGAATTTTCATCGGTTGGACAGTCAGGATCAACAGGAGGTGGTAGAATACAAATCATTCTTTCCCTATAATCCTCTTCATCATCAGGTAGGTATATTTTCCAATGCATCTAAAATTGCATGCGCAGCTAACGGCCTGTAAACAAAGAGGTACTCGCATTATCCTACTGTCCTGTATGTAGAACACCCCTGATTGTAACAAGTATTCTCCACTTCCCAGGTTCTAATTTCATAATTTTTTTGTTTATCATATAGAAGAGGTTATCAACAACATGATTCTACAAAAAATAGTAACTATTCTATAAACACCGATTTTTTATACATACCTGTTATGGGACATATCAGGAAATCACTTTTTTGCACACTTATCAATCAAATATTGCGTAAATAACTTAGAATAACTTAAGATTTATACTTTATATTTAATAACGCATAGCCTTGTCACTTTAAATCACAAACAATAATACCCGTAAATGGAGAGGGTAGTCGTAAATATTTTTTATTTCTACCGACCTATATGTAGGACAGTAGGCTTATCTGGGTTAATTAAAAGTGCATCCGTTTTTACCACCTACGGAATATACCAATTCATTTGGATCACTTAATTTATTTTGGATTTTGTCAAATTTTTCTTCGATTCCTGCCCTTAATCCCTCGTGGAGCAGCTAAACAGCATCGTTTGACACCCCCGCGCATACCTGCAAACAAACAGAGGGATTAATCGAAGAGAAATCGCAAAAAGTCGACCCACCATATTTTTCAAAAGTCTTCATACCCAAGTCATTCGGCCCATACATTTGTGAATTAAAAATTTAAATTTCGCTCTAAATTTCTTGAATTTAGCTTTCTGAAAAATTATTTGCATCTAATTAGACTTGGAATTGCTAATTATAGTATCCTACTCTATTTTAAAATTAATTTAACCTAATATTTTGAATTTCTAACACTTTGAAAAATCCTTAAATTTTTAAGTGATTTTAAAAAATTTAATTGACACATTTGGTTCCTCAAATAAATTTTTATTTGTGTGGTTTTGGTAGTTCTGTATTATCCGAAATTTTATTAGTCGATATTTTGACAAAAAACAATAAAAACTTTATTAATTAAAAGTGCATCCGTTTTTACCACCTACGGAATATACCAATTCATTTGGATCACTTAATTTATTTTGGATTTTGTCAAATTTTTCTTCGATTCCTGCCCTTAATCCCTCGTAGAGCAGCTAAACAGCATCGTTTGACACCCCCGCGCATACCTGCAAACAAACAGAGGGATTAATCGAAGAGAAATCGCAAAAAGTCGACCCACCATATTTTTCAAAAGTCTTCATACCCAAGTCATTCGGCCCATACATTTGTGAATTAAAAATTTAAATTTCGCTCTAAATTTCTTGAATTTAGCTTTCTGAAAAATTATTTGCATCTAATTAGACTTTGAAAGGCTAATAATAGTATCCTACTCTATTTTAAAATTAATTTAACCTAATATTTTGAATTTCTAAGTTCTAACACTTTGAAAAATCCTTAAATTTTTAAGTGATTTTAAAAAATTTAATTGACACATTTGGTTCCTCAAATAAATTTTTATTTGTGTGGTTTTGGTAGTTCTGTATTATCCGAAATTTTATTAGTCGATATTTTGACAAAAAACAATAAAAACTTTATTAATTAAAAGTGCATCCGTTTTTACCACCTACGGAATATACCAATTCATTTGGATCACTTAATTTATTTTGGATTTTGTCAAATTTTTCTTCGATTCCTGCCCTTAATCCCTCGTGGAGCAGCTAAACAGCATCGTTTGACACCCCCGCGCATACCTGCAAACAAACAGAGGGATTAATCGAAGAGAAATCGCAAAAAGTCGACCCACCATATTTTTCAAAAGTCTTCATACCCAAGTCATTCGGCCCATACATTTGTGAATTAAAAATTTAAATTTCGCTCTAAATTTCTTGAATTTAGCTTTCTGAAAAATTATTTGCATCTAATTAGACTTGGAATTGCTAATTATAGTATCCTACTCTATTTTAAAATTAATTTAACCTAATATTTTGAATTTCTAACATTTTGAAAAATCCTTAAATTTTTAAGTGATTTAAAAAAATTTTATTGACACATTTGGTTCCTCAAATAAATTCTTATTTGTGTGGTTTTGGTAGTTCTGTATTATCCGAAATTTTATTAGTCGATATTTTGACAAAAAACAATAAAAACTTTATTAATTAAAAGTGCATCCGTTTTTACCACCTACGGAATATACCAATTCATTTGGATCACTTAATTTATTTTGGATTTTGTCAAATTTTTCTTCGATTCCTGCCCTTAATCCCTCGTGGCGCAGCTAAGCAGCATCGTTTGACACCCCCGCGCATACCTGCAAACAAACAGAGGGATTAATCGAAGAGAAATCGCAAAAAGTCGACCCACCATATTTTTCAAAAGTCTTCATACCCAAGTCATTCGGCCCATACATTTGTGAATTAAAAATTTAAATTTCGCTCTAAATTTCTTGAATTTGGCTTTCTGAAAAATTATTTGCATCTAATTAGACTTGGAATTGCTAATTATAGTATCCTACTCTATTTTAAAATTAATTTAACCTAATATTTTGAATTTCTAACACTTTGAAAAATCCTTAAATTTTTAAGTGATTTTAAAAAATTAAATTGACACATTTGGTTCCTCAAATAAATTTTTATTTGTGTGGTTTTGGTAGTTCTGTATTATCCGAAATTTTATTAGTCGATATTTTGACAAAAAACAATAAAAACTTTATTAATTAAAAGTGCATCCGTTTTTACCACCTACGGAATATACCAATTCATTTGGATCACTTCATTTATTTTGGATTTTGTCAAATTTTTCTTCGATTCCTGCCCTTAATCCCTCGTGGCGCAGCTAAACTGCATCGTTTGACACCCCCGCGCATACCTGCAAACAAACAGAGGGATTAATCGAAGAGAAATCGCAAAAAGTCGACCCACCATATTTTTCAAAAGTCTTCATACCCAAGTCATTTTATTAGTCGATATTTTGACAAAAAACAATAAAAACTTTATTAATTAAAAGTGCATCCGTTTTTACCACCTACGGAATATACCAATTCATTTGGATCACTTCATTTATTTTGGATTTTGTCAAATTTTTCTTCGATTCCTGCCCTTAATCCCTCGTGGCGCAGCTAAACTGCATCGTTTGACACCCCCGCGCATACCTGCAAACAAACAGAGGGATTATTCGAAGAGAAATCGCAAAAAGTCGACCCACCATATTTTTCAAAAGTCTTCATACCCAAGTCATTCGGCCCATACATTTGTGAATTAAAAATTTAAATTTCGCTCTAAATTTCTTGAATTTAGCTTTCTGAAAAATTATTTGCATCTAATTAGACTTGGAATTGCTAATAATAGTATCCTACTCTATTTTAAAATTAATTTAACCTAATATTTTGAATTTCTAAGTTCTAACACTTTGAAAAATCCTTAAATTTTTAAGTGATTTTAAAAAATTTAATTGACACATTTGTTTCCTCAAATAAATTTTTATTTGTGTGGTTTTGGTAGTTCTGTATTATCCGAAATTTTATTAGTCGATATTTTGACAAAAACAATAAAAACTTTATTAATTAAAAGTGCATCCGTTTTTACCACCTACGGAATATACCAATTCATTTGGATCACTTAATTTATTTTGGATTTTGTCAAATTTTTCTTCGATTCCTGCCCTTAATCCCTCGTGGCACAGCTAAACAGCATCGTTTGACACCCCCGCGCATAATTGCAAACAAACAGAGGGATTAATCGAAGAAAAATCGCAAAAAGTCGACCCACCATATTTTTCAAAAGTCTTCATACCCAAGTCATTCGGCCCATACATTTGTGAATTAAAAATTTAAATTTCGCTCTAAATTTCTTGAATTTAGCTTTCTGAAAAATTATTTGCATCTAATTAGACTTGGAATTGCTAATTATAGTATCCTACTCTATTTTAAAATTAATTTAACCTAATATTTTGAATTTCTAACACTTTGAAAAATCCTTAAATTTTTAAGTGATTTTAAAAAATTAAATTGACACATTTGGTTCCTCAAATAAATTTTTATTTGTGTGGTTTTGGTAGTTCTGTATTATCCGAAACTGTATTAGTCGATATTTTGACAAAAAACAATAAAAACTTTATTAATTAAAAGTGCATCCGTTTTTACCACCTACGGAATATACCAATTCATTTGGATTACTTAATTTATTTTGGATTTTGTCAAATTTTTCTTCGATTCCTGCCCTTAATCCCTCGTGGCGCAGCTAAACAGCATCGTTTGACACCCCCGCGCATACCTGCAAACAAACAGAGGGATTAATCGAAGAGAAATCGCAAAAAGTCGACCCACCATATTTTTCAAAAGTCTTCATACCCAAGTCATTCGGCCCATACATTTGTGAATTAAAAATTTAAATTTCGCTCTAAATTTCTTGAATTTAGCTTTCTGAAAAATTATTTGCATCTAATTAGACTTGGAATTGCTAATTATAGTATCCTACTCTATTTTAAAATTAATTTAACCTAATATTTTGAATTTCTAACATTTTGAAAAATCCTTAAATTTTTAAGTGATTTAAAAAAATTTAATTGACACATTTGGTTCCTCAAATAAATTCTTATTTGTGTGGTTTTGGTAGTTCTGTATTATCCGAAATTTTATTAGTCGATATTTTGACAAAAAACAATAAAAACTTTATTAATTAAAAGTGCATCCGTTTTTACCACCTACGGAATATACCAATTCATTTGGATCACTTCATTTATTTTGGATTTTGTCAAATTTTTCTTCGATTCCTGCCCTTAATCCCTCGTGGCGCAGCTAAACAGCATCGTTTGACACCCCCGCGCATACCTGCAAACAAACAGAGGGATTAATCGAAGAGAAATCGCAAAAAGTCGACCCACCATATTTTTCAAAAGTCTTCATACCCAAGTCATTCGGCCCATACATTTGTGAATTAAAAATTTAAATTTCGCTCTAAATTTCTTGAATTTAGCTTTCTGAAAAATTATTTGCATCTAATTAGACTTGGAATTGCTAATAATAGTATCCTACTCTATTTTAAAATTAATTTAACCTAATATTTTGAATTTCTAACATTTTGAAAAATCCTTAAATTTTTAAGTGATTTAAAAAAATTTAATTGACACATTTGGTTCCTCAAATAAATTCTTATTTGTGTGGTTTTGGTAGTTCTGTATTATCCGAAATTTTATTAGTCGATATTTTGACAAAAAACAATAAAAACTTTATTAATTAAAAGTGCATCCGTTTTTACCACCTACGGAATATACCAATTCATTTGGATCACTTCATTTATTTTGGATTTTGTCAAATTTTTCTTCGATTCCTGCCCTTAATCCCTCGTGGCGCAGCTAAACAGCATCGTTTGACACCCCCGCGCATACCTGCAAACAAACAGAGGGATTAATCGAAGAGAAATCGCAAAAAGTCGACCCACCATATTTTTCAAAAGTCTTCATACCCAAGTCATTCGGCCCATACATTTGTGAATTAAAAATTTAAATTTCGCTCTAAATTTCTTGAATTTAGCTTTCTGAAAAATTATTTGCATCTAATTAGACTTGGAATTGCTAATTATAGTATCCTACTCTATTTTAAAAATAATTTAACCTAATATTTTGAATTTCTAACACTTTGAAAAATCCTTTAATTATTAAGTGATTTTAAAAAATTTAATTGACACATTTGGTTCCTCAAATACATTTTTATTTGTGTGGTTTTGGTAGTTCTGTATTATCCGAAATTTTATTAGTCGATATTTTGACAAAAAACAATAAAAACTTTATTAATTAAAAGTGCATCCGTTTTTACCACCTACGGAATATACCAATTCATTTGGATCACTTAATTTATTTTGGATTTTGTCAAATTTTTCTTTGATTCCTGCCCTTAATCCCTCGTGGCGCAGCTAAACAGCATCGTTTGACACCCCCGCGCATACCTGCAAACAAACAGAGGGATTAATCGAAGAGAAATCGCAAAAAGTCGACCCACCATATTTTTCAAAAGTCTTCATACCCAAGTCATTCGGCCCATACATTTGTGAATTAAAAATTTAAATTTCGCTCTAAATTTCTTGAATTTAGCTTTCTGAAAAATTATTTGCATCTAATTAGACTTGGAAAGGCTAATAATAGTATCCTACTCTATTTTAAAATTAATTTAACCTAATATTTTGAATTTCTAAGTTCTAACACTTTGAAAAATCCTTAAATTTTTAAGTGATTTTAAAAAATTTAATTGACACATTTGGTTCCTCAAATAAATTTTTATTTGTGTGGTTTTGGTAGTTCTGTATTATCCGAAATTTTATTAGTCGATATTTTGACAAAAAACAATAAAAACTTTATTAATTAAAAGTGCATCCGTTTTTACCACCTACGGAATATACCAATTCATTTGGATCACTTCATTTATTTTGGATTTTGTCAAATTTTTCTTCGATTCCTGCCCTTAATCCCTCGTGGCGCAGCTAAACAGCATCGTTTGACACCCCCGCGCATACCTGCAAACAAACAGAGGGATTAATCGAAGAGAAATCGCAAAAAGTCGACCCACCATATTTTTCAAAAGTCTTCATACCCAAGTCATTCGGCCCATACATTTGTGAATTAAAAATTTAAATTTCGCTCTAAATTTCTTGAATTTAGCTTTCTGAAAAATTATTTGCATCTAATTAGACTTGGAAAGGCTAATAATAGTATCCTACTCTATTTTAAAATTAATTTAATCATATATTTTGAATTTCTAAGTTCTAACACTTTGAAAAATCCTTAAATTTTTAAGTGATTTTAAAAAATTTAATTGACACATTTGGTTCCTCAAATAAATTTTTATTTGTGTGGTTTTGGTAGTTCTGTATTATCCGAAATTTTATTAGTCGATATTTTGACAAAAAACAATAAAAACTTTATTAATTAAAAGTGCATCCGTTTTTACCACCTACGGAATATACCAATTCATTTGGATCACTTAATTTATTTTGGATTTTGTCAAATTTTTCTTCGATTCCTGCCCTTAATCCCTCGTGGAGCAGCTAAACAGCATCGTTTGACACCCCCGCGCATACCTGCAAACAAACAGAGGGATTAATCGAAGAGAAATCGCAAAAAGTCGACCCACCATATTTTTCAAAAGTCTTCATACCCAAGTCATTCGGCCCATACATTTGTGAATTAAAAATTTAAATTTCGCTCTAAATTTCTTGAATTTAGCTTTCTGAAAAATTATTTGCATCTAATTAGACTTGGAATTGCTAATTATAGTATCCTACTCTATTTTAAAATTAATTTAACCTAATATTTTGAATTTCTAACACTTTGAAAAATCCTTAAATTTTTAAGTGATTTAAAAAAATTTAATTGACACATTTGGTTCCTCAAATAAATTTTTATTTGTGTGGTTTTGGTAGTTCTGTATTATCCGAAATTTAATTAGTCGATATTTTGACAAAAAACAATAAAAACTTTATTAATTAAAAGTGCATCCGTTTTTACCACCTACGGAATATACCAATTCATTTGGATCACTTAATTTATTTTGGATTTTGTCAAATTTTTCTTCGATTCCTGCCCTTAATCCCTCGTGGCGCAGCTAAACAGCATCGTTTGACACCCCCGCGCATACCTGCAAACAAACAGAGGGATTAATCGAAGAGAAATCGCAAAAAGTCGACCCACCATATTTTTCAAAAGTCTTCATACCCAAGTCATTCGGCCCATACATTTGTGAATTAAAAATTTAAATTTCGCTCTAAATTTCTTGAATTTAGCTTTCTGAAAAATTATTTGCATCTAATTAGACTTGGAATTGCTAATAATAGTATCCTACTCTATTTTAAAATTAATTTAACCTAATATTTTGAATTTCTAACATTTTGAAAAATCCTTAAATTTTTAAGTGATTTAAAAAAATTTAATTGACACATTTGGTTCCTCAAATAAATTCTTATTTGTGTGGTTTTGGTAGTTCTGTATTATCCGAAATTTTATTAGTCGATATTTTGACAAAAAACAATAAAAACTTTATTAATTAAAAGTGCATCCGTTTTTACCACCTACGGAATATACCAATTCATTTGGATCACTTCATTTATTTTGGATTTTGTCAAATTTTTCTTCGATTCCTGCCCTTAATCCCTCGTGGCGCAGCTAAACAGCATCGTTTGACACCCCCGCGCATACCTGCAAACAAACAGAGGGATTAATCGAAGAGAAATCGCAAAAAGTCGACCCACCATATTTTTCAAAAGTCTTCATACCCAAGTCATTCGGCCCATACATTTGTGAATTAAAAATTTAAATTTCGCTCTAAATTTCTTGAATTTAGCTTTCTGAAAAATTATTTGCATCTAATTAGACTTGGAATTGCTAATTATAGTATCCTACTCTATTTTAAAAATAATTTAACCTAATATTTTGAATTTCTAACACTTTGAAAAATCCTTTAATTATTAAGTGATTTTAAAAAATTTAATTGACACATTTGGTTCCTCAAATACATTTTTATTTGTGTGGTTTTGGTAGTTCTGTATTATCCGAAATTTTATTAGTCGATATTTTGACAAAAAACAATAAAAACTTTATTAATTAAAAGTGCATCCGTTTTTACCACCTACGGAATATACCAATTCATTTGGATCACTTAATTTATTTTGGATTTTGTCAAATTTTTCTTTGATTCCTGCCCTTAATCCCTCGTGGCGCAGCTAAACAGCATCGTTTGACACCCCCGCGCATACCTGCAAACAAACAGAGGGATTAATCGAAGAGAAATCGCAAAAAGTCGACCCACCATATTTTTCAAAAGTCTTCATACCCAAGTCATTCGGCCCATACATTTGTGAATTAAAAATTTAAATTTCGCTCTAAATTTCTTGAATTTAGCTTTCTGAAAAATTATTTGCATCTAATTAGACTTGGAAAGGCTAATAATAGTATCCTACTCTATTTTAAAATTAATTTAACCTAATATTTTGAATTTCTAAGTTCTAACACTTTGAAAAATCCTTAAATTTTTAAGTGATTTTAAAAAATTTAATTGACACATTTGGTTCCTCAAATAAATTTTTATTTGTGTGGTTTTGGTAGTTCTGTATTATCCGAAATTTTATTAGTCGATATTTTGACAAAAAACAATAAAAACTTTATTAATTAAAAGTGCATCCGTTTTTACCACCTACGGAATATACCAATTCATTTGGATCACTTCATTTATTTTGGATTTTGTCAAATTTTTCTTCGATTCCTGCCCTTAATCCCTCGTGGCGCAGCTAAACAGCATCGTTTGACACCCCCGCGCATACCTGCAAACAAACAGAGGGATTAATCGAAGAGAAATCGCAAAAAGTCGACCCACCATATTTTTCAAAAGTCTTCATACCCAAGTCATTCGGGCCATACATTTGTGAATTAAAAATTTAAATTTCGCTCTAAATTTCTTGAATTTAGCTTTCTGAAAAATTATTTGCATCTAATTAGACTTGGAAAGGCTAATAATAGTATCCTACTCTATTTTAAAATTAATTTAACCTAATATTTTGAATTTCTAACACTTTGAAAAATCCTTAAATTTTTAAGTGATTTTAAAAAATTAAATTGACACATTTGGTTCCTCAAATAAATTTTTATTTGTGTGGTTTTGGTAGTTCTGTATTATCCGAAATTTTATTAGTCGATATTTTGACAAAAAACAATAAAAACTTTATTAATTAAAAGTGCATCCGTTTTTACCACCTACGGAATATACCAATTCATTTGGATCACTTCATTTATTTTGGATTTTGTCAAATTTTTCTTCGATTCCTGCCCTTAATCCCTCGTGGCGCAGCTAAACAGCATCGTTTGACACCCCCGCGCATACCTGCAAACAAACAGAGGGATTAATCGAAGAGAAATCGCAAAAAGTCGACCCACCATATTTTTCAAAAGTCTTCATACCCAAGTCATTCGGCCCATACATTTGTGAATTAAAAATTTAAATTTCGCTCTAAATTTCTTGAATTTAGCTTTCTGAAAAATTATTTGCATCTAATTAGACTTGGAAAGGCTAATAATAGTATCCTACTCTATTTTAAAATTAATTTAATCATATATTTTGAATTTCTAAGTTCTAACACTTTGAAAAATCCTTAAATTTTTAAGTGATTTTAAAAAATTTAATTGACACATTTGGTTCCTCAAATAAATTTTTATTTGTGTGGTTTTGGTAGTTCTGTATTATCCGAAATTTTATTAGTCGATATTTTGACAAAAAACAATAAAAACTTTATTAATTAAAAGTGCATCCGTTTTTACCACCTACGGAATATACCAATTCATTTGGATCACTTAATTTATTTTGGATTTTGTCAAATTTTTCTTCGATTCCTGCCCTTAATCCCTCGTGGAGCAGCTAAACAGCATCGTTTGACACCCCCGCGCATACCTGCAAACAAACAGAGGGATTAATCGAAGAGAAATCGCAAAAAGTCGACCCACCATATTTTTCAAAAGTCTTCATACCCAAGTCATTCGGCCCATACATTTGTGAATTAAAAATTTAAATTTCGCTCTAAATTTCTTGAATTTAGCTTTCTGAAAAATTATTTGCATCTAATTAGACTTGGAATTGCTAATTATAGTATCCTACTCTATTTTAAAATTAATTTAACCTAATATTTTGAATTTCTAACACTTTGAAAAATCCTTAAATTTTTAAGTGATTTTAAAAAATTTAATTGACACATTTGGTTCCTCAAATAAATTTTTATTTGTGTGGTTTTGGTAGTTCTGTATTATCCGAAATTTAATTAGTCGATATTTTGACAAAAAACAATAAAAACTTTATTAATTAAAAGTGCATCCGTTTTTACCACCTACGGAATATACCAATTCATTTGGATCACTTAATTTATTTTGGATTTTGTCAAATTTTTCTTCGATTCCTGCCCTTAATCCCTCGTGGAGCAGCTAAACAGCATCGTTTGACACCCCCGCGCATACCTGCAAACAAACAGAGGGATTAATCGAAGAGAAATCGCAAAAAGTCGACCCACCATATTTTTCAAAAGTCTTCATACCCAAGTCATTCGGCCCATACATTTGTGAATTAAAAATTTAAATTTCGCTCTAAATTTCTTGAATTTACCTTTCTGAAAAATTATTTGCATCTAATTAGACTTTGAAAGGCTAATAATAGTATCCTACTCTATTTTAAAATTAATTTAACCTAATATTTTGAATTTCTAAGTTCTAACACTTTGAAAAATCCTTAAATTTTTAAGTGATTTTAAAAAATTAAATTGACACATTTGGTTCCTCAAATAAATTTTTATTTGTGTGGTTTTGGTAGTTCTGTATTATCCGAAATTTTATTAGTCGATATTTTGACAAAAAACAATAAAAACTTTATTAATTAAAAGTGCATCCGTTTTTACCACCTACGGAATATACCAATTCATTTGGATCACTTAATTTATTTTGGATTTTGTCAAATTTTTCTTCGATTCCTGCCCTTAATCCCTCGTGGAGCAGCTAAACAGCATCGTTTGACACCCCCGCGCATACCTGCAAACAAACAGAGGGATTAATCGAAGAGAAATCGCAAAAAGTCGACCCACCATATTTTTCAAAAGTCTTCATACCCAAGTCATTTTATTAGTCGATATTTTGACAAAAAACAATAAAAACTTTATTAATTAAAAGTGCATCCGTTTTTACCACCTACGGAATATACCAATTCATTTGGATCACTTCATTTATTTTGGATTTTGTCAAATTTTTCTTCGATTCCTGCCCTTAATCCCTCGTGGCGCAGCTAAACTGCATCGTTTGACACCCCCGCGCATACCTGCAAACAAACAGAGGGATTATTCGAAGAGAAATCGCAAAAAGTCGACCCACCATATTTTTCAAAAGTCTTCATACCCAAGTCATTCGGCCCATACATTTGTGAATTAAAAATTTAAATTTCGCTCTAAATTTCTTGAATTTAGCTTTCTGAAAAATTATTTGCATCTAATTAGACTTGGAATTGCTAATAATAGTATCCTACTCTATTTTAAAATTAATTTAACCTAATATTTTGAATTTCTAAGTTCTAACACTTTGAAAAATCCTTAAATTTTTAAGTGATTTTAAAAAATTTAATTGACACATTTGTTTCCTCAAATAAATTTTTATTTGTGTGGTTTTGGTAGTTCTGTATTATCCGAAATTTTATTAGTCGATATTTTGACAAAAACAATAAAAACTTTATTAATTAAAAGTGCATCCGTTTTTACCACCTACGGAATATACCAATTCATTTGGATCACTTAATTTATTTTGGATTTTGTCAAATTTTTCTTCGATTCCTGCCCTTAATCCCTCGTGGCACAGCTAAACAGCATCGTTTGACACCCCCGCGCATAATTGCAAACAAACAGAGGGATTAATCGAAGAAAAATCGCAAAAAGTCGACCCACCATATTTTTCAAAAGTCTTCATACCCAATTCATTCGGCCCATACATTTGTGAATTAAAAATTTAAATTTCGCTCTAAATTTCTTGAATTTAGCTTTCTGAAAAATTATTTGCATCTAATTAGACTTGGAATTGCTAATTATAGTATCCTACTCTATTTTAAAATTAATTTAACCTAATATTTTGAATTTCTAACACTTTGAAAAATCCTTAAATTTTTAAGTGATTTTAAAAAATTAAATTGACACATTTGGTTCCTCAAATAAATTTTTATTTGTGTGGTTTTGGTAGTTCTGTATTATCCGAAACTGTATTAGTCGATATTTTGACAAAAAACAATAAAAACTTTATTAATTAAAAGTGCATCCGTTTTTACCACCTACGGAATATACCAATTCATTTGGATTACTTAATTTATTTTGGATTTTGTCAAATTTTTCTTCGATTCCTGCCCTTAATCCCTCGTGGCGCAGCTAAACAGCATCGTTTGACACCCCCGCGCATACCTGCAAACAAACAGAGGGATTAATCGAAGAGAAATCGCAAAAAGTCGACCCACCATATTTTTCAAAAGTCTTCATACCCAAGTCATTCGGCCCATACATTTGTGAATTAAAAATTTAAATTTCGCTCTAAATTTCTTGAATTTAGCTTTCTGAAAAATTATTTGCATCTAATTAGACTTGGAATTGCTAATTATAGTATCCTACTCTATTTTAAAATTAATTTAACCTAATATTTTGAATTTCTAACATTTTGAAAAATCCTTAAATTTTTAAGTGATTTTAAAAAATTAAATTGACACATTTGGTTCCTCAAATAAATTTTTATTTGTGTGGTTTTGGTAGTTCTGTATTATCCGAAATTTTATTAGTCGATATTTTGACAAAAAACAATAAAAACTTTATTAATTAAAAGTGCATCCGTTTTTACCACCTACGGAATATACCAATTCATTTGGATCACTTAATTTATTTTGGATTTTGTCAAATTTTTCTTCGATTCCTGCCCTTAATCCCTCGTGGCGCAGCTAAACAGCATCGTTTGACACCCCCGCGCATACCTGCAAACAAACAGAGGGATTAATCGAAGAGAAATCGCAAAAAGTCGACCCACCATATTTTTCAAAAGTCTTCATACCCAAGTCATTCGGCCCATACATTTGTGAATTAAAAATTTAAATTTCGCTCTAAATTTCTTGAATTTAGCTTTCTGAAAAATTATTTGCATCTAATTAGACTTGGAAAGGCTAATAATAGTATCCTACTCTATTTTAAAATTAATTTAACCTAATATTTTGAATTTCTAAGTTCTAACACTTTGAAAAATCCTTAAATTTTTAAGTGATTTTAAAAAATTTAATTGACACATTTGGTTCCTCAAATAAATTTTTATTTGTGTGGTTTTGGTAGTTCTGTATTATCCGAAATTTTATTAGTCGATATTTTGACAAAAAACAATAAAAACTTTATTAATTAAAAGTGCATCCGTTTTTACCACCTACGGAATATACCAATTCATTTGGATCACTTCATTTATTTTGGATTTTGTCAAATTTTTCTTCGATTCCTGCCCTTAATCCCTCGTGGCGCAGCTAAACAGCATCGTTTGACACCCCCGCGCATACCTGCAAACAAACAGAGGGATTAATCGAAGAGAAATCGCAAAAAGTCGACCCACCATATTTTTCAAAAGTCTTCATACCCAAGTCATTCGGCCCATACATTTGTGAATTAAAAATTTAAATTTCGCTCTAAATTTCTTGAATTTAGCTTTCTGAAAAATTATTTGCATCTAATTAGACTTGGAAAGGCTAATAATAGTATCCTACTCTATTTTAAAATTAATTTAATCATATATTTTGAATTTCTAAGTTCTAACACTTTGAAAAATCCTTAAATTTTTAAGTGATTTTAAAAAATTTAATTGACACATTTGGTTCCTCAAATAAATTTTTATTTGTGTGGTTTTGGTAGTTCTGTATTATCCGAAACTGTATTAGTCGATATTTTGACAAAAAACAATAAAAACTTTATTAATTAAAAGTGCATCCGTTTTTACCACCTACGGAATATACCAATTCATTTGGATTACTTAATTTATTTTGGATTTTGTCAAATTTTTCTTCGATTCCTGCCCTTAATCCCTCGTGGCGCAGCTAAACAGCATCGTTTGACACCCCCGCGCATACCTGCAAACAAACAGAGGGATTAATCGAAGAGAAATCGCAAAAAGTCGACCCACCATATTTTTCAAAAGTCTTCATACCCAAGTCATTCGGCCCATACATTTGTGAATTAAAAATTTAAATTTCGCTCTAAATTTCTTGAATTTAGCTTTCTGAAAAATTATTTGCATCTAATTAGACTTGGAATTGCTAATTATAGTATCCTACTCTATTTTAAAATTAATTTAACCTAATATTTTGAATTTCTAACATTTTGAAAAATCCTTAAATTTTTAAGTGATTTAAAAAAATTTAATTGACACATTTGGTTCCTCAAATAAATTCTTATTTGTGTGGTTTTGGTAGTTCTGTATTATCCGAAATTTTATTAGTCGATATTTTGACAAAAAACAATAAAAACTTTATTAATTAAAAGTGCATCCGTTTTTACCACCTACGGAATATACCAATTCATTTGGATCACTTAATTTATTTTGGATTTTGTCAAATTTTTCTTCGATTCCTGCCCTTAATCCCTCGTGGCGCAGCTAAACAGCATCGTTTGACACCCCCGCGCATACCTGCAAACAAACAGAGGGATTAATCGAAGAGAAATCGCAAAAAGTCGACCCACCATATTTTTCAAAAGTCTTCATACCCAAGTCATTCGGCCCATACATTTGTGAATTAAAAATTTAAATTTCGCTCTAAATTTCTTGAATTTAGCTTTCTGAAAAATTATTTGCATCTAATTAGACTTGGAATTGCTAATAATAGTATCCTACTCTATTTTAAAATTAATTTAACCTAATATTTTGAATTTCTAACATTTTGAAAAATCCTTAAATTTTTAAGTGATTTAAAAAAATTTAATTGACACATTTGGTTCCTCAAATAAATTCTTATTTGTGTGGTTTTGGTAGTTCTGTATTATCCGAAATTTTATTAGTCGATATTTTGACAAAAAACAATAAAAACTTTATTAATTAAAAGTGCATCCGTTTTTACCACCTACGGAATATACCAATTCATTTGGATCACTTCATTTATTTTGGATTTTGTCAAATTTTTCTTCGATTCCTGCCCTTAATCCCTCGTGGCGCAGCTAAACAGCATCGTTTGACACCCCCGCGCATACCTGCAAACAAACAGAGGGATTAATCGAAGAGAAATCGCAAAAAGTCGACCCACCATATTTTTCAAAAGTCTTCATACCCAAGTCATTCGGCCCATACATTTGTGAATTAAAAATTTAAATTTCGCTCTAAATTTCTTGAATTTAGCTTTCTGAAAAATTATTTGCATCTAATTAGACTTGGAATTGCTAATTATAGTATCCTACTCTATTTTAAAAATAATTTAACCTAATATTTTGAATTTCTAACACTTTGAAAAATCCTTTAATTATTAAGTGATTTTAAAAAATTTAATTGACACATTTGGTTCCTCAAATACATTTTTATTTGTGTGGTTTTGGTAGTTCTGTATTATCCGAAATTTTATTAGTCGATATTTTGACAAAAAACAATAAAAACTTTATTAATTAAAAGTGCATCCGTTTTTACCACCTACGGAATATACCAATTCATTTGGATCACTTAATTTATTTTGGATTTTGTCAAATTTTTCTTTGATTCCTGCCCTTAATCCCTCGTGGCGCAGCTAAACAGCATCGTTTGACACCCCCGCGCATACCTGCAAACAAACAGAGGGATTAATCGAAGAGAAATCGCAAAAAGTCGACCCACCATATTTTTCAAAAGTCTTCATACCCAAGTCATTCGGCCCATACATTTGTGAATTAAAAATTTAAATTTCGCTCTAAATTTCTTGAATTTAGCTTTCTGAAAAATTATTTGCATCTAATTAGACTTGGAAAGGCTAATAATAGTATCCTACTCTATTTTAAAATTAATTTAACCTAATATTTTGAATTTCTAAGTTCTAACACTTTGAAAAATCCTTAAATTTTTAAGTGATTTTAAAAAATTTAATTGACACATTTGGTTCCTCAAATAAATTTTTATTTGTGTGGTTTTGGTAGTTCTGTATTATCCGAAATTTTATTAGTCGATATTTTGACAAAAAACAATAAAAACTTTATTAATTAAAAGTGCATCCGTTTTTACCACCTACGGAATATACCAATTCATTTGGATCACTTAATTTATTTTAGATTTTGTCAAATTTTTCTTCGATTCCTGCCCTTAATCCCTCGTGGAGCAGCTAAACAGCATCGTTTGACACCCCCGCGCATACCTGCAAACAAACAGAGGGATTAATCGAAGAGAAATCGCAAAAAGTCGACCCACCATATTTTTCAAAAGTCTTCATACCCAAGTCATTCGGCCCATACATTTGTGAATTAAAAATTTAAATTTCGCTCTAAATTTCTTGAATTTAGCTTTCTGAAAAATTATTTGCATCTAATTAGACTTGGAATTGCTAATTATAGTATCCTACTCTATTTTAAAATTAATTTAACCTAATATTTTGAATTTCTAACACTTTGAAAAATCCTTAAATTTTTAAGTGATTTTAAAAAATTAAATTGACACATTTGGTTCCTCAAATAAATTTTTATTTGTGTGGTTTTGGTAGTTCTGTATTATCCGATATTTTATTAGTCGATATTTTGACAAAAAACAATAAAAACTTTATTAATTAAAAGTGCATCCGTTTTTACCACCTACGGAATATACCAATTCATTTGGATCACTTCATTTATTTTGGATTTTGTCAAATTTTTCTTCGATTCCTGCCCTTAATCCCTCGTGGCGCAGCTAAACTGCATCGTTTGACACCCCCGCGCATACCTGCAAACAAACAGAGGGATTAATCGAAGAGAAATCGCAAAAAGTCGACCCACCATATTTTTCAAAAGTCTTCATACCCAAGTCATTTTATTAGTCGATATTTTGACAAAAAACAATAAAAACTTTATTAATTAAAAGTGCATCCGTTTTTACCACCTACGGAATATACCAATTCATTTGGATCACTTCATTTATTTTGGATTTTGTCAAATTTTTCTTCGATTCCTGCCCTTAATCCCTCGTGGCGCAGCTAAACTGCATCGTTTGACACCCCCGCGCATACCTGCAAACAAACAGAGGGATTAATCGAAGAGAAATCGCAAAAAGTCGACCCACCATATTTTTCAAAAGTCTTCATACCCAAGTCATTCGGCCCATACATTGTGAATTAAAAATTTAAATTTCGCTCTAAATTTCTTGAATTTAGCTTTCTGAAAAATTATTTGCATCTAATTAGACTTGGAAAGGCTAATAATAGTATCCTACTCTATTTTAAAATTAATTTAACCTAATATTTTGAATTTCTAAGTTCTAACACTTTGAAAAATCCTTAAATTTTTAAGTGATTTTAAAAAATTAAATTGACACATTTGGTTCCTCAAATAAATTTTTATTTGTGTGGTTTTGGTAGTTATGTATTATCCGAAACTGTATTAGTCGATATTTTGACAAAAAACAATAAAAACTTTATTAATTAAAAGTGCATCCGTTTTTACCACCTACGGAATATACCAATTCATTTGGATCACTTAATTTATTTTGGATTTTGTCAAATTTTTCTTCGATTCCTGCCCTTAATCCCTCGTGGCGCAGCTAAACAGCATCGTTTGACACCCCCGCGCATACCTGCAAACAAACAGAGGGATTAATCGAAGAGAAATCGCAAAAAGTCGACCCACCATATTTTTCAAAAGTCTTCATACCCAAGTCATTCGGGCCATACATTTGTGAATTAAAAATTTAAATTTCGCTCTAAATTTCTTGAATTTAGCTTTCTGAAAAATTATTTGCATCTAATTAGACTTGGAAAGGCTAATAATAGTATCCTACTCTATTTTAAAATTAATTTAACCTAATATTTTGAATTTCTAAGTTCTAACACTTTGAAAAATCCTTAAATTTTTAAGTGATTTTAAAAAATTAAATTGACACATTTGGTTCCTCAAATAAATTTTTATTTGTGTGGTTTTGGTAGTTCTGTATTATCCGAAATTTTATTAGTCGATATTTGACAAAAAACAATAAAAACTTTATTAATTAAAAGTGCATCCGTTTTTACCACCTACGGAATATACCAATTCATTTGGATCACTTAATTTATTTTGGATTTTGTCAAATTTTTCTTCGATTCCTGCCCTTAATCCCTCGTGGCGGCCTCGTACATTTGTGAATTAAAAATTTAAATTTCGCTCTAAATTTCTTGAATTTAGCTTTCTGAAAAATTATTTGCATCTAATTAGACTTGGAATTGCTAATTATAGTATCCTACTCTATTTTAAAATTAATTTAACCTAATATTTTGAATTTCTAACACTTTGAAAAATCCTTAAATTTTTAAGTGATTTTAAAAAATTTAATTGACACATTTGGTTCCTCAAATACATTTTTATTTGTGTGGTTTTGGTAGTTCTGTATTATCCGAAATTTTATTAGTCGATATTTTGACAAAAACAATAAAAACTTTATTAATTAAAAGTGCATCCGTTTTTACCACCTACGGAATATACCAATTCATTTGGATCACTTAATTTATTTTGGATTTTGTCAAATTTTTCTTCGATTCCTGCCCTTAATCCCTCGTGGCACAGCTAAACAGCATCGTTTGACACCCCCGCGCATACCTGCAAACAAACAGAGGGATTAATCGAAGAAAAATCGCAAAAAGTCGACCCACCATATTTTTCAAAAGTCTTCATACCCAAGTCATTCGGCCCATACATTTGTGAATTAAAAATTTAAATTTCGCTCTAAATTTCTTGAATTTAGCTTTCTGAAAAATTATTTGCATCTAATTAGACTTGGAATTGCTAATTATAGTATCCTACTCTATTTTAAAATTAATTTAACCTAATATTTTGAATTTCTAACACTTTGAAAAATCCTTAAATTTTTAAGTGATTTTAAAAAATTAAATTGACACATTTGGTTCCTCAAATAAATTTTTATTTGTGTGGTTTTGGTAGTTCTGTATTATCCGAAATTTTATTAGTCGATATTTTGACAAAAAACAATAAAAACTTTATTAATTAAAAGTGCATCCGTTTTTACCACCTACGGAATATACCAATTCATTTGGATCACTTCATTTATTTTGGATTTTGTCAAATTTTTCTTCGATTCCTGCCCTTAATCCCTCGTGGCGCAGCTAAACTGCATCGTTTGACACCCCCGCGCATACCTGCAAACAAACAGAGGGATTAATCGAAGAGAAATCGCAAAAAGTCGACCCACCATATTTTTCAAAAGTCTTCATACCCAAGTCATTCGGCCCATACATTTGTGAATTAAAAATTTAAATTTCGCTCTAAATTTCTTGAATTTAGCTTTCTGAAAAATTATTTGCATCTAATTAGACTTGGAATTGCTAATAATAGTATCCTACTCTATTTTAAAATTAATTTAACCTAATATTTTGAATTTCTAAGTTCTAACACTTTGAAAAATCCTTAAATTTTTAAGTGATTTTAAAAAATTTTATTGACACATTTGTTTCCTCAAATAAATTTTTATTTGTGTGGTTTTGGTAGTTCTGTATTATCCGAAATTTTATTAGTCGATATTTTGACAAAAACAATAAAAACTTTATTAATTAAAAGTGCATCCGTTTTTACCACCTACGGAATATACCAATTCATTTGGATCACTTAATTTATTTTGGATTTTGTCAAATTTTTCTTCGATTCCTGCCCTTAATCCCTCGTGGCACAGCTAAACAGCATCGTTTGACACCCCCGCGCATACTTGCAAACAAACAGAGGGATTAATCAAAGAAAAATCGCAAAAAGTCGACCCACCATATTTTTCAAAAGTCTTCATACCCAAGTCATTCGGCCCATACATTTGTGAATTAAAAATTTAAATTTCGCTCTAAATTTCTTGAATTTAGCTTTCTGAAAAATTATTTGCATCTAATTAGACTTGGAATTGCTAATTATAGTATCCTACTCTATTTTAAAATTAATTTAACCTAATATTTTGAATTTCTAACACTTTGAAAAATCCTTAAATTTTTAAGTGATTTTAAAAAATTAAATTGACACATTTGGTTCCTCAAATAAATTTTTATTTGTGTGGTTTTGGTAGTTCTGTATTATCCGAAACTGTATTAGTCGATATTTTGACAAAAAACAATAAAAACTTTATTAATTAAAAGTGCATCCGTTTTTACCACCTACGGAATATACCAATTCATTTGGATTACTTAATTTATTTTGGATTTTGTCAAATTTTTCTTCGATTCCTGCCCTTAATCCCTCGTGGCGCAGCTAAACAGCATCGTTTGACACCCCCGCGCATACCTGCAAACAAACAGAGGGATTAATCGAAGAGAAATCGCAAAAAGTCGACCCACCATATTTTTCAAAAGTCTTCATACCCAAGTCATTCGGCCCATACATTTGTGAATTAAAAATTTAAATTTCGCTCTAAATTTCTTGAATTTAGCTTTCTGAAAAATTATTTGCATCTAATTAGACTTTGAAAGGCTAATAATAGTATCCTACTCTATTTTAAAATTAATTTAACCTAATATTTTGAATTTCTAAGTTCTAACACTTTGAAAAATCCTTAAATTTTTAAGTGATTTTAAAAAATTAAATTGACACATTTGGTTCTTCAAATAAATTTTTATTTGTGTGGTTTTGGTAGTTCTGTATTATCCGAAATTTTATTAATCGATATTTTGACAAAAAACAATAAAAACTTTATTAATTAAAAGTGCATCCGTTTTTACCACCTACGGAATATACCAATTCATTTGGATCACTTAATTTATTTTGGATTTTGTCAAATTTTTCTTCGATTCCTGCCCTTAATCCCTCGTGGCGCAGCTAAACAGCATCGTTTGACACCCCCGCGCATACCTGCAAACAAACAGAGGGATTAATCGAAGAGAAATCGCAAAAAGTCGACCCACCATATTTTTCAAAAGTCTTCATACCCAAGTCATTCGGCCCATACATTTGTGAATTAAAAATTTAAATTTCGCTCTAAATTTCTTGAATTTAGCTTTCTGAAAAACTATTTGCATCTAATTAGACTTGGAATTGCTAATTATAGTATCCTACTCTATTTTAAAATTAATTTAACCTAATATTTTGAATTTCTAACACTTTGAAAAATCCTTAAATTTTTAAGTGATTTTAAAAAATTTAATTGACACATTGAGGAACCAAATGTGTCAATTAAATTTTTTAAAATCACTTAAAAATTTAAGGATTTTTCAAAGTGTTAGAACTTAGAAATTCAAAATATTAGGTTAAATTAATTTTAAAATAGAGTAGGATACTATTATTAGCCTTTCCAAGTCTAATTAGATGCAAATAATTTTTCAGAAAGCTAAATTCAAGAAATTTAGAGCGAAATTTAAATTTTTAATTCACAAATGTATGGGCCGAATGACTTGGGTATGAAGACTTTTGAAAAATATGGTGGGTCGACTTTTTGCGATTTCTCTTCGATTAATCCCTCTGTTTGTTTGCAGGTATGCGCGGGGGTGTCAAACGATGCTGTTTAGCTGCGCCACGAGGGATTAAGGGCAGGAATCGAAGAAAAATTTGACAAAATCCAAAATAAATGAAGTGATCCAAATGAATTGGTATATTCCGTAGGTGGTAAAAACGGATGCACTTTTAATAAATAAAGTTTTTATTGTTTTTTGTCAAAATATCGACTAATAAAATTTCGGATAATACAGAACTACCAAAACCACACAAATAAAAATTTATTTGAGGAACCAAATGTGTCAATTTAATTTTTTAAAATCACTTAAAAATTTAAGGATTTTTCAAAGTGTTAGAAATTCAAAATATTAGGTTAAATTAATTTTAAAATAGAGTAGGATACTATAATTAGCAATTCCAAGTCTAATTAGATGCAAATAATTTTTCAGAAAGCTAAATTCAAGAAATTTAGAGCGAAATTTAAATTTTTAATTCACAAATGTATGGGCCGAATGACTTGGGTATGAAGACTTTTGAAAAATATGGTGGGTCGACTTTTTGCGATTTCTCTTCGATTAATCCCTCTGTTTGTTTGCAGGTATGCGCGGGGGTGTCAAACGATGCTGTTTAGCTGCTCCACGAGGGATTAAGGGCAGGAATCGAAGAAAAATTTGACAAAATCCAAAATAAATTAAGTGATCCAAATGAATTGGTATATTCCGTAGGTGGTAAAAACGGATGCACTTTTAATTAATAAAGTTTTTATTGTTTTTTGTCAAAATATCGACTAATAAAATTTCGGATAATACAGAACTACCAAAACCACACAAATAAAAATTTATTTGAGGAACCAAATGTGTCAATTTAATTTTTTAAAATCACTTAAAAATTTAAGGATTTTTCAAAGTGTTAGAACTTAGAAATTCAAAATATTAGGTTAAATTAATTTTAAAATAGAGTAGGATACTATTATTAGCCTTTCAAAGTCTAATTAGATGCAAATAATTTTTCAGAAAGCTAAATTCAAGAAATTTAGAGCGAAATTTAAATTTTTAATTCACAAATGTATGGGCCGAATGACTTGGGTATGAAGACTTTTGAAAAATATGGTGGGTCGACTTTTTGCGATTTCTCTTCGATTAATCCCTCTGTTTGTTTGCAGGTATGCGCGGGGGAGTCAAACGATGCTGTTTAGCTGCGCCACGAGGGATTAAGGGCAGGAATCGAAGAAAAATTTGACAAAATCCAAAATAAATTAAGTGATCCAAAGGAATTGGTATATTCCGTAGGTGGTAAAAACGGATGCACTTTTAATTAATAAAGTTTTTATTGTTTTTTGTCAAAATATCGATTAATAAAATTTCGGATAATACAGAACTACCAAAACCACACTAATAAAAATTTATTTGAGGAACCAAATGTGTCAATTAAATTTTTTAAAATCACTTAAAAATTTAAGGATTTTTCAAAGTGTTAGAACTTAGAAATTCAAAATATTAGGTTAAATTAATTTTAAAATAGAGTAGGATACTATTATTAGCCTTTCAAAGTCTAATTAGATGCAAATAATTTTTCAGAAAGCTAAATTCAAGAAATTTAGAGCGAAATTTAAATTTTTAATTCACAAATGTATGGGCCGAATGACTTGGGTATGAAGACTTTTGAAAAATATGGTGGGTCGACTTTTTGCGATTTCTCTTCGATTAATCCCTCTGTTTGTTTGCAGGTATGCGCGGGGGTGTCAAACGATGCTGTTTAGCTGCGCCACGAGGGATTAAGGGCAGGAATCGAAGAAAAATTTGACAAAATCCAAAATAAATTAAGTGATCCAAAGGAATTGGTATATTCCGTAGGTGGTAAAAACGGATGCACTTTTAATTAATAAAGTTTTTATTGTTTTTTGTCAAAATATCGATTAATAAAATTTCGGATAATACAGAACTACCAAAACCACACAAATAAAAATTTATTTGAGGAACCAAATGTGTCAATTTAATTTTTTAAAATCACTTAAAAATTTAAGGATTTTTCAAAGTGTTAGAAATTCAAAATATTAGGTTAAATTAATTTTAAAATAGAGTAGGATACTATAATTAGCAATTCCAAGTCTAATTAGATGCAAATAATTTTTCAGAAAGCTAAATTCAAGAAATTTAGAGCGAAATTTAAATTTTTAATTCACAAATGTATGGGCCGAATGACTTGGGTATGAAGACTTTTGAAAAATATGGTGGGTCGACTTTTTGCGATTTCTCTTCGATTAATCCCTCTGTTTGTTTGCAGGTATGCGCGGGGGAGTCAAACGATGCTGTTTAGCTGCGCCACGAGGGATTAAGGGCAGGAATCGAAGAAAAATTTGACAAAATCCAAAATAAATTAAGTGATCCAAAGGAATTGGTATATTCCGTAGGTGGTAAAAACGGATGCACTTTTAATTAATAAAGTTTTTATTGTTTTTTGTCAAAATATCGATTAATAAAATTTCGGATAATACAGAACTACCAAAACCACACAAATAAAAATTTATTTGAGGAACCAAATGTGTCAATTAAATTTTTTAAAATCACTTAAAAATTTAAGGATTTTTCAAAGTGTTAGAACTTAGAAATTCAAAATATTAGGTTAAATTAATTTTAAAATAGAGTAGGATACTATTATTAGCCTTTCAAAGTCTAATTAGATGCAAATAATTTTTCAGAAAGCTAAATTCAAGAAATTTAGAGCGAAATTTAAATTTTTAATTCACAAATGTATGGGCCGAATGACTTGGGTATGAAGACTTTTGAAAAATATGGTGGGTCGACTTTTTGCGATTTCTCTTCGATTAATCCCTCTGTTTGTTTGCAGGTATGCGCGGGGGTGTCAAACGATGCTGTTTAGCTGCGCCACGAGGGATTAAGGGCAGGAATCGAAGAAAAATTTGACAAAATCCAAAATAAATTAAGTGATCCAAAGGAATTGGTATATTCCGTAGGTGGTAAAAACGGATGCACTTTTAATTAATAAAGTTTTTATTGTTTTTTGTCAAAATATCGATTAATAAAATTTCGGATAATACAGAACTACCAAAACCACACAAATAAAAATTTATTTGAGGAACCAAATGTGTCAATTAAATTTTTTAAAATCACTTAAAAATTTAAGGATTTTTCAAAGTGTTAGAAATTCAAAATATTAGGTTAAATTAATTTTAAACTAGAGTAGGATACTATAATTAGCAATTCCAAGTCTAATTAGATGCAAATAATTTTTCAGAAAGCTAAATTCAAGAAATTTAGAGCGAAATTTAAATTTTTAATTCACAAATGTATGGGCCGAATGACTTGGGTATGAAGACTTTTGAAAAATATGGTGGGTCGACTTTTTGCGATTTCTCTTCGATTAATCCCTCTGTTTGTTTGCAGGTATGCGCGGGGGTGTCAAACGATGCTGTTTAGCTGCTCCACGAGGGATTAAGGGCAGGAATCGAAGAAAAATTTGACAAAATCCAAAATAAATGAAGTGATCCAAATGAATTGGTATATTCCGTAGGTGGTAAAAACGGATGCACTTTTAATTAATAAAGTTTTTATTGTTTTTTGTCAAAATATCGACTAATAAAATTTCGGATAATACAGAACTACCAAAACCACACAAATAAAAATTTATTTGAGGAACCAAATGTGTCAATTAAATTTTTTAAAATCACTTAAAAATTTAAGGATTTTTCAAAGTGTTAGAACTTAGAAATTCAAAATATTAGGTTAAATTAATTTTAAAATAGAGTAGGATACTATTATTAGCCTTTCCAAGTCTAATTAGATGCAAATAATTTTTCAGAAAGCTAAATTCAAGAAATTTAGAGCGAAATTTAAATTTTTAATTCACAAATGTATGGGCCGAATGACTTGGGTATGAAGACTTTTGAAAAATATGGTGGGTCGACTTTTTGCGATTTCTCTTCGATTAATCCCTCTGTTTGTTTGCAGGTATGCGCGGGGGTGTCAAACGATGCTGTTTAGCTGCGCCACGAGGGATTAAGGGCAGGAATCGAAGAAAAATTTGACAAAATCCAAAATAAATTAAGTGATCCAAATGAATTGGTATATTCCGTAGGTGGTAAAAACGGATGCACTTTTAATTAATAAAGTTTTTATTGTTTTTTGTCAAAATATCGACTAATAAAATTTCGGATAATACAGAACTACCAAAACCACACAAATAAAAATTTATTTGAGGAACCAAATGTGTCAATTTAATTTTTTAAAATCACTTAAAAATTTAAGGATTTTTCAAAGTGTTAGAAATTCAAAATATTAGGTTAAATTAATTTTAAAATAGAGTAGGATACTATAATTAGCAATTCCAAGTCTAATTAGATGCAAATAATTTTTCAGAAAGCTAAATTCAAGAAATTTAGAGCGAAATTTAAATTTTTAATTCACAAATGTATGGGCCGAATGACTTGGATATGAAGACTTTTAAAAAATATGGTGGGTCGACTTTTTGCGATTTCTCTTCGATTAATCCCTCTGTTTGTTTGCAGGTATGCGCGGGGGTGTCAAACGATGCTGTTTAGCTGCGCCACTAGGGATTAAGGGCAGGAATCGAAGAAAAATTTGACAAAATCCAAAATAAATTAAGTGATCCAAATGAATTGGTATATTCCGTAGGTGGTAAAAACGGATGCACTTTTAATTAATAAAGTTTTTATTGTTTTTTGTCAAAATATCGACTAATAAAATTTCGGATAATACAGAACTACCAAAACCACACAAATAAAAATTTATTTGAGGAACCAAATGTGTCAATTAAATTTTTTAAAATCACTTAAAAATTTAAGGATTTTTCAAAGTGTTAGAACTTAGAAATTCAAAATATTAGGTTAAATTTATTTTAAAATAGAGTAGGATACTATAATTAGCAATTCCAAGTCTAATTAGATGCAAATAATTTTTCAGAAAGCTAAATTCAAGAAATTTAGAGCGAAATTTAAATTTTTAATTCACAAATGTATGGGCCGAATGACTTGGGTATGAAAACTTTTGAAAAATATGGTGGGTCGACTTTTTGCGATTTCTCTTCGATTAATCCCTCTGTTTGTTTGCAGGTATGCGCGGGGGTGTCAAACGATGCTGTTTAGCTGCGCCACGAGGGATTAAGGGCAGGAATCGAAGAAAAATTTGACAAAATCCAAAATAAATGAAGTGATCCAAATGAATTGGTATATTCCGTAGGTGGTAAAAACGGATGCACTTTTAATTAATAAAGTTTTTATTGTTTTTTGTCAAAATATCGACTAATAAAATTTCGGATAATACAGAACTACCAAAACCACACAAATAAAAATTTATTTGAGGAACCAAATGTGTCAATTTAATTTTTTTAAATCACTTAAAAATTTAAGGATTTTTCAAAGTGTTAGAAATTCAAAATATTAGGTTAAATTAATTTTAAAATAGAGTAGGATACTATTATTAGCAATTCCAAGTCTAATTAGATGCAAATAATTTTTCAGAAAGCTAAATTCAAAAAATTTAGAGCGAAATTTAAATTTTTAATTCACAAATGTATGGGCCGAATGACTTGGTTATGAAGACTTTTGAAAAATATGGTGGGTCGACTTTTTGCGATTTCTCTTCGATTAATCCCTCTGTTTGTTTGCAGGTATGCGCGGGGGTGTCAAACGATGCTGTTTAGCTGCGCCACGAGGGATTAAGGGCAGGAATCGAAGAAAAATTTGACAAAATCCAAAATAAATTAAGTGATCCAAATGAATTGGTATATTCCGTAGGTGGTAAAAACGGATGCACTTTTAATTAATAAAGTTTTTATTGTTTTTTGTCAAAATATCGACTAATAAAATTTCGGATAATACAGAACTACCAAAACCACACAAATAAAAATTTATTTGAGGAACCAAATGTGTCAATTAAATTTTTTAAAATCACTTAAAAATTTAAGGATTTTTCAAAGTGTTAGAACTTAGAAATTCAAAATATTAGGTTAAATTAATTTTAAAATAGAGTAGGATACTATTATTAGCCTTTCCAAGTCTAATTAGATGCAAATAATTTTTCAGAAAGCTAAATTCAAGAAATTTAGAGCGAAATTTAAATTTTTAATTCACAAATGTATGGGCCGAATGACTTGGGTATGAAGACTTTTGAAAAATATGGTGGGTCGACTTTTTGCGATTTCTCTTCGATTAATCCCTCTGTTTGTTTGCAGGTATGCGCGGGGGTGTCAAACGATGCTGTTTAGCTGCGCCACGAGGGATTAAGGGCAGGAATCGAAGAAAAATTTGACAAAATCCAAAATAAATTAAGTGATCCAAATGAATTGGTATATTCCGTAGGTGGTAAAAACGGATGCACTTTTAATTAATAAAGTTTTTATTGTTTTTTGTCAAAATATCGACTAATAAAATTTCGGATAATACAGAACTACCAAAACCACACAAATAAAAATTTATTTGAGGAACCAAATGTGTCAATTTAATTTTTTAAAATCACTTAAAAATTTAAGGATTTTTCAAAGTGTTAGAAATTCAAAATATTAGGTTAAATTAATTTTAAAATAGAGTAGGATACTATAATTAGCAATTCCAAGTCTAATTAGATGCAAATAATTTTTCAGAAAGCTAAATTCAAGAAATTTAGAGCGAAATTTAAATTTTTAATTCACAAATGTATGGGCCGAATGACTTGGGTATGAAGACTTTTGAAAAATATGGTGGGTCGACTTTTTGCGATTTCTCTTCGATTAATCCCTCTGTTTGTTTGCAGGTATGCGCGGGGGTGTCAAACGATGCTGTTTAGCTGCGCCACGAGGGATTAAGGGCAGGAATCGAAGAAAAATTTGACAAAATCCAAAATAAATGAAGTGATCCAAATGAATTGGTATATTTTGTAGGTGGTAAAAACGGATGCACTTTAAAATAATAAAGTTTTTATTGTTTTTTGTCAAAATATCGACTAATAAAATTTTGGATAATACAGAACTACCAAAACCACACAAATAAAAATTTATTTGAGGAACCAAATGTGTCAATTAAATTTTTTAAAATCACTTAAAAATTTAAGGTTTTTCAAAGTGTTAGAAATTCAAAATATTAAGTTAAATTAATTTTAAAATAGAGTAGGATACTATTATTAGCAATTTCAAGTCTAATTAGATGCAAATAATTTTTCAAGAAATTTAGAGCGAAATTTAATTTTTTAATTCACAAATGTATGGGCCGAATGACTTGGGTATGAAGACTTTTGAAAAATATGGTGGGTCGACTTTTTGCGATTTCTCTTCGATTAATCCCTCTGTTTGTTTGCAGGTATGCGCGGGGGTGTCAAACGATGCTGTTTAACTGCGCCACGAGGGATTAAGGGCAGGAATCGAAGAAAAATTTGACAAAATCCAAAATAAATTAAGTGATCCAAATGAATTGGTATATTCCGTAGGTGGTAAAAACGGATGCACTTTTAATT
The DNA here is from genome assembly GCA_963582015.1 of Xanthorhoe designata. Classification (NCBI taxonomy): domain Eukaryota; kingdom Metazoa; phylum Arthropoda; class Insecta; order Lepidoptera; family Geometridae; genus Xanthorhoe; species Xanthorhoe designata. The sequence continues at coordinate 10,100,465 of OY757032.1, forward strand.
AATAAAGTTTTTATTGTTTTTTGTCAAAATATCGACTAATAAAATTTCGGATAATACAGAACTACCAAAACCACACAAATAAAAATTTATTTGAGGAACCAAATGTGTCAATTTAATTTTTTAAATCACTTAAAAATTTGGATTTTTCAAAGTGTTAGAAATTCAAAATCTAATATTTTGAATTTCTAACACTTTGAAAAATCCAATTAAAGGATTTTTCAAAGTGTTAGAAATTCAAAATATTAGGTTTAATTAATTTTAAAATAGAGTAGGATACTATAATTAGCAATTCCAAGTCTAATTAGATGCAAATAATTTTTCAAGAAATTAAGAGCGAAATTTAAATTTTTAATTTACAAATGTATGGGCCGAATGACTTGGATATGAAGACTTTTGAAAAATATGGTGGGTCGACTTTTTGCGATTTCTCTTCGATTAATCCCTCTGTTTGTTTGCAGGTATGCGCGGGGGTATCAAACGATGCTGTTTAGCTGCGCCACGAGGGATTAAGGGCAGAAATCGAAGAAAAATTTGATAAAATCCAAAATAAATTAAGTGATCCAAATGAATTGGTATATTCCGTAGGTGGTAAAAACGGATGCACTTTTAATTAATAAAGTTTTTATTGTTTTTTGTCAAAATATCGACTAATACAGTTTCGGATAATACAGAACTATCAAAACCACACAAATAAAAATTTATTTGAGGAACCAAATGTGTCAATTTAATTTTTTAAAATCACTTAAAAATTTAAGGATTTTTCAAAGTCATTATAAAAGTACACGGGAAATTACTCACGTAAAATTATCGTCGATTTAGATACCGACAATGTTTCGATTCTTCCGGAGAATCTTCATCTGGGTATGAGTGTGGTCACTCCTCGCGGTCGCGTCTCACATTTTTCAAAGTGTTAGAACTTCAAAATATTAGGTTAAATTAATTTTAAAATAGAGTAGGATACTATAATTAGCAATTCCAAGTCTAATTAGATGCAAATAATTTTTCAGAAAGCTAAATTCAAGAAATTTAGAGCGAAATTTAAATTTTTAATTCACAAATGTATGGGCCGAATGACTTTTGAAAAATATGGTGGGTCGACTTTTTGCGATTTCTCTTCGATTAATCCCTTTGTTTGTTTGCAGGTATGCGCGGGGGTGTCAAACGATGCTGTTTAGCTGCGCCACGAGGGATTAAGGGCAGGAATCGAAGAAAAATTTGACAAAATCCAAAATAAATTAAGTGATCCAAATGAATTGGTATATTCCGTAGGTGGTAAAAACGGATGCACTTTTAATTAATAAAGTTTTTATTGTTTTTTGTCAAAATATCGACTAATAAAATTTCGGATAATACAGAACTACCAAAACCACACAAATAAAAATTTATTTGAGGAACCAAATGAGTCAATTAAATTTTTTAAAATCACTTAAAAATTTAAGGATTTTTCAAAGTGTTAGAAATTCAAAATATTAGGTTAAATTAATTTTAAAATAGAGTAGGATACTATAATTAGCAATTCCAAGTCTAATTAGATGCAAATAATTTTTCAGAAAGCTAAATTCAAGAAATTTAGAGCGAAATTTAAATTTTTAATTCACAAATGTATGGGCCGAATGACTTGGGTATGAAGACTTTTGAAAAATATGGTGGGTCGACTTTTTGCGATTTCTCTTCGATTAATCCCTCTGTTTGTTTGCAGGTATGCGCGGGGGTGTCAAACGATGCTGTTTAGCTGCGCCACGAGGGATTAAGGGCAGGAATCGAAGAAAAATTTGACAAAATCCAAAATAAATTAAGTGATCCAAATGAATTGGTATATTCCGTAGATAATAAAAACGGATGCACTTTTAAATTATAAAGTTTTTATTGTTTTTTGTCAAAATATCGACAAATAAAATTTTGGATAATACAGAACTACCTAAACCACACAAATAAGAATTTATTTGAGGAACCAAATGTGTCAATTAAATTTTTTTAAATCACTTAAAAATTTAAGGATTTTTCAAAATGTTAGAAATTCAAAATATTAGGTTAAATTAATTTTAAAATAGAGTAGGATACTATAATTAGCAATTCCAAGTCTAATTAGATGCAAATAATTTTTCAGAAAGCTAAATTCAAGAAATTTAGAGTGAAATTTAAATTTTTAATTCACAAATGTATGGGCCGAATGACTTGGGTATGAAGACTTTTGAAAAATATGGTGGGTCGACTTTTTGCGATTTCTCTTCGATTAATCCCTCTGTTTGTTTGCAGGTATGCGCGGGGGTGTCAAACGATGCTGTTTAGCTGCGCCACGAGGGATTAAGGGCAGGAATCGAAGAAAAATTTGACAAAATCCAAAATAAATTAAGTGATCCAAATGAATTGGTATATTCCGTAGGTGGTAAAAACGGATGCACTTTTAATTAATAAAGTTTTTATTGTTTTTTGTCAAAATATCGACTAATAAAATTTCGGATAATACAGAACTACCAAAACCACACAAATAAAAATTTATTTGAGGAACCAAATGTGTCAATTTAATTTTTTAAAATCACTTAAAAATTTAAGGATTTTTCAAAGTGTTAGAACTTAGAAATTCAAAATATTAGGTTAAATTAATTTTAAAATAGAGTAGGATACTATTATTAGCAATTCCAAGTCTAATTAGATGCAAATAATTTTTCAGAAAGCTAAATTCAAGAAATTTAGAGCGAAATTTAAATTTTTAATTCACAAATGTATGGGCCGAATGACTTGGGTATGAAGACTTTTGAAAAATATGGTGGGTCGACTTTTTGCGATTTCTCTTCGATTAATCCCTCTGTTTGTTTGCAGGTATGCGCGGGGGTGTCAAACGATGCTGTTTAGCTGCGCCACGAGGGATTAAGGGCAGGAATCGAAGAAAAATTTGACAAAATCCAAAATAAATGAAGTGATCCAAATGAATTGGTATATTCCGTAGGTGGTAAAAACGGATGCACTTTAAAATAATAAAGTTTTTATTGTTTTTTGTCAAAATATCGACTAATAAAATTTTGGATAATACAGAACTACCAAAACCACACAAATAAAAATTTATTTGAGGAACCAAATGTGTCAATTAAATTTTTTAAAATCACTTAAAAATTTAAGGTTTTTCAAAGTGTTAGAAATTCAAAATATTAAGTTAAATTAATTTTAAAATAGAGTAGGATACTATTATTAGCAATTTCAAGTCTAATTAGATGCAAATAATTTTTCAAGAAATTTAGAGCGAAATTTAATTTTTTAATTCACAAATGTATGGGCCGAATGACTTGGGTATGAAGACTTTTGAAAAATATGGTGGGTCGACTTTTTGCGATTTCTCTTCGATTAATCCCTCTGTTTGTTTGCAGGTATGCGCGGGGGTGTCAAACGATGCTGTTTAACTGCGCCACGAGGGATTAAGGGCAGGAATCGAAGAAAAATTTGACAAAATCCAAAATAAATTAAGTGATCCAAATGAATTGGTATATTCCGTAGGTGGTAAAAACGGATGCACTTTTAATTAATAAAGTTTTTATTGTTTTTTGTCAAAATATCGACTAATAAAATTTCGGATAATACAGAACTACCAAAACCACACAAATAAAAATTTATTTGAGGAACCAAATGTGTCAATTTAATTTTTTAAATCACTTAAAAATTTGGATTTTTCAAAGTGTTAGAAATTCAAAATCTAATATTTTGAATTTCTAACACTTTGAAAAATCCAATTTAAGGATTTTTCAAAGTGTTAGAAATTCAAAATATTAGGTTTAATTAATTTTAAAATAGAGTAGGATACTATAATTAGCAATTCCAAGTCTAATTAGATGCAAATAATTTTTCAAGAAATTAAGAGCGAAATTTAAATTTTTAATTTACAAATGTATGGGCCGAATGACTTGGATATGAAGACTTTTGAAAAATATGGTGGGTCGACTTTTTGCGATTTCTCTTCGATTAATCCCTCTGTTTGTTTGCAGGTATGCGCGGGGGTATCAAACGATGCTGTTTAGCTGCGCCACGAGGGATTAAGGGCAGAAATCGAAGAAAAATTTGATAAAATCCAAAATAAATTAAGTGATCCAAATGAATTGGTATATTCCGTAGGTGGTAAAAACGGATGCACTTTTAATTAATAAAGTTTTTATTGTTTTTTGTCAAAATATCGACTAATACAGTTTCGGATAATACAGAACTATCAAAACCACACAAATAAAAATTTATTTGAGGAACCAAATGTGTCAATTTAATTTTTTAAAATCACTTAAAAATTTAAGGATTTTTCAAAGTCATTATAAAAGTACACGGGAAATTACTCACGTAAAATTATCGTCGATTTAGATACCGACAATGTTTCGATTCTTCCGGAGAATCTTCATCTGGGTATGAGTGTGGTCACTCCTCGCGGTCGCGTCTCACATTTTTCAAAGTGTTAGAACTTCAAAATATTAGGTTAAATTAATTTTAAAATAGAGTAGGATACTATAATTAGCAATTCCAAGTCTAATTAGATGCAAATAATTTTTCAGAAAGCTAAATTCAAGAAATTTAGAGCGAAATTTAAATTTTTAATTCACAAATGTATGGGCCGAATGACTTGGGTATGAAGACTTTTGAAAAATATGGTGGGTCGACTTTTTGCGATTTCTCTTCGATTAATCCCTTTGTTTGTTTGCAGGTATGCGCGGGGGTGTCAAACGATGCTGTTTAGCTGCGCCACGAGGGATTAAGGGCAGGAATCGAAGAAAAATTTGACAAAATCCAAAATAAATTAAGTGATCCAAATGAATTGGTATATTCCGTAGGTGGTAAAAACGGATGCACTTTTAATTAATAAAGTTTTTATTGTTTTTTGTCAAAATATCGACTAATAAAATTTCGGATAATACAGAACTACCAAAACCACACAAATAAAAATTTATTTGAGGAACCAAATGAGTCAATTAAATTTTTTAAAATCACTTAAAAATTTAAGGATTTTTCAAAGTGTTAGAAATTCAAAATATTAGGTTAAATTAATTTTAAAATAGAGTAGGATACTATAATTAGCAATTCCAAGTCTAATTAGATGCAAATAATTTTTCAGAAAGCTAAATTCAAGAAATTTAGAGCGAAATTTAAATTTTTAATTCACAAATGTATGGGCCGAATGACTTGGGTATGAAGACTTTTGAAAAATATGGTGGGTCGACTTTTTGCGATTTCTCTTCGATTAATCCCTCTGTTTGTTTGCAGGTATGCGCGGGGGTGTCAAACGATGCTGTTTAGCTGCGCCACGAGGGATTAAGGGCAGGAATCGAAGAAAAATTTGACAAAATCCAAAATAAATTAAGTGATCCAAATGAATTGGTATATTCCGTAGATAATAAAAACGGATGCACTTTTAAATTATAAAGTTTTTATTGTTTTTTGTCAAAATATCGACAAATAAAATTTTGGATAATACAGAACTACCTAAACCACACAAATAAGAATTTATTTGAGGAACCAAATGTGTCAATTAAATTTTTTTAAATCACTTAAAAATTTAAGGATTTTTCAAAATGTTAGAAATTCAAAATATTAGGTTAAATTAATTTTAAAATAGAGTAGGATACTATAATTAGCAATTCCAAGTCTAATTAGATGCAAATAATTTTTCAGAAAGCTAAATTCAAGAAATTTAGAGTGAAATTTAAATTTTTAATTCACAAATGTATGGGCCGAATGACTTGGGTATGAAGACTTTTGAAAAATATGGTGGGTCGACTTTTTGCGATTTCTCTTCGATTAATCCCTCTGTTTGTTTGCAGGTATGCGCGGGGGTGTCAAACGATGCTGTTTAGCTGCGCCACGAGGGATTAAGGGCAGGAATCGAAGAAAAATTTGACAAAATCCAAAATAAATGAAGTGATCCAAATGAATTGGTATATTCCGTAGGTGGTAAAAACGGATGCACTTTTAATTAATAAAGTTTTTATTGTTTTTTGTCAAAATATCGACTAATAAAATTTCGGATAATACAGAACTACCAAAACTACACAAATAAAAATTTATTTGAGGAACCAAATGTGTCAATTAAATTTTTTAAAATCACTTAAAAATTTAAGGATTTTTCAAAGTGTTAGAACTTAGAAATTCACAACAGAAGCAAAAGAGGCCCCAGCTCAAGTTTTAGAGCCAATTCATGAAAACCCAACAGCAGAGATCAATATACCTACTACTGAAACCACAGAATCTGATAAAACTGAGAAAGACACACCAGCCACTGTTTCTAGACCAGAATATGATCGATTTGTGAAAATGGTGCAGGTTGGAGTCCCATTACAGGCAGCCAAGTTAAAGTGCGCATTAGAAGGCCTCAATCCAGATGTTTTAGCTGAGATATTAGGAAAGTAAACTTCCATGATCTGATAACAGGAGGTTATTCTGTCTCATTGAATCTTGGTTCTCAAGAATGTGGGAAAATATTTACTAACTTGTGAATGTGATATAGGTAATATAAGAACTATGAGCAATATTAGCTCGCTAGTTTTAAGTGTATCTGTGTATACTAGAAAATAAAGTAAATTATTACATATTTATTTGATAAGAATAAGATAAGAAAGAACGACAGGCGAGTACTCGGCGCCTTAAAACCGAGCTACCTGGCCAACCACAAGGGAAGACAACCCTAAAAAATAACAGTTACCATGGATGCAAGACTAAAAAATAATCTACCCCAGGAGGGTACCGGCGTAGAATACGTCGGAGAATCCCTCCCTGAGCATAGCTCAGGCTGCCCCACGTATTCTGGGGGGGGCAAAGGATTGCAACATAAGGATACAACTGACATAAAAAAACCAAAGGTCTTAACCCAACAGCTGTTTCACCCAGGGCTGTTTATGCGGTCACAATCACCATCGCCCAGCGATGCAACAGCAAGCAATTCAAAAACCGAGGTAACCACCACAGACTCCCAACAAGGCAACATAGATTGCCCCACAGATGTAACACAAGAACCTGACACGCTACTGGATGGATCAATAAATAAAAACCCCGGATGGCAGAAGGTACCAGCTACAAGAATGAATAAGCGCAAAAGAGTCTCCGACTCACCACCGCAAGTGACTACCGAAACCAGTAATAGTTTTAACGGCCTTCCCATTGGCGACGAAGAAAACAATGTCAAGGTCACCAAGTCGAGTAAGCCACCACCCCTCATCCTCTATGGAATAGAGGATATTAATCAATTGAAAGAGGCAATCCACACAGTCTTAGAAAAAGAAGAATATACTCTAAAACTTATGAATCCAAACCAGCTACGAGTCAACTGCTCTTCGGTTGAAGCCTATAAAAAACTAATGGAAGTAGTGAGGGAAAAGGGCCTTATTGGCCATACATTCACTAGAAAGGAAGAAAGAAATTACAGGATAGTTATTAAAAACCTACATCACTCCACCCCTCATGAAGCCATTATTGATGAAATTAAAAAAACAGGGAACCACGTGCTTGGCGAAATAATAAATGCAAGAGCTGGACCCGAAAAAAAGCCAACTTCAACATTCTTTGTCAACATACAACGTAGCCCAAGTAACAAATCAGTAAAAAGTATAAAACACATCTACAACATGTCAGTAACCATTGAAGACCCTAGAAAAAGAAATACAATAGTGCAATGCACCAAATGTCAACAATATGGCCACTCCAAAAATAACTGCATGAGACCCGATAGATGTGTAAAGTGTGCAGGACAACACAAGACAAGCGATTGCGAAAAGAAAGACCGCAACACCCCAGCTAAATGTGCTCTGTGCCTTGGAGAACACCCCGCAAACTATAAAGGATGCAAAGTATATCAAGGTAACCTGCACTGCTTACCTTCACAGCAGACTGAACAAGACGACTTTGATATGTCAACTTTTTCTTCTAAGTTCATGCCTTCTACTGCTGCGGGCATTTGGTTTAAGTAATTGCTATTCACATGCCCCAATCTGCGATGCCACATACTTCCAGAAACAGCTGCAGCTACCATTGCACTTTCAGGAACTTTCAACTTATAAACTCCATTGACAACATAAGCCACAGCATTAGCTGCGCCACGAGGGATTAAGGGCAGGAATCGAAGAAAAATTTGACAAAATCCAAAATAAATGAAGTGATCCAAATGAATTGGTATATTCCGTAGGTGGTAAAAACGGATGCACTTTTAATTAATAAAGTTTTTATTGTTTTTTGTCAAAATATCGACTAATAAAATTTCGGATAATACAGAACTACCAAAACCACACAAATAAAAATTTATTTGAGGAACCAAATGTGTCAATTTAATTTTTTAAAATCACATAAAAATTTAAGGATTTTTCAAAGTGTTAGAAATTCAAAATATTAGGTTAAATTAATTTTAAAATAGAGTAGGATACTATAATTAGCAATTCCAAGTCTAATTAGATGCAAATAATTTTTCAGAAAGCTAAATTCAAGAAATTTAGAGCGAAATTTAAATTTTTAATTCACAAATGTATGGGCCGAATGACTTGGGTATGAAGACTTTTGAAAAATATGGTGGGTCGACTTTTTGCGATTTCTCTTCGATTAATCCCTCTGTTTGTTTGCAGGTATGCGCGGGGGTGTCAAACGATGCTGTTTAGCTGCGCCACGAGGGATTAAGGGCAGGAATCGAAGAAAAATTTGACAAAATCCAAAATAAATTAAGTGATCCAAATGAATTGGTATATTCCGTAGGTTAAAGATGCGCGACTATGAATGATTTCATTCGACTTAGTCGACTCCACAAATCATTCGAACCATTCGACTGGCCAAGCCACCTTAGTAACTAATATAGCTAGGTAGGTACATTACATACGACTTGTTTCGTGTCGACTACTAAGTCGGCGTCGAGTCAACTCAACGTCTAGACGACGACTACTAAACTAACCAACTAATCGGCCAGTCGACGTGACTGACATTAGTTGTGAATGAACTGACTAGTCGACTCGGCCAGTCGACACGCGACGCGACGACTGATATTAGTTGTGAATGAATTCCGAGTCGAGTAGGTAACCAACTAACCAACTGTACGAATGAATCGGTCTTGAACAACTAACCAACTGTACGAATGAATCGGTCTTGAACACGTGAGATGCTAACATGGCTAAGGCATCAGATAGAAAGAGAGAGATAATAGTTGAAAATTATGAATGAATGAACGTTCGGCTACACTTCGAACGAACGAACCTCGAAAAACATGCTACAGATATTTCGTTTCTTGAAATGTCTACAGATCGGTTGCACATTCTACCCAAATATATTTTTTTTTTCCATGAATCATAGCTGATTGATTATTTCATGCTTTCATTATCTCTAGGCATTCAAGAGGCACACAAAATTAATCAAGTAAATGTTCAAACAAAATATAATCGATTAAAAATCGATTATGGATATAATCGATTAAAAATCGATTATTAATAAAATCACGTATTAAAATAGTTTTTCTTAAAAAAAAAGATTTGTAATCGATTATTACAAAACAAATAGGGATGTGCAAAAAATAATCGATTATGGAAATAATCGATTAAAAATCGATTTTATTTAAAAGTAAAAGTCGATTTGAATGCGTGATTTTATTTTTATGAATAATCGATTTAATCGATTAATAATCGATTATTAATAAAATCACGTATTAAAATCGTTTTAACTTAAAAAAAAATATTTAATCGATTATTACAAAACAAATAGGGATGAAAAAATGAGTGAAAGGTGTAGTGAAAGAAATGGTTGCAAGAAAGAAAGATCAGCAAAAGGATGTCTTTGATCAAAGATTATCTGAGGATTTCCGGAAGAACGTAAAATTTTTCTGGAAATCAATTCGTTCCACCCGAGGTAAAACTCAAAACTCAGAGTTGACTGCGATCAGAGATCAGAATGGAAGGATAGTAAAAGGTAAAGAATGCGTCTTAAAGAGATGGAAGGACTATTTTGAAAGTTTGTTTGAGAGAGAAGAAACACTGGCACCAGCTGCCTCAATTTCATATGAAGATGAGGACGGTGAAAGTAGTATCGGAATGAATGAAATTGTGATTGGATTGAAAAGTATGAAATCTGGAAAGGCTGCTGGGTATGATAGGATTACGGCTGAGATGCTGAAGGCTGGACATGGCGTTGTGGCTAGTCAGTTGCATCGTCTATTTAATTTGTGCTGGAGCTCCGGCCGAGTACCAAGTGATTGGTGCAAGGCTGTGATAGTACCTCTTTATAAGGGAAAAGGCTCGCACCAAGACTGCAAGAACTACCGAGGCATTAGCCTTCTTAGCGTCGTAGGTAAACTGTATGCAAAGATTTTGATTGAAAGGGTTGTGAAAGAAACCGATGAGAAAATATGGGATGTACAAGCGGGTTTTCGAAAGAAAATGGGATGTACGGATCAGGTCTTTTCCTTGCGAAGCATAGCCGGAAAAGTCTTGGCCAAAGGTCAAAGAGTCTATTGCGCATTCGTGGATTTGGAAAAGGCCTATGATAAAGTGATGAGGAATGAACTTTGGTCGGTGCTGTCGATGTATGGAGTAAATAGCAATCTTGTTCGAGCTCTGAAATCTCTCTATGAGGATTCCAGTGCTTGCGTGAGAATACATGGGTCATACACTGATTGGTTTAGCATCCAAAAGGGTGTTAGGCAGGGATGTGTAGCGTCTCCATGGTTGTTTAATCTATTCATGGACAGTTGTTTGCAAGATTTGAAAGAAAGTGAATGTGGCTTAAGAATGAATGAGTTACTCGTCAAATGTCTTCTCTATGCCGATGACCAAGTGATACTTGCGTCATCGGAAGATGAGTTGCAGGAGATGGTAACAGTTATGCATGAAGCTTTTGAGAGCAAGGGAATGAAAGTTAATGTGAGTAAGACAAAAATAATGGTTTTTGAAAAAGATGAATGTATGACAGCGTGTGATATTATGATTGGTGGTGAAAAAGTAGAACAAGTGAAAGAGTTTGTATATCTGGGGACTTTGTTTACGAGAGATGGAAAGCATGATGCGGATATTGAAAGGAGAGTGAATGCTGGAAACAGAGTGAATGGGGCACTACACGATTTTATGAGCAGCCGGAAAGTGTCTGAAAAGGCACGACTAGCTGTTCATAGAGGAGTGTTAGTGCCGACATTGATGTATGGTAGTGAAAGTTGGGTATGGCAGGAAAAACACCAGAGTAGAGTGAATGCTGTTGAAATGAGAGCGTTGCGTAGTATGTGTGGGTTAACTTTGAAAGATAGGGTGAGAAACAGTGTGATAAGGGAACAGTGTGGAGTGAAAGAAGATGTAGTGATGAGAATTGAGAAGGGCATGTTAAGATGGTTTGGGCATGTAGAGAGGATGAATGAAAGTCGTTTAACAAAACAGGTGTACAAGGCGGGTGTAAGTGGGACATATGGAAGGGGAAGACCTAGGCGAACATATTTGGACCAAATTGGTGACATTTTGGAGAAAGGCCAGGTCCGAAGTACCTTAAACCGGAGAGCGTGTATGAAGAATGTTATGAGAGTGAATGAGGCGAAAGAAGTGTGTCAGGATCGTAGCAAGTGGAGATCCGTGGTCTCTGCCTACCCCCATGGGAAAGAGGCGTGATTTTATGTATGTATGTATGTAAATAGGGATGTGCAAAAAATAATCGATTATGGAAATAATCGATTAAAAATCTATTTGTTTATTATTACAGTAAAAATCGATTTTAATACGTGATTTATTTTTTATGAATAATCGATTATTAATAAAATCGATTTTTACTTCTTAATAAAATCGATTTTTAATCGATTATTTCTATACTCGATTATTTTTTACATCCCTAGGTACAATGCCACATCCCTACAAATAACCTACTTACTTACAAACCCGCTCCACTACTTCGTAAAAACATTAGTAATTACTAATATTAGTAGTTGTCATTCGACTTTGGATATTAGTATATTACTAATATTCAAGTCGAATGGCTAAAATATGATTAAGGGCAGGAATCGAAGAAAAATTTGACAAAATCCAAAATAAATGAAGTGATCCAAATGAATTGGTATATTCCGTAGGTGGTAAAAACGGATGCACTTTTAATTAATAAAGTTTTTATTGTTTTTTGTCAAAATATCGACTAATAAAATTTCGGATAATACAGAACTACCAAAACCACACAAATAAAAATTTATTTGAGGAACCAAATGTGTCAATTTAATTTTTTAAAATCACTTAAAAATTTAAGGATTTTTCAAAGTGTTAGAACTTAGAAATTCAAAATATTAGGTTAAATTAATTTTAAAATAGAGTAGGATACTATTATTAGCAATTCCAAGTCTAATTAGATGCAAATAATTTTTCAGAAAGCTAAATTCAAGAAATTTAGAGCGAAATTTAAATTTTTAATTCACAAATGTATGGGCCGAATGACTTGGGTATGAAGACTTTTGAAAAATATGGTGGGTCGACTTTTTGCGATTTCTCTTCGATTAATCCCTCTGTTTGTTTGCAGGTATGCGCGGGGGTGTCAAACGATGCTGTTTAGCTGCGCCACGAGGGATTAAGGGCAGGAATCGAAGAAAAATTTGACAAAATCCAAAATAAATGAAGTGATCCAAATGAATTTAATTTAATTTAATCGTATGACGTAGGTACATAGGTATTGACTGATATAAACACAAACAAACAAAATAACTTCTATAAAAACTAAAAACAACAAAATAAAAATAAAACATTCACAAGTCAATGCTCAGTTTGCCAAGCCAAGCAACTGCCTCGGGAGGAAGATTGTCAAGGTCGCTCCAAGGTCCTGGGTAAGAATGGATGGGACAGCGCTGAAATATGTGCTCCATGGTCTGCTCCTCTTCACCGCAGTCGCAGAGCGCTGAATCCGTCCATCCCCATTTATGCCGGAAGTAGTTGCAGCGGCCATGTCCTGTTTTTAGCCTATTTAGGCGGCACCATTCCTTGCGTGGCAGATCGAAGCCTCTTGGTTTAGAAGATGGGTCAATATGTTGAGCATGCGAGCTGTTTTTGTTCTCTAGCCAGTCTTTCTTCCAAGAATCATTCAGGCTAAAGTTTTTGAGTTGTTGGGCTGTAGCATAGGGAGGATGTCGCGATTTCAGTCTGTGTGGTGGTGGGTAGCAGAAATCTTTATGGACTGGAAGTAAAGGCTGGGACTCAATTTTGTCAGACTCTCTCTTTAAGGCCTGTTTTCTGCGGAGGTGAGATGGTTCTATGTGGCTCAGTGCTGGCAGCCAGTAGAGTGGTGTTGATCTTATGGTCCCAGAGATGCAACGCATGGTAGCATTGAGTTTCGTGTCCACTTTGTCCACATGGGCGCTTTCTAGCCAAACTGGGGAGCAGTATTCAGCAGCAGAGTAGACAAGAGCAAGACCAGTCGTTCGAAGACAGTCCGCTGATGCACCCCAAGTCGTTCCACAGAGCTTGTGGAGGATGTTGTTTCGAGATGAAAGCTTTTTGGATAATTTAGTGAGGTGTTCTTTATATGTGAGAGATCTGTCGAGAGTCACACCAAGATATTTTGGATATGGATTGTATTTGAGTTTTACTCCGTTGAAGTTGACTGATGGTTCGTAGCAAGCAAGGCTGTTGTTGAGGTGGAAACACGATACTTCAGTCTTACTAGGGCTAGGTATTAGTCGCCAGGATTTAAAATAGTTGGTCAGATTTTCTAAATCAGCGGTCAGGGCATTTTCGCTATTTTTCATATCTCTACTCTGAGCTACCAGTGCAATATCGTCTGCGTATATAAATTTCAATGCTGTTGTTTTTGGAAGGTCATGGATATAGAGATTGGACAGCTGTGGTGCCATAACAGAGCCCTGGGGTAGGCCATTATTTAGTTTTCGTCTACGGCTTTTGGCGATTCCCAGATGAACCACGAACTCCCTTTCGCTCAGCATGTTAGATATTAAGTCAACAACTTCTCTACTAGGGATCACTGATAGTAGTTTGTATACGAGACCCTGTTTCCATACAGTGTCGTAAGCTGCCGTTAGGTCTATGAAGACTGCAGTGGTTTTGAGTTGTTTTTGGTAGCCAGCTTCTATGCAAGTAGTGAGGGCTAAAACTTGGTCAGTGCAGTTTCTACCTCGTCGAAATCCAGCTTGTTCGATAGGAGTCGCAGCATCTATGAAAAATTTGACAAAATCCAAAATAAATGAAGTGATCCAAATGAATTGGTATATTCCGTAGGTGGTAAAAACGGATGCACTTTAAAATAATAAAGTTTTTATTGTTTTTTGTCAAAATATCGACTAATAAAATTTTGGATAATACAGAACTACCAAAACCACACAAATAAAAATTTATTTGAGGAACCAAATGTGTCAATTAAATTTTTTAAAATCACTTAAAAATTTAAGGTTTTTCAAAGTGTTAGAAATTCAAAATATTAAGTTAAATTAATTTTAAAATAGAGTAGGATACTATTATTAGCAATTTCAAGTCTAATTAGATGCAAATAATTTTTCAAGAAATTTAGAGCGAAATTTAATTTTTTAATTCACAAATGTATGGGCCGAATGACTTGGGTATGAAGACTTTTGAAAAATATGGTGGGTCGACTTTTTGCGATTTCTCTTCGATTAATCCCTCTGTTTGTTTGCAGGTATGCGCGGGGGTGTCAAACGATGCTGTTTAACTGCGCCACGAGGGATTAAGGGCAGGAATCGAAGAAAAATTTGACAAAATCCAAAATAAATTAAGTGATCCAAATGAATTGGTATATTCCGTAGGTGGTAAAAACGGATGCACTTTTAATTAATAAAGTTTTTATTGTTTTTTGTCAAAATATCGACTAATAAAATTTCGGATAATACAGAACTACCAAAACCACACAAATAAAAATTTATTTGAGGAACCAAATGTGTCAATTTAATTTTTTAAATCACTTAAAAATTTGGATTTTTCAAAGTGTTAGAAATTCAAAATCTAATATTTTGAATTTCTAACACTTTGAAAAATCCAATTTAAGGATTTTTCAAAGTGTTAGAAATTCAAAATATTAGGTTTAATTAATTTTAAAATAGAGTAGGATACTATAATTAGCAATTCCAAGTCTAATTAGATGCAAATAATTTTTCAAGAAATTAAGAGCGAAATTTAAATTTTTAATTTACAAATGTATGGGCCGAATGACTTGGATATGAAGACTTTTGAAAAATATGGTGGGTCGACTTTTTGCGATTTCTCTTCGATTAATCCCTCTGTTTGTTTGCAGGTATGCGCGGGGGTATCAAACGATGCTGTTTAGCTGCGCCACGAGGGATTAAGGGCAGAAATCGAAGAAAAATTTGATAAAATCCAAAATAAATTAAGTGATCCAAATGAATTGGTATATTCCGTAGGTGGTAAAAACGGATGCACTTTTAATTAATAAAGTTTTTATTGTTTTTTGTCAAAATATCGACTAATACAGTTTCGGATAATACAGAACTATCAAAACCACACAAATAAAAATTTATTTGAGGAACCAAATGTGTCAATTTAATTTTTTAAAATCACTTAAAAATTTAAGGATTTTTCAAAGTCATTATAAAAGTACACGGGAAATTACTCACGTAAAATTATCGTCGATTTAGATACCGACAATGTTTCGATTCTTCCGGAGAATCTTCATCTGGGTATGAGTGTGGTCACTCCTCGCGGTCGCGTCTCACATTTTTCAAAGTGTTAGAACTTCAAAATATTAGGTTAAATTAATTTTAAAATAGAGTAGGATACTATAATTAGCAATTCCAAGTCTAATTAGATGCAAATAATTTTTCAGAAAGCTAAATTCAAGAAATTTAGAGCGAAATTTAAATTTTTAATTCACAAATGTATGGGCCGAATGACTTGGGTATGAAGACTTTTGAAAAATATGGTGGGTCGACTTTTTGCGATTTCTCTTCGATTAATCCCTTTGTTTGTTTGCAGGTATGCGCGGGGGTGTCAAACGATGCTGTTTAGCTGCGCCACGAGGGATTAAGGGCAGGAATCGAAGAAAAATTTGACAAAATCCAAAATAAATTAAGTGATCCAAATGAATTGGTATATTCCGTAGGTGGTAAAAACGGATGCACTTTTAATTAATAAAGTTTTTATTGTTTTTTGTCAAAATATCGACTAATAAAATTTCGGATAATACAGAACTACCAAAACCACACAAATAAAAATTTATTTGAGGAACCAAATGAGTCAATTAAATTTTTTAAAATCACTTAAAAATTTAAGGATTTTTCAAAGTGTTAGAAATTCAAAATATTAGGTTAAATTAATTTTAAAATAGAGTAGGATACTATAATTAGCAATTCCAAGTCTAATTAGATGCAAATAATTTTTCAGAAAGCTAAATTCAAGAAATTTAGAGCGAAATTTAAATTTTTAATTCACAAATGTATGGCCCGAATGACTTGGGTATGAAGACTTTTGAAAAATATGGTGGGTCGACTTTTTGCGATTTCTCTTCGATTAATCCCTCTGTTTGTTTGCAGGTATGCGCGGGGGTGTCAAACGATGCTGTTTAGCTGCGCCACGAGGGATTAAGGGCAGGAATCGAAGAAAAATTTGACAAAATCCAAAATAAATTAAGTGATCCAAATGAATTGGTATATTCCGTAGGACCTACGGAATATACCAATTCATTTGGAATAAATTTGGAATAAAGATGCGCGACTATGAATGATTTCATTCGACTTAGTCGACTCCACAAATCATTCGAACCATTCGACTGGCCAAGCCACCTTAGTAACTAATATAGCTAGGTAGGTACATTACATACGACTTGTTTCGTGTCGACTACTAAGTCGGCGTCGAGTCAACTCAACGTCTAGACGACGACTACTAAACTAACCAACTAATCGGCCAGTCGACGCGACTGACATTAGTTGTGAATGAACTGACTAGTCGACTCGGCCAGTCGACACGCGACGCGACGACTGATATTAGTTGTGAATGAATTCCGAGTCGAGTAGGTAACCAACTAACCAACTGTACGAATGAATCGGTCTTGAACACGTGAGATGCTAACATGGCTAAGGCATCAGATAGAAAGAGAGAGATAATAGTTGAAAATTATGAATGAATGAACGTTCGGCCACTTCGAACGAACGAACCTCGAAAAACATGCTACAGATATTTCGTTTCTTGAAATGTCTACAGATCGGTTGCACATTCTACCCAAATATATTTTTTTTTCCATGAATCATAGCTGATTGATTATTTCATGCTTTCATTATCTCTAGGCATTCAAGAGGCACACAAAATTAATCAAGTAAATGTTCAAACAAAATATAATCGATTAAAAATCGATTATGGATATAATCGATTAAAAATCGATTATTAATAAAATCACGTATTAAAATCGTTTTTCTTAAAAAAAACGATTTGTAATCGATTATTACAAAACAAATAGGGATGTGCAAAAAATAATCGATTATGGAAATAATCGATTAAAAATCGATTTTATTTAAAAGTAAAAGTCGATTTGAATGCGTGATTTTATTTTTATGAATAATCGATTTAATCGATTTATAATCGATTATTAATAAAATCACGTATTAAAATCGTTTTAACTTAAAAAAAAATATTTAATCGATTATTACAAAACAAATAGGGATGTGCAAAAAATAATCGATTATGGAAATAATCGATTAAAAATCTATTTGTTTATTATTACAGTAAAAATCGATTTTAATACGTGATTTATTTTTTATGAATAATCGATTATTAATAAAATCGATTTTTACTTCTTAATAAAATCGATTTTTAATCGATTATTTCTATACTCGATTATTTTTTACATCCCTAGGTACAATGTCACATCCCTACAAATAACCTACTTACTTACAAACCCGCTCCACTACTTCGTAGAAACATTAGTAATTACTAATTTAGTAGTTGTCATTCGACTTTGGATATTAGTATATTACTAATATTCAAGTCGAATGGCTAAAATATGATTAAGGGCAGGAATCGAAGAAAAATTATACAAAATCCAAAATAAATTAAGTGATCCAAATGAATTGGTATATTCCGTAGGTGGTAAAAACGGATGCACTTTTAATTAATAAAGTTTTTATTGTTTTTTGTCAAGATATCGACTAATTAAATTTCGGATAATACAGAACTACCAAAACCACACAAATAAAAATTTATTTGAGGAACCAAATGTGTCAATTTAATTTTTTAAAATCACTTAAAAATTTAAGGATTTTTCAAAGTGTTAGAAATTCAAAATATTAGGTTAAATTAATTTTAAAATAGAGTAGGATACTATAATTAGCAATTCCAAGTCTAATTAGATGCAAATAATTTTTCAGAAAGCTAAATTCAAGAAATTTAGAGCGAAATTTAAATTTTTAATTCACAAATGTATGGGCCGAATGACTTGGGTATGAAGACTTTTGAAAAATATGGTGGGTCGACTTTTTGCGATTTCTCTTCGATTAATCCCTCTGTTTGTTTGCAGGTATGCGCGGGGGTGTCAAACGATGCTGTTTAGCTGCGCCACGAGGGATTAAGGGCAGGAATCGAAGAAATTTTGAAGCTTAGGATTTGTATTTTTATTCACAGTTGGAGGATTAACTGGTGTTATTTTAGCTAATTCTTCTATTGATATTACTTTACATGATACTTATTATGTAGTAGCTCATTTTCATTATGTTTTATCTATAGGAGCTGTATTTGCTATCTTAGGAAGATTTATTCATTGATACCCTTTATTTACTGGATTATTTTTAAATCCATATTTATTAAAAATTCAATTTTTTGTTATATTTATTGGTGTAAATTTAACATTCTTTCCTCAACATTTCCTAGGACTAGCTGGTATACCTCGACGATATTCAGATTACCCCGATTCTTATTTATCCTGAAATATAATTTCTTCTTTAGGATCATATATTTCTTTATTAGCTGTAATATTAATTTTAATTATTATTTGAGAATCTATAATTAATCATCGAATAATTTTATTTACTTTAAATATATCATCTTCAATTGAATGATCTCAAAATCTTCCTCCAGCAGAACATTCATATAACGAATTACCTATTTTAAGAAAATTCTATTATGGCAGATTATATGTAATGGATTTAAACCCCATTTATAAAGGATTATCCTTTTTTTAGAAATGGCAACATGATCTAATTTTAATTTACAAAATGGAGCTTCCCCTTTAATAGAACAAATTATTTTTTTTCACGACCATACATTAATTATTTTAATTATAATTACTATTTTAGTAGGTTATTTAATAATTAATTTATTTTTTAATAAATATATTAATCGATTCCTATTAGAAGGACAAATAATTGAATTAATTTGAACAATTTTACCTGCAATTACCTTAATTTTTATTGCTTTACCATCTTTACGATTATTATACTTATTAGATGAATTAAATAATCCTTTAATTACTTTAAAATCTATTGGACATCAATGATATTGAAGTTATGAATACTCAGATTTTCACAATATTGAATTTGATTCTTATATAATTCCATCAAATGAATTAAAAAATAATAATTTTCGATTATTAGATGTAGACAACCGAATTATTATTCCAATAAATAATCAAATTCGTATTATAGTAACAGCCACAGATGTTATTCATTCATGAACAATCCCAGCTTTAAGAGTAAAAGTAGACGCCAATCCTGGTCGTCTAAACCAAACTAATTTTTATATGAATCGACCAGGTATTTATTATGGACAATGTTCTGAAATTTGTGGAGCAAATCATAGTTTTATACCTATTGTTATTGAAAGAATTTCAATAAAAAATTTCATTAATTGAATTAATAATTATTCTTCATTAAGTGACTGAAAAGTGAGTGACAGAGGTTAGATTCTTTTGAGATAATAGTACTTGTCATGTCCGACTTTTTTTGACACCACACTTACCACAGACAACAACAAAGGACACTGCTCTCACTTCAAGTCAACGAAACTGTCAACCAACTGTGACATCTAGCGCAAACGTCAACATCAAACAGTATTGCCAGCTAAAGAAAACAAAAAACTTCCATATAATATATATAATATTTGACGACCTCTGTGGCGCAGTGGGCGAAAGCCCGCCTGAGACGCAGAGGTTGCGGGTTCGATCCCCGCTGCGGGACAAATGTTTGCATGATCTGCAAATATTTGTTTCGTGTCTGGGTGTTTTCTATGTATAATTGTATGTATTTACAAAAAAAAAAATGTATCTATGTAGTTTATCAGTCATCTGGTTACCATAACACAAGCATTAAATTGCTTAGCTTGGGACTAGATGACGCCGTGTGAAATGTCCAAGGATATTTATTATTATTATTATTTAATAACCGCTACGTTCCATTCCACGCATTACAAAAATGGAAGATCAGTTCCAACTTCTGTTTGAAAAAATGAAAATTGAAATGAAGAATCAAATATCCGAACAAACTGAAACCATAACAAACTCAATTATGAAGAAAATAGACGAGAAATTAGAACCTATCATAGCGGAAAATAAACATTTTAAAACAAAATTAGAGAATCTTGAAAGAGAAGTAGAGTACTTAAAAAGAGAGAAAAAAGAAAATAACATCATAATATATGGTCTGGAGGAAAAGGAAAATTCCACTCTTAACCTTATACATTACATAATAAAAAAGATAAAAACAGATCTTGACATAAAATTAGAAGACTACGAAATAAACAAAATTTTCCGCATAGGGCTTAAAAACAACGAACTCAATAAACCACGACCGCTTCTAATATCATTTGTAAACAATTGGAAGAAAAATGAAGTTTTGAAAAACAAAAAGAAAAGTAATGATTTGTACTTCTCGGAAGACTACTCGAAGGAAGTTCTTGAAAAGAGAAAATCTTTACAAAATAAATTATTTGAAGAAAGGAACAAAGGAAAAATTGCATACCTCAAGCGCGATAAATTAATAGTGAAGGAAAAAACCGTAACCACAGACAAAAGGAAAAGAGTGCTATCAACTTCTCCGCCAGCGGAAAAACCTAAAAAGCATCAGACTTTGATGTCAACTATAAATAGAACAAACGCATTTGATGCTATGAGGCAGAGATCTAGCTCCCTGTCAAGCGCAAACACATCAGGAAATAAGAAATAGCAATCAAAGACCGACAAACGGAAAACACAACAAACAATAAATGCAGAAACAACCAAAACAAACTATCCTCTCCCAAGCCGACTGGTCATCGTGGGAGAAAATGACCAAAACCCTCCAGTTACGAGTAAAGAACCTCAAAACCTCAAAATCGGAACATTAAACGTAAGAACACTAGCATCAACAGAAAGACTAATAGAGTTGACTCACTCTTTACAAAATATTCACATCGACATTTTGGGCCTATCAGAAGTCAGAAGGCAGGGCTGTGGCATTGAAGAACACGAGGATTTTATATTTTGCTACAAAGGAGAAACGCCAGGACTATATGGCGTAGGCTTTCTGATTAAAAAACAACACAAAAACTGTATTCTTGACTTCACTGGTTTGTCAGAAAGAGTAGCTACACTCCAAATGGAATACAATGAAAAGACTCTCTCTATTATACAAGTATATGCACCAACTGAAAAAGCTAAAGACGATGAAATTAACGATTTCTACGAAACCCTACAAGTAGCACACAATCAATCCGGAGAAAATGTCCTGATAATTGGAGATTTTAATGCCAAAGTAGGGCAAACAAAAGAAAGCGAAAATATGATATTAGGAAAATTTGGCTATGGAACTAGAAATGAAAGAGGAGTTAAACTTATACAATACGCCCTAGAACATAAACTATCCATTATGAACACATACTTCAAAGCGAGAAGCAACCGCAAATGGACATGGCTATCCCCAAATGAAAAAACTAGAAACGAAGTGGACTACATTTTATCAGACAAACCTAGAAAGATAAGAAACATAGAAGTCTTACACGGCTTAGGATTCAGGTCCGACCACCGCTTGGTTAGAGCTACCTATGTTTTACAAAATATCAAAAAGAGCAGAGCAGCTTTTAAATCCGAGAAAAACGCATTTAAAACAGATGAAGAGATCATTTCTTATCTACAAAACCTAAAAAATAACATAGCAGAACTAGAGACACAATCAGAAGATGAGGACGTCCAGTCACTGTATAATAAACTAGAAAAAATTATCAAAACAAGCACAACAACTAACAAGAAAGAAGATAAACAAAGCTTCTCAAATAAGATCCTCAGTAAACCTACAATAGACCTCATAGCGAAACGTTCGGAACTTACCAAAACAGAACAGAAAACAAAAGAAATGAAAAAAGAGCTAAGTGCGCTGTTTAAAAGTACTAGTAAGGCCATCAAGAAAGACTATCAAGACTACAGAAACATAATTATCGAAAAAAACTTAACACGACACAAAAGCATGAAACGAGCCTTTAAAGAACTGAACACACATAAAAACTGGATTCAAAACTTAAAAGAAAACACCAAGGTAACCAAAACGAGGAAGGATATTTTGAGCTGCGCCACAATATTTTACAAAAAGCTATACGACAACAACAACAAAACAGCTACAGGCACTACGAACACAAACGACCAGATAAATAAAAAGCCCAGAAACTCAAACGAAGGCAAAGATGAGCTCACGCCGGTGGACGAAATGGAAGTGATAAAACATGTTCAAAAAACTAAATTAGAAAAAAGCCCTGGCCCAGACGGTATACAAAATGAAGCCCTAAAGATTGGCATTGGCCTTCTCGCGCACCCTCTGTCTACTCTGTTCAATAAAGTTTTAAACACTGGTAAAGTACCGGAACAATGGAAGAAGTCCGATATTATCCTTCTGTACAAAAAAGGGGATCCACAAGATATAGGTAACTACCGCCCCATCAGTCTTCTCTCTAGTACGTACAAATTGTTTGCGTCACTACTACAAAGTAGACTTGAAGAAAAAATCGAGAGTCTTCAGCCGGTCGAACAGGCAGGCTTTCGGTCTGGTTTTTCCACTGTAGACCACATCCATGTTTTGCAACAAGTTATTGAGAAGTACAGAGAGTTCAACTGTCCAATATACATAGCATACATCGACTACGCCAAAGCGTTTGATACTATATCTCACAGTTCCATCTGGGAGGCACTGAATCAATGTCAAATAGATGAAAAATACATAGCCATCATAAAGAACATATACGAAGGCAGTACTAGTCGTGTCAAACTAGAGAAAAGAGGACCTGAAATACCTATAAACAGAGGAGTAAGACAAGGAGACCCACTGTCGCCTAAACTTTTTGTGGCGGTACTTCAAGATATTTTCGAAAGCCTTGATTGGGAAACGGAAGGGATCAAAGTGGGAGACCGTCATCTAAGCCACCTAAGATTTGCCGACGATATCGTCCTATTCGCAGAGACAAGTCAACAGCTAGAAAGAATGATATGTACACTAAATGAGAGGAGTATAAAAGTTGGCCTCCAAATGAACGAAGAAAAAACAAAAATAATGACAAACAGTTTCACAAATATAATAAAACTAAATGGAAAACCACTTGAATACGTTAATAATTACATTTATCTTGGTAAACAAATATCATTAGGGGATCGGCAAGATGTAGAAGAAATAGAGCGACGAGTAAACATAAGCTGGAAAAAATACTGGTCACTTAAAGAAATTATGAAAGGTGAATTTCCCCTCCATTTAAAAAAGACGGTGCTGGACACCTGTATTTTACCAACTCTTACATACGGATGCCAAACATGGACATACAATACAAAAATCAAATCCAAAATAGTCAGCTGCCAAAAAGCAATGGAGCGAAGCATACTAAAAATAAGGAAAAACCACAAAATAAAAAGCATAGTCATCAGAAAGAGGACCAAATTGATAGACGCTCTCCACCACAGCTTAAAATTGAAATGGCGTTGGGCAGGGCACCTGGCACGACTTGGTGACAAACGATGGACACTAGAAGTGACAAAGTGGAACGGTCCAAGTGGAAAAAGGCGTAAAGGTCGGCCGTGGAAAAGATGGAGCGACGATATCAGAGAGGTAGCAGGGAATGAATGGAGAAGAATAGCACAACAGAGATCAATTTGGAATGAGCTGGAGGAGGCCTATACCCAAAGAGGGGTTCCTATCCAAGAAATTGAAAATTAATAACAAAAACTTTTTCTTTTTTTTGTGTGAAATTAAAATGTGCAAACTGTATGTAGTTATTAAGATAAAAAATATGTACTTATTTAAGGGATTGGAAATAAACAGGCTTTATTATTATTTAAGTGACTGAAAGTAAGTACTGGTCTCTTAAACCATTTTATAGTAAATTAACAACTACTCTTAATGAAAAGAATTAGTTAAATCATAACATAAATATGTCAAATTTAAATTATTAATTTATATAATATTCTTTTATTCCTCAAATAATACCTATTAATTGATTAATTTCTTTTTTTTTGTTTATTTAAATTTTTTTAATTTTTAATGTAATAAATTATTATATTTTTTATTTTAACATAAATAATAAAAAAAACATCAATAAAAATTTTCAAAAAAATTTTTTCTGAAAATGATAACTAATTTATTTTCAATTTTTGATCCTTCAACTAATTTATTAAATTTACCTTTAAATTGAATTAGAACTATATTAGGTTTATTATTTTTACCTTATACATTTTGATTAATTCCTAATCGTCATTTTTTATTATGAAATTTTATTACAATAAAACTCCATAATGAATTTAAAATTTTAATAAAAAATAACTATTTTAATGGATCTACTTTTATTTTTATTTCATTATTTACATTTATTTTATTTAACAATTTTTTAGGACTTTTTCCATATATTTTCACTAGAACTAGTCATTTAACTTTATCTTTATCTATTTCTTTATCTTTTTGATTAAGTTTTATATTATATGGTTGATTAAATAATTATCAACATATATTTATTCATATAATTCCTCAAGGAACTCCTACAATTTTAATACCTTTTATAGTATTAATTGAAACCATTAGAAACATCATTCGACCAGGAACTTTAGCAGTTCGATTAACAGCTAATATAATTGCAGGACATTTATTATTAACTCTATTAAGAAGAACAGGAATTAATATATCATCTTATTTAATTATAATTTTAATTTTTATTCAAATTTTATTATTAATTCTTGAATCAGCTGTAGCCATTATTCAATCTTATGTAATTGCTATTTTAAGAACTTTATATTCTAGAGAAGTAAATTAAATGAAAACAAATTTTAATCATCCATTTCATTTAGTAGATTATAGACCTTGACCTTTAACTGGAGCTATTGGAACTCTAACATTAGTAATAGGTATAGTAAAGTGATTTCATGATTTTAATATAAATTTATTAATAATTGGTTATTTTATTGTAATTTTAACTATATTCCAATGATGACGAGATATCTGTCGTGAAGGAACTCTTCAAGGTAAACATACTATTTTAGTTACTAAAGGATTACGATGAGGAATAATTTTATTTATTGTCTCAGAATTTTTTTTTTTTTTATCCTTTTTTTGAGCTTTTTTCCATAGAAGCTTATCCCCTAATATTGAAATTGGAGCAATATGACCTCCTAAAGGAATTATACCCTTTAATCCATTCCAAATTCCTTTATTAAATACTATTATTTTAATTAGATCAGGAGTAACTGTCACATGAGCTCATCATGCTTTAATAGAAAATAATTACACACAATGTAAACAAAGATTATTATTTACAATTTTATTAGGTATTTATTTTACTATTCTTCAAGCTTACGAATACATTGAAGCTCCATTTACTATCGCTGACAGAATTTATGGATCAACATTTTTTATAGCAACTGGATTCCATGGTCTACATGTTATAATTGGAACAATATTTCTTTTTATTTGTTTTATTCGACATTTAAAAAATCACTTTTCCAATAATCACCATTTTGGATTTGAAGCTGCTGCATGATATTGACATTTTGTGGATGTTGTCTGATTATTCTTATATATTTCAATTTATTGATGAGGTAACTAACTATTTATATAATATATTTAGTATATTTGACTTCCAATCAAAAAGTTTAATTTTAATTAATATAAATAATTTATATTATTTTATCAATTTCATTTATTTTATTTATTATTTCTAATGTAATAATATTTATTTCAATTTTATTATCAAAAAAATCATTTATAGATCGAGAAAAATGTTCTCCCTTTGAATGTGGATTTGACCCTAAATCTTCAGCTCGTATTCCTTTTTCTTTACATTTTTTCTTAATTACTATAATTTTTTTAATTTTTGATGTAGAAATTGCTTTAATTTTTCCAATTATTAAATTATTTAATTTAGTAAATTTCTTTTTATGAATGAAAACTACTTTTTTTTTTATTTTATAATAAGTACCTACCTACAACATTAGCTCAGATTACAAGTTATGTATAAATTTGAAAGATGGAAATACTTAGCAATATTTCTTGTACCTACTCAAAACTAGTTTTGAATTATTAGTTAAAAGAGTATAAATGTGCATGTTAAGTTGTTTTTTAATTATTAGGTAAGATGAAGTTGATTAAGCAACCCATATCGCTCAATATTAATAATATAAAATTAAGTGACTCCATTCATCACATCAGACATAGCGCTTTATTACCAAATACCATTCGCTGTATAATATGTGGTCCATCAAACTGTGGTAAAACCAATGTTATGATTAGTTTACTCCTACATCAAAATGGGGTCAAATTTAGAAATCTTTATCTTTACTCTAAAACTTCTTTTCAACCTAAATACCGTTTCTTGACTGAAGTATTGAAAAGAGTACCACAGATAAATTTCTACGAGTTCAATGATGACAAAGATGTTATAGCTCCAAGTGAAGCTTTAACCAATTCTGTATTTATTTTTGATGACGTTGCCTGCGAAAAACAATTAAATATACGTAATTATTTCTCTATGGGTAGGCATAAACAAATAGATTGTTTTTATTTATCTCAAACCTATTCAAAAATTCCTAAACAGTTGCTACGTGATAATGCTAATTTTCTTTTAATATTTAAACAAGATGATATAAATTTAAAGCATATTTATGAAGAACATGTAAGTTCAGATATGTCGTGGAATCAGTTCAAAAATGTTTGTAATACAGTTTGGAGCAATCCATATAATTTTGTTTGCATTAACAAAGATTCTCTAATAAACAATGGAAGGTATCGAAAAAAGTTCGATGCTTTTTTTTATTTTTAGTAAAGATATAAATAAAAGTAATCCATAAAAAAAATTAGTATCCTAACTTCCGTCATTGAATACAGTACAGTATTGAGCAATAATATGGAGGAAAAAATTAAAATAGAATTAATTAAGTCTGCCGACTCCATTAAAAATAAATTAAAGCAGATGAAAAACCAGGAACATGAAATGAATTTATCAATGAATAAAATGCTAAAGCCTGTCTCAGAACCTCTTCAAACCCTATTGAATTTTAAAAATAAATCACTGGGTAATGAATGCATATAAAATGAGTGCAATTCGGAAGTTGTTGAAGCAGATGAAAGCTATACAAGCTCTTCTACTAAGGGTGATGATTTTTTCGATGCAGATTTAAATTTTGCAAACACTCCTAAAAATAAAGGAAAAGATGATAATTTAGAAATGTCATTAGAAGGTAAAGACGTGTACGGTATTCATGATGGTCTAAATGCACCATTTGGAATAAGGACTGAAAATTCAAATTTAATGATAGGCAACTCAGTGGTATCATTTTCTAAATTAGGAAGTTTGGATAAGGGTAATTTATTGGTTAAAATCGGAGATAAAACTTACAGTCTAACTCCTGGCCTGAAAGAACTTTTACTACGAAAGAAACCTGATTTAAGGTTGATAACAAGCAAAGATAAACTTATATATAAAGATATATTACTTCAAACAAATGCGCATAAGAGAGATTTTAATCCTGGAGCTCAAATAAGAGGTGACAAAGGAGTCAAATACCGAGATATTATCAAACCCTTATTTTCTGAGGCTACAGATAGTAAACCAAAACTTGGAGGTAGCTTACCGAAACTAAAGAAATATAAAACTCACACTGACTTGGTTTATTGGGACGATCCTAATGAATTAGTTGAAAGGTTAAAATTATTAATAGCTTCAAGAGATGCTGGTAACACAAATCATGATAATGAAATTTTATCGATAATTGAAGAGTTGAAAGAAGCCAATATAATTAAGGTATAAAATAGATGTAGTATGTAGCTTTTATTTTAGTATTACGGAATCATTCATAGTGATCATTTACTAATGGTTACCCTGTGTTGATACTATTAGGTATATTATTATTTTATTAAATTCATAAACCTCATTAACATCCGGATGATTAATATTCATACATATAGATAAACAAATAAAAAATATAGAAAACATCTAAATATGAGCAAAGTCGATGTTGTAAATGAAATTCATAAAAATGCGAGGGTAAATTTTCCACGAAGAAATGTCATTATGAAAGATATTGATGATCTATGGCAAGCGGATTTAATTGATATGCAATCGATTTCTAAGCAAAATAAAAGCTTTAGATACATTCTTTCTATTATTGACACGTTTTCGAAATACGCTTGGAATTTTCCTTTGAAAAGTAAGAAAAAAGACGTTGTATATAATGCATTTAAAACTTTGCTAGATAAAGGTAGAGTCCCTAAAAATTTACAAACTGATAATGGAACAGAATTTTACAATAATAAATTTAATAATCTTATGAAATCATATCATATTAATCACTATTCAACCTTCTCAACAAAAAAAGCTTCAATAGTAGAAAGATTTATTAGAACATTGAAATCTAAATTATATAAAGAATTTAGTTTACAAGGTAATTATAATTGGATAAATAATACCCTTGATAATGTTACATATGAATACAATCACACCTATCACCGAACCATTGACGAAATTCCAGCGAATGTTAATAGTTTTAACAAAAACCTTATATTCAAAAGATTTCAAATGTTGGTAAAAAGAGTTAATATAAAGAGGAACTTTAAAGTGGGTGAGTATGTGCGAATCAGTAAGTATAAAGGAACATTTGAAAAGGGATATACACCCAACTGGTCGACAGAAATATTTAAAATCCGAATAATACAAAAAACAACTCCCTTCACTTATTTAATTGAAGATATGAGAGGTCAACCCATCTTAGGAGCGTTTTATGCTCAAGAGCTTCAAAAGACAAAACATCCTAATGTATACTTAGTCGAAAAGGTTCTTAGAAAGAAAGGAAGCAAGGTTTTAGTAAAATGGTTAGGTTTGCCCTCTACTGAAAATAGCTGGATTAATAAGTCAAACATATTATTATAAAACATTATATAGCAAGAAACTTATCCATGACTGATCAGTGTTATGGTGTGTTTTGGTGAGAGTAGTCTTCTCAATTGGTTATTAAATAATTTACCATTTGAATTACATTTACCAGGATACAATTATTGTGGGCCTGGTACTAAATTAAATAAGAGACTTATACGTGGTGACAAAGGTATAAATAAATTAGACGAATATTGTAAAGAGCACGATATTGCCTATCAAAATTCATCAAATTTAAAAGATAGACATAAAGCAGATTTCGTTTTACTAAAAATGGCAAAGAAACGTGCAACTGCTTCTGATGCGAGTGTAAGTGAAAAGGTTGCAGCTCATATAGTAAATAAAGCTATGTTAACAAAAATTAAAACTGGTGCTGGTTTAAAGAATCATGACTGTAAAACAAAGCCTTCAATAAAAAATATGTTTGATTTAAAAAAAAAATTTAGAAATGTAATTACAAAAACAAAAAAACATATACAAAAGTTAAAGCCAAAATGCAAGAAAATGGCTATAGAATTAGCTATGGCTGCTGCTAGAGAAATAGTTGATGATTCATCAATAAAACTCCCTCGCATTATTCCAATACCAAAAACTGGTGGAGTATTACCATTAATACCTATATTTGCGGGTTTATCTGCTACTGGAGCCTTAGCAGGTGGTGCAGCGGGTATTGCTAAAACTATTTATGAATTCAAGATGGCTAAAAAGCGTTTTGCGGAATTGAAGAGGCATAATGAAAAAATGGAAGCTCTTTGCATTGGAAAGGGATTACATCTTAAACCTCATAAAGATGGTCTCGGAATTTATGTATCGAAAGAAAAAAACTAAAGTATCGGCTACCCAATCGTCCATTAACTAACTTAGACATTTTGAAATATGGAAATAACATCCCCTATTTTCGAGGAGTCTTTATGAAGGATGAACTCCCAATACAACCTTTAAAAAAAGAATGTGGAGTTATTAATTTAGATAATTCTAAAAATCCTGGTTCACATTGGGTAGCCTATGTAAAATATAATGATTATATAGAATATTTTGATAGTTACGGTAATCTTAAGCCCCCAAAAGAATTTATAAGATACTTAGGTTCGAAAGTAAACTATAATTATGATAATGTACAACGTGACCACCCGTTTAATTGCGGCCATCTTTGTTTAAGCTTTTTAAATAATTTTTGGAGTGGGCATGGGATAAATAAACAAGATTTTTCAGTATAGTTCAGTATGTTAGCATGTCTATAACGGTTACCATCTCTGGAAATAAATCAGAATTGACTTCCTACTTTCAACAGCCCTTGACTTTATCTCAACAATACGAGTGCGGTTTGCTATATTTTTCAGTATCAAACTCATTAAAAAATATTCATAACAAACAGAGTAATATTCTGCCTGTGGTTAGAATTGAATGTGATCTAGTGTACGGTTCTTACTCCAACGGATTACCAACTCATATCATTCACGAATTTGTATATAATACTGCTTCAAGTAATTGGTGCATAGAATCACCACAAAACGTTATTTATTTTTCTGTAAACAAAAACCTCATTCCATCTATATCTATTAGGATTGTTGATCAATTCGGCTACTGTATCGACTTCGGAGAAGCACAAATTGAGCTACGTCTTCATTTAAAAAAGACGTTATGATATTGTATTATAAAAACCCACCAGTCGATATAAAGCGTCTTATTTCTTCAAAGGCGTCTAAGGTGCAAAGACGTGACAAAAGAGTGAAGAAATTGACGAAGTCAAATAAGGATTTTCTTAAGGCTCTTGGCTTCCAAACATGAGTATATTACAGGTTACTGAATTACCACACTTTGATACTTCAATTGAAAGTTACGAAATTCATTCTTATAATCCCTACAATAACAGCTTCAGAGAAAACGATGAAGTCAGAATCCCCATACACCAACAAGATATTTATGTCCTACCATCAGCCAGCTCAATTTACATCGAAGGCGAAGCAAAGCTCATCGGAAAAGATGGGAATCCGATCAAGAAAACTATTTCGTTCACTAATAATCCTATTATGTTTCTGTTTCAAGACATCAGGTACGAAATAAATGGGATTGAAATAGATCGCATAAAAAATTCTGGGATAACGTCATCTATAAAATCATACATTTCATTAAATGAAGCAGAAAATAAAGTTGCAGCCTTATGGGGTTGGAACTTAGATGGGTTTAAAAGTGATGGTCATTTTAGTGCTGTAATACCATTAAATAAGATTTTAGGGTTTGCTGAGGATTATAATAAAATCTTGATAAATTGTAAACATGAACTTATAATGAATAGAAGCAATTCTAACTTAAATAGCGTTATACTTGGTGATGATGTTTATCATCTTCAAATTCATATACAAAGAGTTCAATGGAGGGTGCCACATATAAAAGTATCAGATCGAGAACGACTGACACTTTTGAAATATGTAGAAAAAGATAAACCTATTCAACTGGCATTTAGAAACTGGGATTTGTATGAATATCCTTTACTACCTAAATCTACAAAGCATTCTTGGTCAGTTAAAACAGCTTCACAGTTGGAAAAGCCAAGATATGTAATTTTCTGCTTGCAAACTAATAGAAAAAGTAATAAATCGAAAGACAGTTCACTATTTGATCATTGTGACGTGACAAACGTGACACTCTTTCTGAATTCTCAATATTATCCATATGAACCATTAGGTCTGAAGTTTTCTGAGAACAGGTATAGTATATTATATGAAATGTATGTCAAATTCCGTCAGTCGTACTACAACAGCCCAGTTGATCCCTTGCTCGATCTGAAAAACTTTAAAGAAAAAGCCCCACTTTTCATCATAGATTGTTCAAGGCAGAATGACTGTCTAAAAACAGGTCCGGTAGATGTACGGTTGGAATTTGAAAGCTCAATATTGATACCGGAGAACACCACTGCATATTGTTTAATTATAAACGATCGACTTGTGGAATATAAACCTTTAAGTAACATAGTGCGCAGGTTATCATGATTGCAATTGTAGATGTTCAAGGTTTCAAAACAGAAGCAAACGAATTTTTAATAAAAGAAATTGCTATAATATGTGAAAAAAAGGTACAGGTTTTTCTTATAAAGACACCGTTTCCATTTTACAATTTGACCCAACAAGAACGACGACAAGTATGTTGGATTGAACGCAATAGAAAAATATTATGGAATGAGGGAGTTGTGCCTTACTCGAATTTTCAAAATTTGATTACAAGTATTTTAAAAGATGTAAATGTGTATACCAAAGGTCGCGAAAAAGTGTCGTGGTTAAAAAGTATACTACATAGTGATAATGTGAAAAACATAGAAGATATAGGTTGTCCTAGTTTTCCAAAATTGTATAAAGAATATGAAAACTCTCATGAACTGTACAGTTGTATTTATCATAATTCAGTATGTGCTTTAAAAAATGTTATCTGTTTAAATAAATGGTATAAAGATAAATAGAGGAAATGTAAATAGGTAGATACTTTAACTATGACTAAGTATAATTATAATTATAATAAATATATTTTTTTTAAAGTATTTTCTTGTTTGATTTATAAAAAAAGGGAAATGATTACAATTCTGTTAGAGTTATTGCAAGCTAGAAGATAATGAAAATATTAGAATACCTACTGAAATGATTGAATGAATGAATGGTGTAGAATTTGATGTTTCTGAATACTAGAATGATAGAATGACTGAATGAATGAATGTTGTAGAATTTGGTGTTTCTGAATACTGGAATGATTGAGTGATTGAATGAATGAATGAATATGGTGTATAATTGGGTGTTTCTGGATCTCCTCTGATCCAGAAACCCCAATTATACACTACTAATAGGTGTAGTATTTCGGGCAAACGTGCTGTCGAGTGTATTCTGCATGGTATTGACGATCGTTCTGTTCGATTGGGAGCCGAAGCTGCTCAATTTGACGATCCTAATAAGCTCTTGTCATTCTTGCGTAATGCTCGAAATATAAAACCTAACTCTGATCGTAGGTCTGACCGTAAAGGATTACCCCCTAAACAACAGATAAACCATTTATCTAAAACCCCTCGTTGCTCAAATTGCAAAAAGGATGGTCATTTTACATCCCAATGCACGCAACCTATTAGGAAATGTACTAGATGTAATAGGGTTGGTCACGAAACAGAACAATGTTATGCTAAGATTCAGCCAAATGAGAAAACTGTTATGCGTGTAGACTTGAACGATGAATTCTCTATTGTCCAGTCTCCCTCTCTCTCTCATCCCACTCAGGCTTTGAAAATGACATCAACTGATGCAGGTCCCAATCAGAAATTTTATAAAACTGCAACTATCAACGGGTTTACTACCACCGCTTATGTTGACTTTGGTAGCGAATGCTCTATGATGCGCGAGTCTGAATTTAAAAATGTTGGCACTGGCTATATGGTTGACAACCTTTCAATCCTTCGTGGTTTTGGCAATTCTGTAGTTACATGCATTGGCAAACAAATGGTTCAAATTAGTATCGATGGAGTTGAAGCAGACTTAAACCTGTTGATAATCCCTGACAATGCTATGCATGTGCCCCTATTGATTGGGCAAACGAACCGAACAACCGCATGTATTAGTACATAAAACCAGCGACAGTTTGGAAATTTCTCAGCTTGATCATTTGGACGTCGTCGCCAGTTCAAAGGTCCGAATTTATTGTAACAAAAGCGTTGAGATAGTAGGCATCACTGTAGTGGATATTCACTCTGACACTTTTTCCGGTGGAGAGATCTACGTGGAAGGCGGTGTCAGATATGTCAATGGAGTTCGCTATTATGTTTTGTCAGGATTGTTTAACCTAGACAATGAAGGCAAGGGACATATTGTCATTAATAATACTTCTTTGGAGCCCTTGGTACTTCCTAAAGGTCTTCTCATTGCTCGTGGTCGTATAGCTCAAGAACAAGACACGGTGAAAGTAATGGCTATAACTGATCACATTTCTGATGACAGGTTTATAGAAAAATTTAGTGAACTCAATGTCAGCATGGGTGATACTCTAACAACCGAGCAGAAGGTGAAGCTTTTAAATTTGCTAAATAAGCATCGCAAATGCTTCGCTTTTTCGTTGTCTGAGTTAGGAAGTACGAAAGTTGGAAAGATGTCGATCGATCTCTATGATAATGAGCCCGTTGTCTATAGGCCTTACCGTCTTCCTTTCACAGAGAAAGAAAAAGTAAGGGGAATGATATCAGAGTTGTTGGAGAATGACATAATCCGTCCATCAACCTCCCCTTACGCTAGTCCTATTGTTGTTGTCAAGAAGAAAACCGGCGAGCTTAGGCTATGTATTGATTACCGTGCTCTCAATAAGAAAACTATAAGAGAGAATTACCCCATGCCACTTATTGACGACCAGTTAGACGTTCTCTCAGGAAATATGTTTTACACTACCCTCGATCTAGCTTCAGGGTATTACCAGATACCGATCAATGAGGCTGATAAGCCGAAAACAGGGTTCGTAACGCCAGATGGACATTACGAATTTAATCGTATGCCATTTGGCCTTGCGAACGCTCCCGCTACGTTCCAGAGGATAATGAATGATGTACTAGGACCTTTGCGACACAAGGAAGCTTTGGCTTACCTTGATGACATTATTATCCCCAGCACATCCTTTGACGAAGGAATGAAAAGGTTGGACACAGCAATGGTCCACCTCTTCCAAGCCGGTCTTACATTAAAACTCTCAAAATGTGTTTTCTTTGGTTCTTGTGTAGAGTATCTAGGGTTTGAAGTTTCTTCTGAGGGCATTCGCCCTGGTACCAAAAAGATAGAGGCTGTGGAACGGTTTCCAGTACCCGAGAATCAACACAACGTACGGCAGTTTCTCGGACTTGCCAGTTTCTTCCGCAGATTTGTTCCACAGTTTTCGGTAATAGCAAAACCTCTGACACAGCTCTTAAGAAAAGACTCCAAATGGATCTGGGATAGGGATCAAGAAAACTCATTCCGTCAACTTCAAAAGTTGCTATGTCAAAGGCCAACGTTAGCTCTGTATAACCCTCAGGCCTATACAGAACTTCACACTGATGCATGCAAAATTGGCGTAGCTGGCATCTTACTTCAAAAGGGCGATAATGACGTTCTTAAGCCGGTTGCCTATTTTAGTAGACAAACGACCCCAGAAGAACAAAATTACACTTCGTATGACTTGGAAACTCTTGCTGTAGTGGCATCCTTGCATAAGTTTCACGTGTACCTCATTGGTGTTCCATTCAAGGTTGTCACAGACTGTAACTCCTTGCGAGCTACATTTCAAAAGAGAGATATGATTCCTCGTGTGGCTCGGTGGTGGGAGCAAATGCAAGAATACAACTTTAGCATTGAGTATAGGGCAGGGCAACACATGTCTCATGTTGATGCTTTGAGCCGCAACCCGATCCAGGATACTCATATGGTTCTCGCAGTCACTGATGCAGATTGGTTAAGCACTGTTCAAAGCGCTGATGACGAAATACAACGCACAATAGGAATATTAACCTATATATGCCCAGGGGGTCGAAAATGACCCACGAGCAGGTACTTTACATTTTAATAAATATTAGGTAGGTAAATAAACACAACTGTAAAATATCACATTGTTTAATTTCTGAAAAGACTATTACAATGGATGAACTTTAGCTGTTTACGTTTTTTTACTAAAATGGTTCAATTTGAGGGTAGTCAAGTTGTCGATCGTTTCTGGTGAGAAGATTTAACGGTTCGCGCGCAGGAAAATGCAAGTATTTATGTGTTTTGATTTTACATTTTGAAATACAACGGGCTAATTATGTAGCTGAATATGTGTGTAATATAGAGTAATCATTTGATTTTCGATAGATATTCGATTAGATACCTAAAACAAAGGAAATATTTGCATGGGTCGCTAACGACCCCGTGAGCATATGTGATGCCATTTTGTTCGTGTTTTACCAACGTTTATTGATCGTTTTAGGTATCTTCGTATTCCTTCAACGCTCTAAATGATCAATATTTTTGAAGGTTGGGAAGGTGAGAATATCAAGGTATAATTATGTTGTGGTTTTACATAATTATATGTAGACATTAGCACCTTTCGTTGACTCAAAGATACTCTGCAGCTGCCAAACGCAGGATTGATAATGATCACAAGTATTATAAATTTATAGGTGGTGTAGATCGTTTGGATGCTTAGATACATTGGAGTCTTCGTATAGCTCTCGTCTATAGCTAAAAAAATATACTTTTAAACCTATCCTAATTTAGCAGTTGGATGTTTTTGCGAGTAACTTTACTATGCTTGCGAGATCTTTTGGCGGCAGCTTATAGATACTCTCGACTTTCATCGACCACGATATATTGCACGACCCTTTCTTCTGAAGTATAGTACGGCGAGATCACAAACTGAACCACTCAAACCTGAGCTTCATGTACCGACAACGGTTCTTATGTCGGTCCGGAGACATGCAGCAGACCACATCATTTTGACTCGCCAAATCAGGCGAAGATGTGCTCCATGCAAAAAAAAAAGGTTAAATGTGTAACGTGAACCTTCACGACAAATGTATAAATGATTTATAAACATAATTTTAAATAAATAGGTCTCCATCAGTCGCCCACATTATTTTATTTCACTCATACATTTAAGCAAATTATTAGACCTGATTTGCCCAAGGGGTCGTTATCGACCCACTGAAAAAAAGATACTTTCAGTTACAATAACTCAAAATGCGAAAAATTAGTTTTTTAAAAATGTATAAGGAGTAACATATCCAAAAATTAGAAAAATCCGAGTTGCAAATAGTTCTGGGCATATATGGGTTAAAAGACCCTGACATGGAAAATGTAATTGACATAAAAACTAATTTTAAAGTCAAGAACAATAAGCTCTTTCGAATTACTCCTGATGGCGATAGGTGGGTTGTACCCAAAGGCGTCCGCTGGCAGATCTTGAAACAAAACCATGACGACATAGGCCACTTTGCCCTTGATAAAACTTTAGATAGAATTAAAGCCACCTACTGGTTTTCTAAGATGCGGAAATTTATAAAAAAATACGTCAATTCTTGTCTCGAATGCGCTTATGCAAAATCTGCCAGCGGAAAAAACCCGGTTTACTACACCCGATCGATAAAATAGATATCCCTTTTGATACAGTCCATGCCGACCATGTAGGCCCGTTCGTTCGTAGTACAAGAGGGAATATGTATGTTCTTGCCTTGATAGATGGATTCACCCGTTACATTTTTTTAAAGCCTGTAAAGAATACTAAATCCCAAACCACTATTCGGGTTTTTAGGGAATACTTTGGCATTTTTGGAGTGCCCCGTAGGATTATCACTGACCGCGGTACGTCCTTTACTAGTGAATCGTTTAAAAACTTTATTACTGAGCGAAATATCAAACATGTCCTTAATGCTGTTTCAACCCCTAGAGCAAACGGCCAAGTGGAACGTTACAACAGGACGCTCGTAGAATCTTTAACAGCTAAATGCATAGGTTCAGCTGAAAATAAATGGGACGAACACTTGCCCGACGTGCAATGGGGGTTGAACAATACCTTTAACAGAGGTATAAATCGTACACCATCCGAAGCGCTATTCGGGACGAGGCCATTTGGCACTAGCGATAGTCGAATCAGAGCGGAGTTGGTAGGTGATGTCACAAACTCTTCTGATCAGGGCTTAGCAGACATAAGAGAGCAAATAAATGATCACGTAAAATCTTATCAAGAAGCTCAAAAGAGGGCGTACGATGAGAAACACCTTCAAGCTCCAAAATATGAGTTAGGTGATCTGAGGGCCTAGACAATGTAACAATCGATTAGCGAAAGCGATAGTAGAAAAGTCCAAAATGTATTGGTTTGACATATGCCTTCGATATGTCACGTGATCTGTTACGTAGGGCCTAGCCAACCGGCATTCGCTATGAAGCGATTCGATTTCTATCATCGCTACACCTTTGATTTGACATTTCAGATCGCTCGAGTTTTCGTCATCGAATGTCAATTCCTATACATTTTTTTTTAGTTTCTAATCGAAAGCGATTGTCGAAATGTAATATGGCTAGCATTTCGATTCCACCAAACGAATCGACAACATCGAACGATTACTTCATACAAATGCCTAGCCAAGTTGCACTTTTGACAGTCGATTTCGCTTAATAGTCGAATCGTCTGATGGAAACGCTAGCGAACGCTAAGACCCTGTAGATATCGAAAGAAAATGGCGATTTCATAAACAGCTGTAGAAAGAATATCATTGGATGTGTTTAATAAGCGACCCTGGCTGATAACACCTGTTTTAAATGCTGCACCTGGGTCTCGAGAAGATATATACACAAGCCAGAAACTGTATTGAGCGTTGCTATGGTTTGCTGAAGTTTCGTTGGAGAAGCTTGCTTAAAGACAGAGTTCTTCACTACCATCCTTATGTAGCTAACAGGATAACACTTGCATGCTGTGTACTACACAACATTGCAGTAAAGGCTCGGCTTCCAACACCACGTTTTAGCTCTGGCACAAATAATGTCAAACAACACACATGATAATTAAAATTAAATCAATACTACTTATAGAAAAAAATAATAATAATACCTAATTACTTATAATCAATCGAACGAAAAACAGTCAAAAGTCAATAAAATACCTAACGCTTTAAAAAGTCATCTATCGAATAAAAGCATCCCTCCAGCAAAAGTTCCCTGACACCAGATTTAAATTTTTTGAAGTTGCTGGTTGACTTTAAAGGACCAGGTAAAGCGTTAAACAGTTGGACTGCCTGATACCTGCTGCAATGTTTTGCTATATTAAGCCTAGGACAGAATGGAACTTCTAGATCCATTCTCCTAGATTCTAACCTAACCATCATTTGATCGTGAGTTTCATAATTGTGTCTATTTTTTTAAATGTCAGTCAAAAGTGTCAAAATGTAAAGACAAGGGAGGGTAAGAATATTTAATATTTTAAAAGATTCTTTACATGAGACCCAGGGGGGGATGCATAGCATGGTGCGCACTGCCCTTTTCTGCAAAATGAACCCTCTTTTCATATTATAATTATAGCTATTTCCCCAGAATTTCACGCTATATCTTAGTTTTGATTCCACTAACGCATAATAAACCATCTTGAGATGCTCTATTTAAAGGTACTGTATCGGATTCGCAATTGCCTTAACGAAGACATACGCGTTAATCTGTGCGAATCACTTGTCCTATCCAAGCTAAATTATTCAGACACCGTTTATGGTCCCAGATTATTTGCCCGTACAGAAAAACTCATTCAACGGGTCCATAATGCCTGTGCCAGATTCAGTTTTTCTATACCCCCACGCGCTCACGTTACTCCTTTTCTAAATGCAACAAAACTGTTGAAAATGTCAAGGAGAAGACATCTACATTTGGCTGTTCTTCTCTTTGGTGTCATCAAAAGTCGAAAGCCAGTGTACCTCTTTAAAAAATTAAGGTGGGCCAGTGAGGAGCGAAGATTTCCCGTAAGAGACGCTTCTTTGTTCGTGCTGATCACTCCAGCACATAGGTCTGCATCGTTTGAAGGCGGCTTCCGCTATGCCGCTACCAAGTGTTGGAACAATATTCCACCACCTCTTAGAAATTTAAATAATTATTCTATTCTATTCTATTCTATTCTATTAAAGTATTTTGAAAGAAAAAAGCGACATGCCATTTCGATTCGCTTAGGGTCGATCTTTATTTTCCGAGAAACAATGCGAGCGCAGCGAGCAAAATTTTTTTTAAGATTAAAGCAACGTAACACTTGATTTTGCTTACGGTCTATTATTCTAGTAACAACATAATCGAATACCACCATCTAACTGTCAGTATCTTAGTGTAGTGTGTAGCCATAATATATTTTATCTATGGTAGAAGAACTTGAATAAACGTCAGTCTGTGAAAATTACTACTGTGTTTCATTAGGTTACGGGCTCAGACACGTAAAATTAAATGTAAATAGTGCTAGAAAGTATCGAAAAAACGTTAGTTATTGTGCAAAAGACTTTGGCTGGACTAGATTCATAAAAATCTTTACTGTCGGGACAGCGTGCAGTGAATAAATTAACTTTGAAAATTTGTACGTTGTGGCGCGGAAAAAATGGCGGGCAGTTACATCGTAAATGTGCCTAAGCTCAAGGGCCGAGAAAATTACGATGAGTGGGCATATGCGGCCGAGAATTTTCTTATACTTGAAGGAATGGATATCAAAAAGGAACGTGATCCTACTATCACAGAAGCAGACGCTCAAAAAGCTAAAGCGAAGTTGATTATGACCATTGACTCGTCGCTCTACGTCCATATCAAAAACGAAGTTACAGTTCAAGATGTGTGGAAGCGTTTGAAGTCCCTATTTGATGATTCCGGCTTTCAAAGAAAAATCAGTTTACTACGCCATCTAATATCAATACGCCTAGATGACAGTGAATCTATGACTAACTACGTGACTCAAATAGTAGATACAGCACAGAAATTGCGTGGAACAGGTTTCCAGATAGATGATGAATGGGTTGGATGTCTATTATTGGCGGGATTGCCTGAGAAATTTTCCCCTATGATCATGGCAATCGAACATTCTGGCATGGTGGTCAGTACCGACGTCATCAAATCTAAACTTTTGGATATGAGTGCAGAAGTTGGCAGCAATGGAACAGAAAATGCATTTTTTTCGAAAGGTTGGCAGCA
This sequence comes from Xanthorhoe designata, assembly GCA_963582015.1. Lineage (NCBI taxonomy): Eukaryota > Metazoa > Arthropoda > Insecta > Lepidoptera > Geometridae > Xanthorhoe > Xanthorhoe designata. The sequence goes on from OY757032.1 coordinate 10,141,395, forward strand.
GCGTAACAAGAAAGGCGGCAACAGTACAGGAAGTCATCCGAAAACGTCAAACTCGAAACCTGTCAAAACTGTTCGCTGTTACAAATGTAAACAAGTCGGCCATTTTAAAAATCAATGCAAATTCGCCGAAAAAGAAAAAGAAAGTGCAGTATTCAATGCATTTTTCTTGGATTCGACGTATAAAAAGACCGATTGGTACGTGGATTCCGGAGCCAGCGCACACATGATCACCGACTCCAACTTATTGCAAGACAAATCAGACTCCATCATCATGAAAAACATAGTAGTGGCGAATAAAATGAAAGTACCAGTTTTATGCTCTGGAAAAACGCAGTTGACGACAATTGTTGAAGATTCAGAATACAGAATTACTGTTAAAGATGTTTTATGTGTTCCTAGCCTCACTACAAATCTCTTGTCAGTGAGTGAGATGATTAAAAATGGAAATACAGTTTCATTTGAAGAAGGCATTTGCAAAATTTACAACAACAAAAATGTACTTGTTGCAATAGCTAATTTAATCAATGGAGTATACAAGTTGAACATAAAACAAGATTGTTTGTTGGCGGGAGCTGCTTTGGCAACAAACAGTCAGTTATGGCATAGAAGATTAGGCCACATTAACAGTAAGGATCTGAACAACATGAACAAAGGCGCTGTAGAGGGTATGTCCTTCCAGGATAAGGCAGAGGTTGACCGATCCAAATGTGTCACCTGTTGTGAAGGAAAACTCTCGAGACTCCCTTTTACACACAGAGGTTCCAGATGTGAGAGTGTGTTAGAGGTTGTGCATGCAGATGTTTGCGGCCCAATGGAAATAGTCTCATTAGGATTGTCAAGATATTTTCTCTTGTTCGTTGACGACTACAGCAGAATGGCCTTCGTATATTTCCTGAAGTCAAAGAATGAAGCGTTCGAGTGTTTTAAGGAGTTTAAAGCCTCAGTAGAGAAACAGACTGAAAAGAGCATAAAGGTACTAAGAACAGATAACGGTGGGGAGTTCTGTTCTAGAGAATTTGATAGTTTTTTGAGCAAACATGGAATTGTGCATCAAAAGACGAACCCCCACACTCCTGAGCAGAATGGTCTATGTGAGAGGTTAAACAGAACAGTTGTGGAAAGAGCTAGATGTCTTCTTTTTGATGCTAACATGGACAAGACATTTTGGGCTGAAGCTGTCAACACCACAGTCTATTTACGGAATAGAACATTAGCTTCAGGATTACAGAAGACTCCGTACGAGCTCTGGACTGGAAGAAAACCAGATCTCAGCCATCTTCGGATTTTTGGAAGTCCAGCAATGGTGCATATCCCTAAAATAAAAAGAACCAAGTGGGATAAGAAGGCTGAAAAGCATATATTTGTTGGATATGCTGCTAACACCAAGGGCTACCGATTGTACAATCCAAAGACCAAAAGTATCATCACCAGCCGAGATGTTGTTATCATGGAGACCAGCAGAGACTCAGACATGATACAAGCGGTAGTGGAAGTGGATGAGCAGGAGAAGGATGTTCCAAGCACACAAGAACATGAGTTGGATCCGGCAGATGACACATATGTACCAGAGGATACCTTGAGTGCGACTAGTTCTGATGAGTTCTGTGACAGTATTTCTAACGAAGAGTCAATTGTAACCACAGAGTGTCCAACGTTAGGTAAACGTGTAAGAAAACCACCAGTAAGGTACGGGTACAGCAATATATGTGTGACCAACCAACCAGACAATGTGAAAATGTGCAACGATGACAACCTGACTTATGAAGAAGTTATGAGAGGTACAGAGAAAGAAGAATGGTGCAAAGCCATGCAAGAAGAACTACAATCATTTCATGAAAATGAAGCTTGGGTGCTAGTGGACAGACCAAGTGATGGTAAAGTAGTGCAGTGCAAGTGGGTGTATAAAAAGAAATTCAGTGGTGACACAGTGCGATACAGAGCAAGGTTAGTGGCAAAGGGCTTCACCCAACGACAAGGTATTGACTATACAGAAACTTTTTCACCTGTCCTAAAGTATTCTACTTTGAAATTGCTATTTGCTATCAGTGTTAACTTGGACTTGAATATAACTCATTTGGACATTACTACGGCATTCCTAAACGGCCATCTTGATGAAGTAGTTTATATGCAATTACCTCAGAATTATAACTGTGTAAATAGTGAGTCAAAAGTGTTAAAATTAAATAAGGCCATCTATGGACTCAAACAGTCAGCCAGGTCATGGTATAAGAAGGTAGATGATTTTTTACAAGAATTTGGTTATGTAAAATCTGCCTATGAACATTGTTTATTTATAAAATCATCTGATAATGTTAAAACTTACATAGCTCTGTTTGTAGATGACTTTTTTGTGTTCTCAAATTGTAATGAGGAAGTAAATAAACTGAAAATAAATTTAAGTAGTAGATTCAAATTAAAAGATCTAGGACAATTAAAAGAGTGTTTAGGTATGAATGTAAAAATAGAGAAAAATAAGATTTGTATTAGTCAGGAACACTTTATAGAAAAATTGTTAAAAAGATTTAATTTGGAAAACTGTAAGAACATAGATACTCCAATGGAGCCTAATTTAAAGCTTGAGAAAAGTAAGAATGTATGTTCTAATTCAAGATACCCATATCAAGAGCTTATTGGTAGCTTAATGTATCTTTCTGTCCTGACAAGACCTGATATATCATATTGTATAAGTTATTTAAGTCAGTTCAATAACTGTAATACCGAGACTCATTGGAAGCATGCTAAAAGAGTTCTAAAATACTTAGGTAGTACAAAATCTTTTGGGTTGATGTATACTAAAGATAATTTAGATATAACTGGGTTTGCAGATGCCGACTGGGCCTCAGATAGTATTGATAGGAAGTCCTACACAGGATATTGTTTTATATACTCTGGATGTGTAGTTTCTCATGAAAGTAGGAAGCAACAGACAGTAGCCCTGTCTAGTTCGGAAGCCGAATACATGGCAGTTTGTGAGGCTAGCAAAGAGGCTATTTTTCTAAAGAATTTATTGTTTGAAATTGTCAATAGGGACAGTGTACCAATTGTAATTTATAATGACAACCAAAGTGCTCAAAAACTCTCAGAAAATTGTATGTATCATAGGAGAACTAAACATATAGATATAAGGTTTCATTTTATAAGAGAGGCAGTTATAAATAAATTGGTTAAAGTTGTGTATTTAAGATCTTCAGAAATGCCAGCTGATATATTAACAAAGAGTCTACCTAAAGTCAAACATTGTAATTTCATGCAAAAAATGGGTATAGTCAATTTAAAGAACATGTAATTTTGGATTATTTTGTTAAGCGGTGGTATTATTCTAGTAACAACATAATCGAATACCACCATCTAACTGTCAGTATCTTAGTGTAGTGTGTAGCCATAATATATTTTATCTATGGTAGAAGAACTTGAATAAACGTCAGTCTGTGAAAATTACTACTGTGTTTCATTACGGTCGGCTCTTATCGTGTGAAAAGACGCGAGCGAAGCGAGCAAATTTTTCAAATGAAAAAAATGAAATTTTTTTTCTTTCAAAATGAAAGTATTTTGAAAGAAAAAAGCGACATGCCATTTCGATTCGCTTAGGGTCGATCTTTATTTTCCGAGAAACAACGCGAGCGAAACGAGCAAATTTTTTTTTAAAGATTAAAGCAACGTAACACTTGATTTTGCTTACGGTCGGCTCTTATTCCGTGTGAAACGACGCGAGCGAAGCGAGCAAATTTTTGTTTAAGATAAAAGCAACGTAGGTAAGTACCATTTTTCTTACGGTCGGTTTTCATTCTGCGAGGAGGAATTACATAATAAAATAAGTTTTGCGTCGCGACGCCTATAAATATCTTGTATGAAAGGTACGCGGAAGAGACACTTTTCTGTGTGTTTGGCTAAAGTGCACAAGACTTACAATTAATTTTTAAAGAAACTTTTTTTGAAGATAAAAGCAACGTGGCACTTTGTTTTACTGAGGGTCGCTTTTATTCTGTTAAAAACGATGCGAGCGTAATGAGCAAAATTTATTTAAGAAAAAGCATCGTAGTTTCGGCAAAAGAATGGATCCGCCCTTGGCTCGTGAATTGCAAGAACTGTACAACACATTACAATATTTGGCGGTCCGAGGTTTTCGCGGTCCGCAAACGGACCGCGGTCCGCCTGTTGCCGACCGTTGCTCTATACCAATCTCCTCTCTCAAAGCTCTAATAGCATAACACGCAGAGCTGATAGAGTTTTATATGGAGAGGAGTTCACTTTTCCAGTTTAAAAACTGGTCGATATGTACTCCGAGAAATTTGACGCTATTAACAAAATCAATATTTGACCCCCTATGTATGACCTCAAGTTGTTCGTTCACACGCGCGGTTGATTGAAACAAAATTGCTTGTGTCTTTTTTATATTTAGCTTTAAGTTGTTTGCATTAAACCATTGATTAAAAACAATAAGTGCATTATTAAAATTCAATTTAAGCTCATCAATAGATGCTGCTGGAATTACTGCGTTAGTATCATCTGCATATACAACTAATCTAATGTCAGGAATGGAATTACTTACAAAGTCTATTAGGTCATTAAGAAAGATTACGAAAAATATGGGCCCTAAAATGGAACCTTGTGGAACTCCACGTTCAATATTATTCACTTTAGACTTAGCCACCACTTCAACACCATTGACAATATTTTTCACTTCAACATATTGCTTCCTATTACTTAGGTAAGATTTAAAAAGACTTAACGCTTTACCTCTCACCCCATAATGCTCTAGTTTATACAGCAAGATGCTATGGTCAACCATGTCGAATGCAGATGAAAGATCAAGGCAACTAGCAACGGAATCCTATAATAAATGACTGTAGGTAAAATTAGACTTATAAAGCTCTTATAATGGCTTTTCTGGAGACTCTTGTGCTAATAATAGCATTGTGCAAGCATTTATACTCTCAAGAGTAAATTCACTTATGTAATTGCCTTGTAGTTTACTATAGACTATTTTATAGGATAGTTACAAGACATATAATCTTATAAGTGCATTGACGAAGTCTAAATAGTCCTATGAAAATTGTAGTCTTATAAAGGCATTGTGTAAGATTCCCAGAATTTATAATACACTTGTCTAAGATCATTATAGGATAATATAATCTAATAAGTGCATTGACGAAGTCTAAATAGTCCTATGAAAATTATAGTCCTATAAAGGCATTGTGTAAGATTCCCAGAATTTATAATACACTTGTCTGAGATCATTACAAGTATGCAGAAATATAGTTTTATAATATACTTAGCTGAGATCAGTATAGGTAGGTGAGGCGATGTAGTCTTAAAAAAGTCGCTTATAAGATTTTTATGAGAGTAAATAATCTTATAAAGTGCTAAGCTAACACTATGAAGTCTGTTTACCAGTTTTACGTCGCCAGGTTTGGAGACATTGAAAATTATGATTTAGGTAGGTATCGTTGTTATCAATATGGATTTGCGAGTATGGAAAAAAGAAGTGGAGCATATTTAGAAGAACTGTAAATAAAAGACACGAAGAATTGGTACCACAAAAGCGATCATCTGAAGCAAGTTCTGAAAAATCAGAAACCAGCAATTTATTGAAGGGTTCCGTAGGTACATTCCGAAAATGTATTCGAAATACCTAGCGGTATTCGAAACGGTGTTTTTCAAAACAGCCTAAGTAGGTACACTTGAAATATTTTTCGGAATGGCGTGCTTCGAAACCATACAGGACTTCCCCCTGTCATAACTAAGGAAAACAAATTAAATAAAAAATGTGTAGCCGTTGCAGGGTTTCAGGCATCAATCGAGGAACTCTAATTTGATTCAACATGGTGGAGAGCTATTCTTGGCTAAGAGTAAATCTAGAGTTCTTTTACCTATAACAGTCTGATAATTGTCTTCATGCAGAGCAATTTTTAAAACATGGCGAATGAGCAAAACACAATAAATAAATGCTTGATCGTATTTTTATAATAGCTGATTTTATATTCGATTTATGTAAGCGCGATCAAAAATCAGTCGAAACATGGTACACTTCTACAATAAAAATAGATTTGCCACATGTTTAGTAATTTGTAGGTAAATATTCTTAATTAATTTTGTCTTTTCATTCAATGAAACAATAACTATAAAATTACTTACGAGGTAAAATAACACTGCACAAATAATAAAAACAAAAAAAAAATGACTGTCACCAGCGAGTAAAATTTGTAACAAAAAATGAAAAACGAAGTATGTTATAAGAACATTACTAACATAATTACACTTGTAACAAACTAGAAGTAGATAATAACAGGAGTATTGGCTCCAGTAACAATCTTCTATAAGGCAATTATAGGAGCATCAGTGCTTCCGTAATACTGGTGCAAGACAGTTACTAGACTTATTAGCATTCTGTTAGCTCATTGCAGGAGCATTACTAGAACTTGTACTCCAGTAACTGCGCCCAAATCGAGGCTTGTAGTATGCTACAGGACAGTTATAGGATAGTCTTGAAGACTGTTATAGGATCTATTTTGTTACTTGGAGCCCCTACCTTCTTTTTACTATTGAGGTGACATATGGCATCATTAATTAATAATTCTATTGCATCTATAGTTCCAACCTGCAGTTGATACCCAAATTGGCGCTTATTCAGAATACCATTCTCCTGAAAGTGTGCCATTAATCTATCTTTTATAAGTTTTTCATAAATTTTGGATATGATGGGCAGTAATGAAATAGGTCTATAGTTTATAGGATCATTCCTTTTGCCTTTTTTAAATATAGGTAGGATTCTTGCGATTTTTAATTGATCCGGGAAAATGCTAGCACTAATACAGTTATTAAAAAATATAGACAAAGGTTCCGCAAGCAGATCGATGTTTTCTTTGATTATAGTTATAGGGATATCATCATGACCAAAGGAAAGTTTCGTTACCATTCTCTTAATATAATAATAATAATAATAAAGCCATTTATTTATCCTTTGAATGATTCACATTTGAATTCTTAAAGTAGGTACTTAGATTAAACACTTAGATTTAACACTACACTTTGACTAAGATAATTTATTGCATGCATTTATCTTTCAATTATAAATTAAATTTGATTTGATTTTGTAGTAAATAGTTGTCTGATGGATAAGATATTAAAGATATTAAATTATTAAAAATATGAAATTATAATTGAAACAGATTATCTTTGTTATGTAATTGTTAGTTTTGTTATATGTATATGTATATGTAGGTATATTAAATAAAATATTTATTAGGATATTAGTAAATTAAGTTTCCTTTTCATTCAAGGATCTCTGGGCGAGTAAAGGCCTCCTCTAGACTCTGCCATGTGTCTCTATCCATTGCTGTATTTTTCCAGTGTTTGCCTGCAGTTTCTATTATTTCGTCCACCCACTTTTCCATTGGTCTACCTCTTTTTCGTTTTCCAGGTGGGCCGCGCCACGTAGTTATGATTTTACTCCATTTTTTGCAACTCATTCTTGATACATGGCCTGCCCATTTCCATTTCAGTCTTCGGCAGTGATGTAGTGCATCAATAACCTTTGTCTTATTTCTTATATCAATGTTCCTTTTTCTATGTTTGAGTTTTATGTTTAAAATGCTTCTTTCCATAGCTCTTTGCGTTGTCTGTATTTTATTTGTTGTAAATTTATTAAATATCCAGGTTTGACTAGCGTAGGAGAGGCAGGGCAGTAAGCAAGAATCCATAACTTTTTTCTTATAAGTTAATGGTAAGTTTGATTTCAGAATTTCTTTATAGGCCCAGAATTTGTTCCATGTAATTTTTACTCTCCTCTCAATTTCCTTTCGGTGTCTTGTATTTCCAAATGATATTTGCTTGCCTAGATAAACATATTGTGACACATATTCCAATACAGTATTTTGAACTTGTATAGGTCGTTCGACGCTGTTTGTCATGATTTTTGTTTTTGTTGAATTTAACTCGAGGCCTATATTGTTACTGACAGAGTTTAAATCGTTAACCATGGATTCTAATTGGAGAGCCGTTTCAGAAAAGAGAACAATGTCGTCGGCGAATCTTAAATTACTCAGATACTTTCCGTTGACAAATATTCCTTTTTTTGACCAATCGAGGCGTCTCATGATGCTTTGAAGTACTACTATGAAAATTCTTATAATTCATAATTCATAATTCATTTATTGCGAAAATGGGTACAACAAAAAGTAGACATGTTAAATTAATAAAAGAATACAGATCAACCATAGTCAGCTTTTCAGCATGCAATAGTAGGTAACACATAAATCCATACAAAATTAACTTCTAAGAATGACACAAAAAATAAATAAAAAATAGAATAGAGAGTGAATGTCAAAAGAATTACTTAATTGATTAATATAAACATTTTTATGTCAGATAGCATCAAATTTGTCACATAAATAATTATCAACACAATAATATGCTTTTTGTAAAAGCAGACTTTTAACTTTAAATTTAAAAGCTTGTTGGGACGTTGTTTCTATAATATGCCTGGGTAACTTGTTATATATCTTTGGCGCCATGCAAAATATGCTTTTATTAAGATAAGCAGTTTTATTTGGAGGGCAACACAATTTGATATTATGGCGCCTGCTGTTAAAATGATCAAAAAGATGGATGTTGCTCCTAACAAACTGAACAACTTCCAATATATACAGAGAAGGTAAAGTCAGAATGCCGAGACTAACAAAATGAGGTCTACAACTATCAGTAGTCTTTAGCTTACAGATTGCCCTTACGCATCTCTTTTGCGCCTTAAATACCAATTCTCTATCTGTAGAGTTACCCCAAAAAATTACACCGTACCTAAGAAGAGATGCCACATACCCATGATAAGCAGTAACTGTAGTCGAGGTGCTTACAGTCTTTGAGAGCATAAATAGAGCATACGAAAATTTATTTATCCTAGAGCAGAGATTTTCAATGTGGTTTTTCCAATTTAGGGAAGAGTCAATGTTTAAGCCTAAGAATTTTGTTATGTCAGTTTCTACAATTGTATGTCCTGAGTAGTTAATATTTAAATTGGTAAATTTAGTTGTTTTATTTTTAAAAATCATTATATTCGTTTTAGGTAAATTAATTTTTAAATTATTTAATGTCAGCCATGTTATTATTTTTGTCAAAGTATTATTTATGTCAAGTTGAAGAGAAAATTGATCATTGCCTGTAAAAAGTAATGTACTATCGTCTGCAAATAAAGTCATTCGGTGATTCGTTACTTTAGGAAGATCGTTAATATATATAATAAATAATAGCGGACCGAGTACGCTACCTTGAGGTACACCAAATTCTACAGTTCTAAATTTTGAAACATATTTTACTTCTCTTTTGAGTTTAGGGCATATTCTTGTTATTTCTGTTGCTTGTTTTCTGGTGCTGAGGTAAGATTTAATCAGATTCAAAGCATTACCACGAATTCCACATGCATCCAGTTTGTTAAGTAGTATGCTGTGATCTACATAATCAAACGCCTTTGTAAGATCCATGAACAAAGCACAAGCAGAGACGCCTTTATCTATACTCCCCATGATGGTTCTAAGAAAACTGTAAACTGCCATGTTAATGGTTTTATTTTTTCTAAACCCCAACTGTTCCTCTGAAAAAATATTAAATGATTCGAAAAATGAGTTTAGATTATTATAAATAACTTTTTCAAAAATTTTGGAAATTATCGGTACGAGTGCTATTGGGCGATAGCAAGACATATCAGATTTATTATTTTTTTTAAATAGAGGCTTGATAATCGTCAATTTTAGTTTTTCTGGAAATACACCATTAACTATGCATAAGTTCATGATAATTATGACTGATCGGTTCAGATATAATAATAGATAGGTACTCGTTTCAAAACCTTAGTCGATATTTCGTCGTACCCCGTGCTATTAGTATTTTTGAGATTTTGTATTATATTATAAATGTCTCTAGGAATAGTGGGGGTCATAAAGATAGAAGAGATTTCTTTAGGAATAGGATCAGGTTTAGCCATAGGACTCAACTTTGTAACCTGATCAATGAAAAAATTATTGAATGAGTCTACTATCATTAAAGGATCACAGATTACATTACCACTTATATTTATTTGCTGAATTTCATCTTTTATCACTGTGTTTTTCGACCTGTTAATAACATTCCATGTGGCTTTGCATTTGTTTTCGGCCGTATTAATATAGTGATCATTTTGACTTTTCTGTGTTAGCTGAATTATACGATTTAATCTGGACGATAAAGTTTTAAATTCGTTTTTGGTGTTTTCCGACCGATTTTTTCTATATCTCCACAATAATTGACGTTTGCGTTTACAGCATTTTTTTATACCATTTGATAACCATTTTGTATTTTTTTGAGAAGAAATCTTTAATTGTATAACTGGGAAACAAAGATAATAAAATAATGTTAATAATTCATAGAAAATGTCAAATGCGGAATTAGGATCATTACTGTCAAATACTTCATTAAATGTCAAGGAACTTAAGCATTTAACGAATTTTTGTACATTCTCGTCGCTGTAATCTCGTCTCTGTATGTCTTGGTGAGATAGGATCGCCTTGCCGCACGCCTCGGCAGATATTTATGTCTGGTCCGGTCCGGTCTAGCTTAACTCTACTTACGCTTTTACTATATATGTCTTGAAGTAGTTCTATAAGGTCGTTAGGCGTGTCACATTCACGTAGAGCCGTCCACATACTATCATGGGAAATTGAGTCGAAAGCCTTGACGTAATCAATAAACGCCAAATATAGAGGGCGCTTGAGTTCTTCATATTTCTCAATGATTTGATCCAGTACGTGTATGTGGTCGGTGGTTGAAAAACCTTTTCTGAAACCGGCTTGTTCCTCTGGCTGGTAATCTTCGGTTATAGTTGAGAGGCGTCGCTCTAAGCTGGTAGACAGTAGTTTGTATAGACAAGGTTGAAGGCTAATAGGTCTATAGTTACCAATATCACATGGGTTACCTTTTTTGTAGAGTAGGACAATGTCAGATACAGCCCACTCTTTGGGTATCTTTCTTTCTTCAAGAATTTTGTTAAATAATATTGTAAGGGGAGCAGTTAAGACCCATTTTCCTGTTTTTAATATTTCATTTGATATTTTGTCTGGTCCGCTACTTTTTCCTGATTTGAGTTTTTCTATGTTCTTGAAAATTTCTATTTCAGAGAATTTTTCTAATCGATTTTTGTTTATGGCTTCTATAGGCTCCTTTGTGATTTGATTTTCAGATGTACTTTGTCTTCCGTACAATTTTTTGTAGAATTCTGTAGCAGTGTGAATGATTTCAGGTCTTGAGTAGGTTTTTTGAAGTTTCGTTTGTAGGCACGGAATCCAGTTTTTATATATATTTAGCTCTTTATATCCTTTCTTTAGGCTTCCTAGTTCCCTCAAGTACTTTTCAAAGGTTTTCAATCGGTGTTGTTCTGTAGTGTGTAGGGTAAACCCAGGATAGATGCCCCACTTTTTGAAAGAGCCTCGTAGTTTTTAAACTATTAATTTACCATGAATAACTCCTATGAATATAGCTAGTTAAATATTTTATCTTGCATTACGCGTTGTTTTTGTAGTCCTAATAATTACTGATTGTGCAGAAATTGAGTTTTCGCAGAACCTTTTTTTTGGGGATAGTTGCCTACCCATATGGATAGATGCCCCACTATGAAAATGCTAAGGAGGATAGATGCCATATAGAATCAACATAAGTAAAATACAATTTTTACTTGAGCATTCCTATAGAATAATGTTTCTGTCAGTCGAATTTGACTTTGTATTAGGTATCAGCTGTTCTGAAGTCCATAAAGTTACTCCTACCTTTCTTTTGTACTTTCGTGGCATGGTTCACCTACAAACATGAGGTATTGTATACAAATATGTATTATAAGATTATTACTTAAGTATAATTATACATGTATGTACCTACTAACACAAAAAAATGTTTCCGACGTATAATTATGTTTTTCAACAAACACTGCACATGCTTAGAGTATTAGTGGATAGATTTTCCTAAGGGCACCTATCCCCTTAAAAAATTGGGGCAACTATCCTTTTTGATACGGATAGGTGCCTTTCTAAATTTAAACTTAACTAAATACAATAGAGTGGGTATTGACATCTCGTCGCTGTCATTGCAAAAAGTCGTATGTAAAATAAGCTGGTTTTCAGGAGACACAAAAAACTGTTTTTTATTGAGTGTGGGCAATTATTCTGCTATGTTTAAATGTAAGAAACTTTAATTTTAAGTCTTCTATTTATATGCAAAGCTTTCATAACTAGATTCCAGCCAGAAAACGGTTTTCTGAAGCCATACGTCCTATTGATGGTTTTTTTTTTACAAAAATATCAAACATACGACATTTTGAGTTTAGTTACGACTTTTTGATTTAAAATTTCTAACATAGGATATTTTGATCTGGAAAACACCTCAATAGTTAAAATCACAATTTAATATATTTATAAAAAAAAACGACTTCTCAGGTAAGGTGCCTTTCTTTTATCAAAGTTTTATCATAGATCAACAAAAAAAATTGTCTATTTATTATTTAAGCTGACCAAATTCAATAAAAATATAAAAAAATAAGGTGAATATTATAAAAGTATTCTTCTTAACACAATGCAATCAAAATCAACTACAAAGAATCTAACAATAATTAGCAGGTAGGTATACGTAGGTACTTGCATCAATTTAGCCCTTAAACCAGTCTATTTAACATCATTCTAAGTTGATCTTCTAAAATCAACGTTGTAAGTACCTAGGTATATAAAAGTCTTTTTATATTCTACTCAGGTAGGTAGGCATGTTCATTTTACGTTAGCTTAGCTACTTATAAGTACCTATACCTACAACTAATAGAAAAGAACAAAGTTCTTGGTACTAAGGTATTGCTTAAAAAAATATTTATAACGCTTGAAACATTCACAATAATTAACAGTCGAAAAAATAAGCCTAAGTTTTGATGTGGTGGCTATCCTTGACATTCATGAGGCAAGGAATCATAATAAGGATGGTAATTTTCGTGAATTAAAACCTTGGTCTTGCAGATCCTGTAATTTTCTGAGAGTTATTTTTTTTTTTAATTGTATAGGTAATGGAGGTACCTACTTAATGTAATGTTGGGATATGGCATTTTGTTTCTACGTGGTAACAAGGTCTAATCATCCATTGTACAACAATTTATTCAATAGTGCCATTTGTATTAAACTTCAAGCAGCGAATATCGGTGACAACGTTATCACCAGTTCGATTGCCAGGTCGTATAGGTACTTGAATAGTATTGTATCTTTGAGAAATCCCTAAAAAAGTTATGATTTAGACTGCGTACTTCATAGGGATTCGTTCTAGCCGATCGTATTATATCCACGTATTTAGCAGGCACGTTGTTGTCCTTGTTTTTCTTTTTTCTTTCGATCACACTATGTTCAGAATCTACTTCCATAAAAGGATGACCATGCTCCAAATATTTTTGCTCTATGACTAAATTTAATTCAACAGCACAATTCAAAATTGCATTAGCAACCGTTTAATTCCGATTTAGATAACAACAACCATCTGACCTTATGGTCCCGTACTGTAAGCTGTTCATAGGTTTATTGCATAGGTAATAGGTATAACTAATGGCGAGTTGAAATTTATTTGGCATTGAAATCAATTATTTATTTATTTATTTATTCAATTTAATATTTAATGTCTAAGTCTGATAGACTCTGCTCTGTAGATAGGTACGCTTTCAATATCGTTGTATCGATCCGGGATTTTGCCATCGCTCTCATGAGCAGGTCAGCTCCTCTGCTATATCTTTTAATTTTTGTTTAGTAGATGCCTGAAATAATTAGGTACCGTACGTTGATTACAATAGTAGGTACATAAACCACCATTTTTAATACAATTTTAACAGTACCCTGCTAAGAGAATGTATTGTCAAAAAGTCGTATAAGTCGTATAAAAACGCACAAAATAACTGAAAATTTTAAAAAGTGGGTAGTCAAGAAGTCGTATGGATAACATAAGACATTTTGACTAATGCGTATGAAATACAACCTTTTGCCATACGTAATAAAGTCTTATATCGTAGAACACAACAGTCTATGATATTTTGTAGGTAGATGCATTACGTTCCATACTACGCATACAGCCAATAAAAAATAAACGAAAAAAAATACATACGACTTTTTGCAATGACAGCGACGACTAGGTATGTACTCAAAGTACCAGAGTATTAAAATAAAAAAAAAATTAAAAAAATTTATGACCACATTAAAAGTTATGCAACACTGAATACTCATGTTTCAAACTTTGACGCGTTATCCTGCGTTCGCCGCGCAGATAATCGCACACACAAGAAAACCAAGTATACTCTGCTCAACTGCCTTTTGGGCCTGAGGAGTGTGGCACGTACGCTCCTTATTTAACCTATTAATTAGTATGTGCGACTTCGGGAAGTTGTGTTTTTTGAAAACGAGGCATCTATCCCAACGAGGCATCTATCTTGGGTTTACCCTAAGTAAGTAACTGAACATAGTTACTAGTCGAGATGACAGATGTCAACGTAATCTGTCATTAATGTCATCATTAGGTCAGTCAAACAGTAATAAACGTACTCTCTCTGTGAACGGTAGTCTGTTTTATTTAGTTCCTAAATCTCGCCTCCCAAGATGGCGTTCCCGCCACCTCATGGCGACCTTGCCACTGAGAACTTTTGATTGACGGATTCTGAGCGCAAAAATGGCGCGTGTGCGTAAAAACAAGTGTTTAAATTAATACAAGACCATGGAGACTCGGTCAAAAGTGACTAAAACATAACTTATCAACACAATATCAAGATGCAGTATACCTACTGTGATGCAGTGATGATGACTTTATAAAGTATCTTTAATATTTGCAACAAATTTTACAAACAAAAACATATAAAAACATACATAATCTACGTACAAAAAAACAAAACAAATGATAAAAACATGGTTTCATTTTCAATAATTTATCAGCGAGTCTAGGTTGACGGCGACATAATGGTGGCCCGAAGAATTACGTGAAAATATAAATTGAAGAAAATCTTCAACAAGATGGGAATAAAAACAAACAAAACAAGAGGACATCTTCATAGTCCAGTTGGGTTCAAGTAATAATGTTCTTTGCGTCAAACTTCGTCATCAAGAATATAAAATTTTCAACAAGATGCAGTTTACTTACGCAGTTTACCAGATACCTACCTACAATTAATAAATATCGTCAAAATACGGAAAGACAATTGTAAGTGCAGTGAAATCTACAAATAGCAAGTGTTTTAAAGTGAAATAGGTATTATGACTTTGGCCGATTTATCAAGTGCAATGCGTTAGAGGTTAGCCGGTACGTCCGTCGTGTTTACAAATGTTTACCTGCGTATTGAGTTTTTGCAGCCGGTGCTTTTCCGAGAAACGATAAGAACTATGTTGTGAATTAGGACTTTCGAACAAACTTAGCATAATTATTTAGGTACAGTTTACATAATAAGCAATAGTGTCATGGTTTTATTATGTTGTGAACTTTCAATCGTTATTGCAAAGTTTCGAACTTCATTCTAATGTCTAATTATCGGAATGTACGGACATTTTTCCTATAAGATTTACACATAATATATGGATAGACTAAAAGAAATATATATAGGTTTAAATGATATAAGAACATATTTGGTTAAAATAGGATCAGCAAGAAGAAAGGGAAATGTTTTGTTAAAGAAAAGTTCAGAGGCTAAAGAACTAATAGGCAGTTATAAAGAACAGTTAATTTTATTAGATAAACAAATAAAGAAAGGAGCAGTTTCTAAAGAATGTCAAGATTTTATTTTAACTTCCAAGTTAAAGATTGAAGAATTATATGCAAATATTTTAAGTTTATGTGAGTTTCAGGTACTCGATTCATCATCTGAGGTACCTAATTTGTAACCAACCTGTGAATATGGCGAACAAGGTAAGTTTTGATTTAAAAACTGCAGTTAGTTTACTACCGATTATGACAGATAGGGAACATGATATTCTGCAACTGATAGATGCTATTGAATTATACAGTAGTATGATTAATGAAGAGAGTCAGCAATTATTGATTAATTTTATTTTAAAGACTCGACTTTCTCGTCATGCAAAATTGCGTTTAGGAAATATTAATTTTAAGACTACAGAGACACTGGTATCTCATATGAAAACTCATCTTCTTTCTAAGAAATCAGATGTAGCTTTACAAACTAAATTACAAGCAGCAACACAAGGTGGAAAATCAGTTCAACAGTACGGCACTGAAATCGAAAAATTGTTTGTTGATTTGACTATATCTCAGGCAGATGGGGACAATTCGAAGTATGAAATACTACTACCTAAATGAACGAAATGCTATAAAACGTTTTGCAGATGGTCTTCGTAGTCAAAGGCTTAGTACTATAATAGCTTCTCGCAATTTTGAATATTTAAAAGATGCAATAAGAGCAGCTGAGGACGAGACCGAAGCAACTTCAGCTCAACAATTTATGACGTTTCGAGGTAGAACCCACGGTGGTCAACAGTTTCATCGTGGTTATAACAAAAGTTCTTATGTTGATAATGGGTATAATAATAATCGAGGCAATTATCGTGGTCGAGGTAACTCATTTAATTACAACAACAAACAGTTACGTGGTAATCATACACAGTACAGTGATCAGTATCGTGGACAGTACCGCGATAATAATCGTGGTCAGTATCGTAGCCAGTTTCGTGGTCGTAGTAATGGTAGATGGCAAAGAGGTACGAGAAAAATTAACTACATAAATTACGATACGAAAGAAATATCTGACAGATCTGTACCGAAAGAAAATGAGGATATTATAGAGTTTTTTCGTTCATAAAAGCATTTTTTCAGGCGAAAGTATTAATTGGGTGAATACAAAAATTAATGGTTGTACATCAGAATTTTTAGTAGATTCAGGAGCATCTATTAGTGCAATTAAATGGCATGTTTTAGAAAATAAGAACGATATAAATTTAAATTTAAAACATTTTGAAATTGAAGGAATTGGCGGTACACTAACTGCAGAAGGTTTCGTTTATTTGAACATTGAAATCAATGGTGAAACATTTAGTAACAAATTTTACGTTTTTCACAACCTACCTTGTTATGCATCAGGTATATTAGGACAGGACTTTCTTGTAAAATATCATGGAATTTTAAACTATCAACAAAAAACTTTAACATTGACAAATAATTTAAATACAAATGTGACTCCTTTGTATATTGATCAAGTTTTAACAATTGATCCAAGATGTGAAATGATTAAAATATGTACCAACGGATTGTAAAACTGACTGTGTTGTTTTATCAAAACAATTGACAGATAATATTTTTTTAGCTAGTTCAATATCAAGACCTGTTAATGGTAGATTACCCGTAAAAATATTAAACACAAGCAACAAAGAAATTCAAATTAATATGTTTAAACCTAAAGTTCATGAATTAGATGAATATAAAGTAACTAAATTCTGTGAAACCAATGTAAATGCTGAAAGAGTAAAATCGTTATTTGAACTTTTGAAATTACATACATATTTAAATAAAGAAGAACAAATTACATTAGAAAATATTTGTGCAAAATACAATGATATTTTTCATTTACCGACAGACAAACTTACTGTAACAAATGTTTACAAACAAGAAATAAAATTAAAAGATAATACTGCAGCTGTTTATAGTAAACCTTATAGATTACCTTTTGCTCAAAAGAAAGA